>CM076571.1:885886714-886300890 GCA_034641835.2 Pinus albicaulis
GGGAGGGAAACCACATGACGCGACAAAGCTACCTAGATCATCGGTATAGGAAGAAAGGCTAACATACGGATCCTCACGGGGGATGACAGAGGAACAGATAAACAGATGGTCAAAGGATGTGAAGCCCAGGGTGGTCGCTGGAGGGGGATCGAGCAAAACAACAGGGGAGGATGCAAAGGGAATGTTCGCCAAAGTTCTCACAGAGGATGATAGGTAGAGAATGTTGGTAGTAGACTCCGTCATCTGGACATCAGGGGGGGGAATGTCAATGGGAGCGGGGGGATCTTCAAGCTGTCCTGAAGCATACTGCGCAAGTATGGGAGAGGCAGACTGATTTTGTTCAACCTCGTACTCTCGAACTACCTATAAAGAGGCGCGGTAATGTGTCAGGTGAGGACAATGGTGGGAGTAATGGCCATGGACACCACATAAAGCACAAGGTTTGTTGGTGTGAATACTCTTTGGGTTCTTGGTTATGGACGAGGACGGAATAGAGGGGTCAGGGACCGTAGACTCAGGGAACGCAACTTTAACCATGGGCTGAATACGGGGCAATTCAGGACAAGTATGGGTGGCGTGACCGACGACATCACACAAGGCGCAAGGCTTTGCGGGCGGGGGAGGAGCCGGGTCAGTCGGGGTGGCCTTGTCTTTGGATGCCCCCTTGCGAGCTTTGCCTTTTCGTCCTGGAGTTGCCGCCACAGGAGCAGGGTCCTGAGGAGGTGCTGGGGGAATGGAGGCAATGGAGGAAGTGAGGGGGACCAGTTGAATGGGTGTCAAAGCAAGGTACGGTTTGGGGTGACCAGGTGGGGTAGCGGCTGGAGGGTCAAGGTACCAGACGGGTATTCCCAGGGTCAGGTTGGGGAGAGAGAGGGTGGCCATGACGGGGACCGAATAGACTCCGGGAGGGGGAGCCAGGAAAGGTATCTGACCAGCGGGGTAATGACCAGGAGGGACAGCTCTGAGATGGTTGAGGCCTGGGGGAACCGACCCAGGAGGATAGAGGGGTTCAGGGATACCAGCTGTAGGAGAAGGGCCAGAAGGAGGAGGTCTGGCTGGCTGAGATGAATGGCTAGGAGCGAGTTGCGGTGGGCGAGGTTGAGTCTGAGGTTGCTGACTAGCCAAAGCGGGCCGCTTAAGGGTAGCCCGAGACGATTGCATCAAGAAAACATTCGATAAGCTGGGATCAGAGATAGGAGGAGGAGGGAGACCAGGAAAAGTTCCAAGCAAAGAGGAGTCTTTATAGACGCCGGGAGAGACATTGGTCAAGGAATCGACGGTTTACTTATTGGCTACAAAGGAGATGGTCGTCTTAGGGGAGGTCTGAGACTTTGGATCATGATAAGTCAATTGGTCGATAGTGACTATATTTCCATTGTGATGGAAATACATCTTGCGAAAAACTGCGGATGGGACAGAAGACATGGCATAGGTGTAGCTTCGCCCCAAGAGAATGTTGTAATCTAGAGGGGCATCGATGACTTCGACGTCGATGCAAACAGTCTTACCCGCAAGGGTGATAGGACAATTACGGAAAATGCCAATGGGCTGGGAGGCATGGCCGTCCCACGCTCGAAGGGTGATTGTGGAAGGGGCTAACGCAGGAGATCCGAGTTGCTTCCAAACCGAAGCGGACATCACACAGGTGGATGCCCCCTCATCAATTATACATTGAGAAACGTTAGCGTTCTGGATTTTGACTAGGATTTGGAAGGCGACGTAAGCAGGAATAGGGGGATGTTCTGATTGATGGGCGTCGAAAACGATCATTTGGTCATTAGCAGGATCTACATCGCCCATGGCAGATAGCAGAGCCTTCTTTTGGGAAGGGAACGACTGGAGGAGTTCCAATGTGGAAATGGCAGTAGGAGACTACGCCAAATCATCTACTATGCTATAGGAATGAGCAGCTCGACCAGAAGAAACATTTCGGCGTAAAGGTCCCTTAGGAATCTTGGGATGAACCTCAAATTTGGGTTGAGGGATATGTAAGGGGCCATTGGATGTCGAAAGAGGCTCTGTAGAACCTGAAGAAGGGGACTCGGGGGCAGGCTGAGCGGAAGGCTTGGGGTACTGGCGAGACCGAGTTTGAAGGTGAAGGTCGACGGTTGGGGATGGATCAGAGTTCATCATGAGGATCTGGTAATCGGAGGAACCATAAGGGGAAGGTTGAGGCAAATCGTCCGTCGTGTGGTTGGGCGGTGCCCACGAACTGGCCGGGGAAAAGGGATCGCAAAACAAAAAATCGTTGAGTAGCGGTCACATTAGGGGGAGCATGAGGGGAGGCATGTTGTCTCGCAATGTGGCTTGAGACTCCCACATCTGCTGCATCTGTGGTAAGAGGGGACAATTGTGAGTGTAATGACCGTAAACACCGCAACACGAACAAGGCTTATTTGTGCGAATGGGCCTGGCCGGCTTGGGCTGAGTGCCCTATTTCTGGTTAGCAGTGTTAGGGTCAGTACCTTGAGGATTGGGTCTACGAGTACCAAGGGCATATTGATTTTGATTGCCTCTCCACCTTCTTTGAGAGGAAGGGGGATTAGTCGCGCCCTGTTGTGCAAATACTTGCCCTGGAGGGGGCTGTAGGTGCTATTGCTAGGGTTGAGAAGGCAAGGGAGGTGGAAGTGCATATGCTGGAGGAGTTGGAGCACCATGCTGCGGATAAGGATAGTGGTTAGGTTGGGCAACATTGAGGTAAGTAGGAGGTTGGGAAAAAGGATAAGGCATGCCGTATCCTGGATACATGCTACCTGGAGGGGGGAAAGTGCTAGAGGTGCTGGCCCCTCCCGGAGGGGGACCATAGCCCATAGGAGATTGAGCATATGGATGAGAAAGGGCTCCAACGATACCGTCGGCAGAATGAGATGCCCCCGGGGCGTTAGCGCCACTGGGCCTGGGGAGGTCAGGAAGGATGGTATAAACATAACCAGACTGAGCGTAGATCAGGTCATATTTCAAGGCGATTTGGAGGGCGGCTTCTTTGGTTTGAGGGAAATGAGAGGCGACATCTTTACCAATGGGAGGTAAGAGAGTGTGAAGGAACCAGTCCATATAAACCCGATCCTCGAAGGTGGGAGCTCGACATAAGCTCCGTCTTCTCCACCATTCCTGGACATGAGTGGAAAGGCGGGTTGAAGAGATTTGACGGAAGGAGGTCAAAAGCTTTGTACCAGTGTCGTATCGGAGAGGGAGCTGGAAATAAGATAAAAAGGCTTGGGAAATGGTCGCAAAGGTGGTATGGGAAGAGGTGGCCTGGTCAACATACCATTTAGAAGCTTCGCCCGTAAGCATGCGTTGGAACAACCGAAGACAGATGGAATCATTGGTAATGGAATTGGAGGAACACCACATGTGGAAAGATCGGACATGATTGGTTCGATATTCTCCAGCAAGGCCTTCGAACTTAGGGATGTCAGAGGGGAGCTTGGTTGGCATAGCAGGCCAACCAACATCGTGGCGGATAGGGTCATTGGTCAACTGATTGAGATCGGGGAGGCTGAGGCCTGCCATGTAAGGGAGCAAAGGTGCAGCCGAGGTAGTTCCTGTGGCGGTTCCGCTAGGAGTAGTCCCAACATTAGGGCTGGGGTTACCATTAGCATTAGGCCTTGGACCAGACATAGTGAAGGTGACAGGGGGAGAACCAGAAGTAAAAGGAGAACCCAATGAATCAGAAGAGGAGTCGGAGTGCGGACTCAGAGGAGGACTAACTCGACGACAACGGGAAGGAGTAGGTCAACCGACCAGAAATTGAGGGTGAAGGCCAAGAAGTCTCCGGGATGTGCGCCTTGGGGGCGCAATGGTGACAACACAAACACGACACAAGGGGAGGAAGAACGACCAAAAAGGGCAGGGAGGTGCAGAATCAAGTGATTATAATGTCGAAACAAGGGCAGACAAGGTGCAGTGTCAATTGATGTCAAAATTTTTTAAAGTCTTTGCCTGGCGGTGTGAACCAGGCTCTTCTTCGCTTAGGGTGAGTGTGTGGCGTGCGTTAATTTTAATTTTTAAACCCTGACGATTTGAGAGAAAAATAAAAAGTGTGCTGCGTAACTGAAAATAAATCTGCAGAGAACAGTATATAATGCTGAAATAACAGAAAATTAACAGCTAACAATGCAACAATCTAACCCAAAAAGGCGGGTCTCTCAAAACTAGTCTAACAGAGGGAAAAAATCTAGTCAAAACACACTACAAAGAGGCCAATAGATCTAGGGTCGAAAGGGACAGGGATCTAAAGGATAAACCTACTGAAAAGAGGCGCAAAACACAACTAAGAGGCAAAGGCAAGGTGGCTGGAAAAGAGGAGGAAATCAGCAAAAAGCAGAAGGGACAAAGAGGAGGCCCTAAAGGTAGATCCAAAAAAAACTTCAGGAGGTGATTTGAAAGGGAGAAGAGCTGATTAAAAGGGATCTGAAAAGGAGGTATCAGATCTGAAAAAGGGGTGGCTGAAACTCTGAAAAAACAGACACCTGAAACCGTTAAAACTCTTCCACAAAAGTGGAGGGTACTAAAGCCCTCGGGGGCTAGGTTCCCACTTAGATGAGTAAAAAAGATTAGAAACAGGTCTAAACAAGCTAAGACAGAGGCTGGAGAACCCTTACAGAAGCTTCAGAAAAACCCAGAAAAATTGTAGAAAAAGAGAAGAAAAACTGGCAGGTCGCAGGTTCTGACCTATTTTCTGTGCAGGTCGCAGATAATGGGCTGAAAAGTGCGACCTGGAGTCCAGGTCGCAGGTTCTGGGCTGAAAAGTGCGACCTGAAGTTTCGAGTGTCCCGGCGGTAGATTTCCGAAAAAGTTGCCGTCTCAGTTGTAGCTGATGTCTGTCACCTGCGCAATAGGGCCAGAAACACGCGGAGGTTAGAAATTTTAATGTTTTAGGGTTTTATGTGAGAACAACAACATAAAAATAGGAGAAACAAAAAGCTGAAAAGAAACCCTAGGGTTTGAAGTAGCTGGATATGCAGGAATATGAAAAACGACAGCAGTCGTAATTGAAAACCCGTGTGGAGTCGCCAGTTGTTAGTATGAATCTTTTGTCGAAGTGTACGAAAAGACCACTTTAGCTACGCACAACTTATAGCCCTAACATCAAATGTGGTCGCCAATATCTTCGTCATCATCTCAGCTAGTTGATCAATACAAGTGTCGTAAAACGTATCTATGGAGAGACATTAAGCAGCAGGGGAAAATAAGGTTTTGCTCTACACATCCAATAGACAAGACAAGAACAATATTTTTTTCAAAGAATTTTTTTAATAGGCACTGGGAGGAAAACAAGAAGGTGTTTCCCACCTCCTCAATGGATGGGTCTTCGGAAGTCCCCGCACTTCCGTATCTAGTAGCTTTCCCTTTTTTGCTGGTGGGAAAAACCTGTGCAAAGATAGAACTCAAAGGGAGCTCACATAGCAAATAATGGAAAATATGACAATGATAATGGCTCAAAGTTAGACCAAGAGTTTAGATCCAGAGTGATCTAATAGGCAACAAAAGGTGAAGAATGGTAGGAGAAAACCTTCCTATTTATAACAAAATATTGGGTCATTCTAGATCTTGGTGCATGATTAAAATAACATTAACCAAATCTAGATCCACCTTTTATGGAATATTTTATTATATTTGTTGAAGGGAAAAAGTATTTGACTTGGGTCAAATCCCTTTATTTGTGAATAATAAATAAATAAATGATTTATTTATCATTTTAAGGAAGTGGTTGAAAGATAATCAAATAAATAATCATTTATTTAATTATTTATGGGTGATTTAGTCATATTTAAGAAGGAATATTATTTAAATAAGATTTAAATAATTATTCCTAGAAAATAATAAGATAAATAAAGATTTATCTAATTAATTTCTTTGTTTTGGGTTAAACATGACCAGGAAAATCAAACAAATATAGTTTTGTTTAATATTTCCTTTTGGGGTTTCCTGTTTAGACCATAAACAACCTAATAAATGTGTTTTATTAAGTTATTTTACATAGTGAAAGCAATTTTACTTAGGGTAAAATTGGTCTTACGTGGTGTACTTGGGTCCATCTAATGATAGTAGGTTAGATGACCAAAAAATGGTGTAACAGCAGCATTTATCTTGATCACCTAATTGTAGATCTGAAGATAATGGTAGCCATCTTTGCTGTTAGGGTTGTTTGTTATGCACAACTAAAGTGGTCTTTTTTCGTACACTTGCGATTAAGATTCATAATAACAACTAGCAACTCCACACAGGTTTTCGATTACGACCATTGTCGTTTTTCTGATCCCTGCATATCCAACTGCTTCAAACCCTAGGATTTCTCTTCAAATTCTTGTTTTTCTTTTCTTGATGTTGTTTTTAACCTATAAAACCCTAAAACATTAAAAATTCTAACTTCTGTGTGTTTTCAGACCTATTGCACAAGTGACAGACATCAGTCGTAGCTGAGACGACACATTCTGCTGAAACCTGATCCCGAGAGTGCCGGAAGTTCAGGTCACACTTTTTGGACCTAAACCTGCGACCTGGAGCTTCAGGACGCAGAAATTTGTGACCTCAGCGAGAAACAGGTCAGAAATTGCGACCTGGACTTTTTGCGGGAGTTTTTCTGAAAGTTTTTTAGGTTTGTCTGGGTCTCTATTCAGGATTTTCTAACCTCTGTCTTCGCCCGTTTTGGACCTGTACTTGTTCTTTTTTTCTCAACAAAGTGGGAACCTAGCCCCCTAGGGCTTCAATACCCTCCACACTCTATGGAAGAGTTTTAGCTGCTACAGGTTGACTGAAATTTTCAGAGTGTTCAGCCTTTTTTCAGATCTGATACCTCACCTTCAGATCCACTTCAGATTGGCTATTTATCCATCTAAATCACCTCATTTAGTTTGTTTGGGTTTTCCTCTAGGGTCCACTCTGTTTCCCTCCAGAAGATAACCTTTCGCCATCTCATTTACAACAATTTTTCCTCTGATTTATTGTTGTTTTTCTGCACCAATTTCCAACAGGTCTGACCTTTAGATCCCTGTCCCTCCCGACCTTAGATCTATTGGCTATTTTGGTGTGTTTTGACTAGTTTTTTGCCCACCTACAGACCACTTATTGAGAGGCCCGCCTCCTTGGGTATATATTATTGCATTATTAGCTGTTTATTTTTCTGTTATTTCAGTTTCATATACTGTTATCTGCAGGTTTATTTACAGTTATACAACACACTTTTTCTTTTTCTCTACAAACGTCTGGGTTTAAAAATTAAAATTTACACACTTTACACACACACCCTAAGTGAAGAAGAGATTGGTTAACACCACCAAGTAAAGAATTTAAAAACATTGAAATCAATTGATCCAACACCTCTCTGCCCTTGTGTCGACATTGTAATCAGTTGATCCTGCACCTCTCCACCCTTATTGGTCTCTCTTCCCTTTGTGCCGTGTTTGTGTCGTCATCCTTTCGCCAGCAAGGCGTTTATCCCGCAGACTTCTTGGCCTTCATCCTCAGTTTATGATAGGAAGACTTACTCCTCCACGTAGGATTCGAGTTAGTCCTCTACTGAGTTCACACTCTCACTCCTCTTTTGGTTCATTGGGTTCTCCTTCTGGTTCCGCTCCCGGTTCTCCTCCTGTCACCTTCACCATGTCTGGTTCAGGACCTAACGCTAGTGGTAACCTCGACCTTAATGCTGGCAATACTATTAGTGGGACCGCAATAGGAACCACTTCGGCTTCTCCCTTGCTCCCCTATATGGCAGGCCTCAGTCTCCTCGATTTTAACCAGTTGATCAATGACCCTATACACCATGTCGCTAGTTGGCTTGCTATGCCGACCAAGCTCCCTTCCGACATTCCCAAGTGAAGGCCTTGCTGGAGAAGATCCTACAAATCATGTTCGATCTTTCCACATGTGGTGTTCGTCTAACTCCATTACTGATGACTCTGTCCGTCTTCGGTTGTTCCAACGTACGCTTATAGGTGAAGCTTCTAAGTGGTATGTTGATTAGGCCTCATCCTATCATACCACCTTTGCGACTCTTACTTGGGATTTTCTGCCTTATTTCCATCTTCCCCTTCGTTATGACACTGGTATCGAACTCTTGACTTCTTTCCGTCAATCGTTTGCGACCTGCCTATCCGATCATGTCCAGGAATGGCAGAGAAGAAAGAGCCTATGTCGAGCCCCTACCTTCGAAGACCGTGTCTACATGTAGTGGTTCCTTAGATCTCTCTTGCCTGCTATCGACAAAGATGTCGCATCACATTTCCCTCAAACCGAAGAATCCTCTCTTCAAATTGCGTTAAAATATGACCTGATCTACACTCAGTCGGGTTATGTTTATACCGTTCTACCTGATCTTCCTAGACCCGGTGGTGCCAACGCACTGGGGGCATCTCATGTCACCGATGGTATCGTTGGAGCTCTCTCTCATCCATATGCTCAACCTCCCATGGGCTATGGTTTTTCTCAGGGGGGGCCAACACCTCCTGCACTTTTCCCCCTCTCGGTAGCATGTATCTAGGATACGGCATGCCTCCTCCTTTTGCACAACCTCTTGTTTACCACAATATTATCAAACCTCCTTATTATCCGTATTCGCAGCTTGGTGCTCCAGCTCCTCCAACATTAGCAGCTTCGCCTCCCTTACCTTCTCAACCCTCGCAACAGCAGCCACCGCCCCCTCAGGGGCAGGTGTATGCACAACAGGGCGCGAATAATCCTCCTCCTTCCAAAAAGAAGAGGAAAGACACTCAAAATCAATTTTCTCCCAATAATCTTGGCCCTAATCCTTAAAATAATGCACCAAACACTGCTAACCAGCAACAGGGCACTCAGCCCAAGCAGGACAGGCATGTTCGCAAGAACAAGCGTTGTTCTTGTTGTGGTGTTTATGGTCATTACACGCATGATTGTCCTCTTTTACCACAGATGAAGCAGATGTGGGAGTCTCAAGCAACATTGTGAGGACAACAAGCCTCCCCTTTTGTCCCTCCTAGTGTTGCGCCTAGTCAACCGGCTGTGTTTACTAATCCTTTCCCTCAGCAAGGATTTGTGGCTACCCAACCACCTAAAGGTCAGGTGGCCACTCAACCTCTTCCATATGGTACCCATGATTACCAGATTCTCATGATGAATTCTGACCAACCTATAACTGTAGATGTCAATCTTCAGACTCGGTCCCGTCAATACAACAAGCCTCCCGCTAGGTCTGTCCTCGAGCCGCCTCCTTCGGTCTCTACAGAGCCTCTTTCGACACCTAATGGTCCCTTGCAGATCCCTCAGCCTAATATGGAGGTTAATACCAAGATCCCTAAGAGACCACTATGCTGAAACGCTACTTCTGGAAAAGCTGCCCATTCATATAGTATAGTAGATGATTTGGCACAATCTCCTGCTGCCATTTCAACACTAGAACTCCTCCAATCATGCCCTTCACAACGAAAAGCTCTACTATCTTCTATGGGCATTGTAGATCCTTCTGATGATCGATTTATTATCTTCGATGTTGACTAGTCAGAACATCCTCCTCTCCCTGCTTTCATCACCTTCCAAATCCCCGTCAAGAACCAGAACGCCAATGTTTCCTAGTGCATCATTGATAAGGGGGCATCCACCTGTGTGATGTCCGCTTCAGTTTGGAAGCAGCTCGGATCACCTGAGTTGGCTCCTTCCACGATCACTCTCCAAGCATGGGATGGCCACGCCTCCCAGCCCATTGGCCTATTCTGCAATTGTCCCATTACTCTTGCGGGCAAGAGTGTTTGCGTTGACGTAGAAGTCATAGATGCCCCCTTAGATTACAACATTATATTGGGTCGTAGCTACACTTATGCGATGTTTGTTGTCCCATCTGCGGTACACCATAAGATGTCCTTCCCTCATAACAGAAAGATAGTCACCATTGACCAGTTGACATAGTACAAACCGAAGTCTCAGACCTCCCCTGAATCCATCATCTCTTCGGTGGCCAATAAGAAAACCTTCGATCCTTTGACTAGTGTCTCACCTAGAGTTTAAAAAGACTCCTCTTTGCTTGGTACATTCTTTGGTATTCCTCCTCCTATCTCTGATCCCAGCTCATCAAATGTTTGCATGATGCAATCATCTCGGGCTACCCTCAAGCAGACTGCTTCGGTTGGTCAACAGCCTCCTTACCCTCCGTAGCCTACTCCTAGCCCTTTGATTCAGCCTTTTGGACCTCCTCTTCCTAGCCCTTCACCTACAACTAGTGTTCATGAGCCCGTTTACCCTCCTAGAACGGTTCCTCTAGGCCTTAACCATCTTGGAGCCGTCTCGCCTGGCCATTACCCCTTAGGTCAAATACTGTTCCTAGCTTCCCCTCCTAGAGTGTATTCGGTACCTGTCATCGCTACCCTCTCTCTTCCTAACTTGACCCTAGGGATTCCCGTCTGGTACCTTGATCCCCCAGTCGCTACCCTGCCTGGTCAACAAAAACCTTATCTTGCTTTGACCCCGGTTCAACCAATCCCTATGACTTCTCCCGATGCTACAGAGCATCAACCACCTCAACAGGAACCATCTCCTGTTGCGACCACTTCGGGTGAGAAGGGCAAAGCTCGCAAGAGGGAATCAAAAGACAAGGCTGCCCCAAAAAACCCTACCCCTCCTCGGCCTCCAAAGCGTACCATCTAGTGTGCTTTGTGTGATGTTGTCGATCATGCCACCCATATTTGTCAAGAGTTGCCTCATATCAAGCCCATGGTTAATGTTGCGTTACCTAAGTCTAATGTCCCGGAAACCTTTGTTCCTTCCTTAACTGTAGCTAGGAACCCTAAGACTATTCACACCAACCACCCCTATGCTTTGTGTGATCTCCATGGCCATTATACCCACCTCTGTCCCCACCTCGAGGACTTTCGCACCTCTCTAGTGGTAGTTCGCCAATTCGAGGCCAAGCGCAACGAGTCCACCGCTCCAACGAGTCCACCGCTTCCTTATTTGCGTACTTTGCTTCAGCAGTAATCCGCAGGACACATCGACTCCTACAGACATTCCTCCGGATTTCGAAATGATGCAGTCTTCGCCACCGTTCACTACCCGCTGGTAATCTATGAGTGACTACACGGAAGCTCCCTCTAAGACTTCCCCTTCTATTTCGCTCGACCTCCCTTCAGCGATCACCCTGGGCTCAACATCAGTGGATCCCTTATCTACTTGTTCTTCCATCACCCCCCGTGACGATGCGCATGTGAACCTATCTTTTCATGATGATGAGTTAGGTAGCTTCGCCACGTCAGGTGGTCTTTCTTTCACCAGTCACCCCCTCTTCTATTACGATGACGACATTATGGAAGTAGTCACCACCCCTAACTTTATCTATCCCCCCTTACATCGAACCCATGCATTCGAACCACATACACCTTGTGGCCATTACATTGACACCTAATGTTTGGGTAAGGGGGCACCCATATTTGAGAGTCCAAGAGAAGCAATTCTCCACAACTCTCCTAGTGTATCTGGTCGTGTCGACTCTAGTACCATTATTCTTCCCCATTTAGAAGAACCCCTAGAGTCCCACATCGCTTCAGGTCACTCTAGGGATGATACCCCTCATCATTCCTTCATCTTACATCAGCAACCCAGTCCCCTAGACATTGTTGTTGACCAACCTATGGGTTTTCTAGGAGAGCACCCGTTCATTATCTCCAAATCCTCTCTTTGGGATAGTGACACCATGTATGCCAACCTAGAAACTTAAGTCCATTTGATTCATATATGCAGTACCAAAATAGATTGGTAATCCTCCATTCCCTTTCTCGAACTGCATAACCATAATGAAAGAAAATGACACACCACATCATTAAAATGTATTTAGATTCCCATTTTTCTAAATACATTTTGGCATGACCACAACATGCTTGGGGGCACCTATGCCCCTCAACCATAAAAATACCAGATGTCAGCCAAAAACAACACTGAAACCTCTTTTCTCTGATAGGTCACACTTTTCAGGTCATTTCCTGGAACAGGTCGCAGTTTTCTGCCCAGTACCTGCTACCCATGTCGCAGAAAAAACGCCAAAAAGTGCTACCTGGCCTGTTCATGAGCTCTTGATACCTAAACTGAAATTTCAATCCACTGAAATGAAAGAGTAGGGTTAGGCCTCTTACTTGAAACTGACGGATCTCGATTCCAACGACCGGTATGTCCACTACACTTGCTGCAAGATTTAGGGCCTTCTCTCCTCTCGACATTCACCACAGCTCCACATGCAAATGAGTGAATTTGGAGGGAAAATGCCTTATTAAAAGAGAAACCCTTGATTTTTCTTTCACCTGCTGTGGCCAAACCGTTGCTCAATTTGACAAACCGTCTGTAGCGTTGGAAACCTCTCATTGAGATCTCAAATGGGTATCTGTTAGTTTTTCATGATTTGGTACTTCACCAGGACACATTTTGTCCAAGAAGGGTCACTTCACCAATCCTCAAAATTGAATTTATTCACTTGCAACACTTGTACTTGGGCACCACTTTGCCTCCATACTTTTCCATGCTCGTGTAATTTTTCGTCGTGAGTAACCATCTTGTACTCATGTCTTTATGGTCCCATTTGGACCTTTTATGTGTGGCAGCATCATCGAGTCGCCCTTCTTTAGAGCATCCGAGTTGAGTCATCATCGCATTCATGGAGTCTATCCCGAGTCCCTTCATCGCTTGATTCCTCTCTCGTTTCACACATTATGGCCTTCAGTCCTACTGTCCCCTATCCATCATGATATTGTGTCAGTCGTTGCCAAGTCATCCATGCCCTTTATGCTCTAACAAGGGAAGTCGTCCGTCCGCTACTCAGTACCCCCCATTTCATCATCATCCTTGGTGTCAGTCTGTCAGTCACTCTACTATTTTCTCTTGTGCCTTAAACAATGTTACCAATGAAATAGGTAACCACAATGTTACCTACTTTTTTTTGGTAGCATAAAAAGCACCCGATTTTGAAAAGTGGTGATGCAGAATCACCATTTTTTTTTTTGGTGCACATTTTTGACACTCTAAAATTTTTATTTATGAAGTATGAATATTTGTTTTAAAATGTTAGGATTTTCATGCTAATTTTGCTAATTTTGAAATGTATTGATGCAGTATCAACTTTTTTTTTTTTTTAAGTAGTGATTTTCATGCTAATTTTGAAACGTATTGATGCTGCATCAACCTTTTTTTTTTAGAGCAGTGATTTTCATGCTAATTTTGAAAGGTATTGATGCTGCATCAACCTTTTTTTTTTAGAGTAGTGATTTTCATGCTAATTTTGAAACGTATTGATGCTGCATCAACCTTTTTTTTTTAGAGTGGTGATTTTCATGTTGGTAATAAAACACAAAACTTAGATAAAAAAAAATATATAAAAACAATAAGAAAACCAATAAAAATGTAAAAAAAAACAAAAATAGCTCATAAAAATAAAAAATTTAAACAAAAATAAATAAATAAAACAAAAATATTTGAAAATTATATCAAAGGAAATGACAAAATTTGAAGAAAAAAAACACATAATTTAAAGAAAAAAAACAAAAATTGACCAAAAAATTAAAAAAAAACAAAAACAAAAACAAAAACATTTCTTTCTAACTTATTAAAAAAAACAATATATTAAAAAATATATATATATTTAAAAAATTAAAATTAAAATAATTAAAATTACAAAATTAAAATTTAGAAAAAAAAAATTAAAAAAAAAATTAAATTTAAAAATTTAAATTAAAAAAAAAATAATAATAAGAAAAAAAATACAAATTTTAAAATTTACAAAAAAAACAAATTAAAAAAAAACAATTAAAATTGAAAAAGAAAAAGAAAATAAAAAAATTATTAAAAAAAAAAACCTATCATTAAAAAACAAAAAAAATGAAAAAAACCATGTGCAAATATTTAAAAAACAAATATACATAAATTTTGTGTTTTTTTTTTTTTTTTAATGAAACCATTTATAGATTTTAAAAATGAAAAACTAAATAAACGAAAAAATTAAGAAAAACAATTAAATTAAATTAAAATTTAAAAAATTTAATAAATAAATTTTAAATTTTAAATTTAAAAAAAATAATTATTCTATAATATTAAATATAAAAAAATTAAACAAATTGAATTTAAAATAAAAAAAATTGAATTAAAAAAATAATTTTAAATTTTTTGAAATTCAAATTTAAAAAAAAAAAAATCAAATTAAAATTAAAATATAAAAAATTAAATAAAAATTAAAAAATAAAAATAAAATCAAATTAAAATTAGATGTGTATATATATTAAAAATTTTAAAAAAATAAAAAAACGAATTTTATTTTAAATAAAAATATTAAATTAAAAAAAAATTAATTTTTTCAATAAAAAAAAGTATTTTTTTGAAATTAAAAAAAAAAAAAAATCAATTAAAAAAAAATCAATAAAAAAAAAATTAACAAAAAAATCAATTAAAAATTAAAAAATTATAAAATCAATTAAAAAATTAAAAAATCAATCGGCCCTTCGCCCGTCGGTGGCCGGGAGGCCGGCTGGGCCGCCCCCGTGGCGCTGCCCGGCCGGCCACCGCCGCCCAGCGGGCGGGCCGATTGAATTTTTTTTATTTTTTGATTTTTTATTGATTTTTTATTTTTTTATTTTTTTATTTCAAAATATTAATTTTTTTTTTATTTTTTTTTTAAATTTCAAAATATTAATTTTTTTTTTTAATTATTTAAAATAAATTTGGTTTTGTTTTAATTTTTTTTAATTTTATTATTTTTTTGTTTTAAATTTATTATTATTTTTTTTTTTGTTAATAATTTTTTATTAAATTTTGCCAAATTTTTTTATTTAATTGATTTTTTTTTAAATTTCATAATTTTTCTTTGTTATTAACTTAGTTTTTTAATATAATTTTATAAAATTCAATAAATTTTATATATATTTTTTTAATTTATTTGGATTTAATATTTTTTTTAAATGTTTTACTTTTTTATTATTTTTTTTTGTTAATTACATAAAATTTTTATATTTTTTTATTTCAATTAAAATTGTGTATTTAAAATTAGATTTTTTTTTTAATGAAACTTAATTTTTTTAAATTATTTTTTTATTTAATATTTTTTTTTTCTTTTTTTCAATTTTCCATTTTTAATTATTTTTAAAGTTTTTAAAGTTTTTCGTTTAACAATATTTTTTTTTCTTTTATATTTAAAATTTATTTTTTCTTTCAAAATTTATTTGTTTATTCATTTATTTATTAAAATTTAAAATTTTTGTCTTTAAATTTAATTTGTTATTTTAATATTAACCTTTTTTTTTTTAATTTAATAAAATTTGATGTATATATCTATTTTAATTTAAGTTCATATATATATTTTATTTTTTATAATTTAAATTTAAATTTTTTTTTTTATAGTTTATTTGTTTTTTTAATATATATTGTTTTAAATTTAATATTTTCATTGTATTTTATTTTTATTTTTTATTTTTAATTATTTTTTCTTTTTTTTTCCTTTTAATTTGAATAGTGTTTTTTTTTTTAATTTTGAATTTTTAAATTTATTAAAATTTAATATATTTCCTTAAATTTAATTATTTGTTTTAATTTTTTTTTTCTTTTTTAAAATTTAATAAGCATTTTCTTTTTCTTTTTTAAATTTAATTTCTATATTTTATTTTTTATAATTTCCTTTTTTTTAACTTGTTTTTTTTTTTAATTTAATATTTTTATTTTGTTTTTATTTTTATTTTTTAATTTCTATATTTTTTTAAATTTTAATCTTAATTTTTTTTTGGTTTATTTTTTAAATTTTTTTTCCTTAAATTTTATGTTTTTTTTAATGATTGAAATAAAATTTTTACTTTGTTTTTATTTTTATTTTTTTTTATCTTCATATATTTTTAAATTTTAAGCTTTAAAATGTTTTTATTTTTTAAATTTATTTTTTTTCTTAAATTTTAGGTTTTTTTTTAATGTTTGAATTTTAAAAATTAAAAGATGTTACTTCTATTTTAAAAAATGCCAAAAGTATGACATATATTTTTTTTTTGTTATTCCAGCATCAACTAGTTTTGTTTTGAGGGTGTTTTTTCAATCCTTTTTTCAAGAAACAATTTTGTTTTTACCATAATTTTATAAAATGTTGAAATTTGACCTTAAAAAAAAACGAAGTGCATTCTGGAAGACACACTTTTTTTTTGGGGGTGTTTTTTCAATCCTTTTTTCAACAAACAATTTTGTTTTTAGCATAATTTTAGAAAATGTTGAAATTTGACCTTAAAAAAAAAAACAAGTGCGTTCTGGAAGACACACTTTTTTTTTGGGGGGTGTTTTTTCATGTTTTTGGAGAGTTTTTGGGCTAGAGTTCCCGTTTTGAGGTCAGGTTACCTATTTCATCGGTAACATTGTTCTTAGTTGAGGATCCCTTATTGCCTCACCTATGGCAGACCTCTTTCTGTTGACATTAGATCATTCATTCCAGGAGACAGGTCTAGAAGGCGGTGTACCTTGGTTCCAGCTTCCACTCTTGTTCGGTGCCCCAGATCAGGCAAAGGGACTCCTTATTTCCCTTTGACTTGATTTTTTCTCAGCTCCAGCTCCTTTCAGCATGATCGAGATCCGTATGCTTGATGGTTCAGTGATGCAGCAGCTGATACCGGTGATTCTCGAGTGTGTGTGAGATGTTTTCAGCCCTCATGAGGGGGTGGCCCTACAGGTAGCCCCCCACATGCCTGTATGACCTCTTCATTACAGCCTTTGATGCACCTCCATATATTTGATGATGTTGGCCTTAGCCGCTTGCAGCGCCTTTTTGTGTGCATGTATCAGTCAGATTTCCAGAGCCCTATCCTGTTTACAGGGTAATTTGGGTTGTATTGTCTCTCATGTAATCAGATATGATTGTATAAGTCCTGGCTATTATCCCAGGCACAATATGTATGTGGGATTCATTATCATGTTTTTACCTGGCTCATATTTATGCCAGCATGTACTATATTGTTCAGTCCCTTGTTTACTAGATGCATTATTATTTGTACTTTGTCTCAACGGGCATAGGTATGCCTCCCCCGCCGCCTATAGCACAGGTGCTCACTCATAAAAGAGACTTGTCGCACCTGTAAGTCTCACCTCCTCAGGGTCTAGTCCTTTAGTGCTTTGGTCTACCTTATATTTTGTCTCTCTTTGAATTCCCCTTCAGTGTCTAGTGATTGAGTTCTTACAACATACTTCGGTCATACGATTAGCTCCTAACGCTCGAACGTTGGGGGGAAATCTATTACACCATTTTTGGTCATCTAACCTGCTACTATTAGATGGACTTAAGTACACCATGTAAGACCAATTTTACCCTAAGTAAAATTGCTTTCACTATGAAAAATAACTTAGTAAAACACCTTTATTAAGTTTTTTATGGTCTAAAGAGGAAACCCCATGAGGAAATATTAAATAAATCCACATTTGTTTGATTTTACTCAAGGAATAATTAGTTAAACAATAGTTTAATTAATATTGTTGGTCATATTTAACCAAAAACAGGAAAATTAATTAGATAAATTATTATTTATCTTATTATTTTCTAGGAATAATTATTTAAACCTTATTTAAATAATATTCCTTGTTAAATTTGACTAAATCACTCATAAATAGTTAAATAAATCATTATTTATTTAATTATTACTCAACCACATCCTTAGAATGATAAACAAATCATTTATTTATTTATTATTTACAAATAAAGGGATTTGACCCAAGTCAAATTCCTTTTCCCTCCAACAAAAATAATAAAATATTCCATAAAAGTTGGATCTTGATTTGGTTAATAATATTTTAATTATGCACCAATATCTAGACTAACTCAATATTTTGTTATAAATAGAAGGATTTTTCCATTCATTCACTACATTTTGTTGCCTATTGATCACTTTGGATCTACACTTTTGGTCTGACTTTGATCCACCATCATTGTCATATTTTTCTATCTTTTTGCTTGTGAGCTCCCTTTGAGTTCCATTTTTGTCTGGGTTTTCTACACCATCAGGAGAGAGGAATTTTAGATCTGAAGTGCTATGAGTTCCATAAGAACCCATCCCATTGAGGAGAACTGGTAACATCCTTCTATGTTTTCCTCCTAGGTGCCCTTAATATAAAATTCATTCAACATATTCTTGTCTTGTCTATTGGATGCATGGAGTAAATCTCGTTTTTATTTACTGCTTAATGTCTTTTAATGCATAGATCTAAATTTTTGCAGCATTTATCTTGATCACCTAATTGCAGATCTGAAGATATTAGCAGCCATATTTGCTATTAGGGCTGTTTGTTATGGTACACCTTTTGCATGTATTTTGAGGCTCTAGTGCTCCTTTGGGGATGCATGTGGTGATCTGCTGCATGATATTCAAAGCTCCATGATGAAAATTCTTCTATGCCATAATTCTCCAACATCTTGGCTCTGTACCTTCTCTGCCTTTGTGCTCAAAGTAGCAAAGTCTTCCACATCCAACTTGTAGAGGTTCTTCACTTGAACCTCGATTTGCTTCACTTTTCCCTTGGCGACGTGTCTCAGGAATGCCTTTCCTTTGCTAAATATCACATTATAGCGACAGTTGATCCAAGTGGATATTGGTGGCCACCTACCTATTCCATTTGGACCCGCACCATCAACTCTTTCATTTCTTCACTTCCAACAACTTACTATTTTTAGTAGCTTTTCAAGTCCTACACTCCCGGAGCTGTTTTGGGGCCTTGATGATCCAGGTGGATATTGGTGGCCACCCACCTATTCCATTTGAACCCCCACCATCAGCGCTTTCCATTTTTAAGTTGCAACACAACTTACTATTTTTAGCATTTTTTTGGGTCCTGAACTTCCAGAGACGTTTTGAGGCCCTAAACGACGTTTTTTGGGGAAACTGGGAAAAACATGGGTAGCAGACCAATTTTTTTCACTCAAAATTTGTAGTCCTTAGATAGATGTTTCTAATGAGCTATTGAGCATGTAAAACGTAGATCATATTCCAAATTTACGTCCCCGGGAAGTTGAAATACCAATTTACCCAAACGGGACCCACAATTTTGGCGCTTCATCTCCTAGGGTTATTTTTTGGATGTTTAGGGTTTTTCATTGTTTCTAAACAATAAATAGGCCTTTGATCCTCATTGTAACACAGTGGAGGGGCCTGTAGCCATCACATCTCTTCTTAGAAAACTTCTACCAGTGCCCTTGCCCGCTCATTTCCATTATGTCTCATTGTAACACAGTTCAGAGGCCTGTAGCCGCCACATGTCTTCTCAGAGATAAGCCTACCAACGCCCTAGCTGTTTATTTCTATTATGGATGTATTGTAACACAGTTCAGAGGCCTGTAGCCTCCACATATCTTCTCAGAGATAGCCTACCAACACCCTGTCTGTAAGCATATTTTAGTAATTTGATTTTAAATAAAGGAAGCATTATTTCCGCTGCATCTCTGTGCTTATGGTTATATGTGTATTATGTTATGTTCCTGCATAAATTCAGATCACTGGTATCAGAACGGTCTGCTCTTTTTATATTTTTCTTTTCATGTCCCCAATGCGGCTAAGGTATAAGGAGTTCAACCTCGCAAACCCCGACGACCCCCCATGGTGGAAGGAAAGAAAGACGAGGGAGCAGGAGATCCTATCAAAATATTTCTCGAGGAGGCCCTCGAGAAACAGAGGAACGCGATGATGGATAACTTTCCCAGATCCTTCAACGACTACCCACCAGCGACACATCTACATCTAGCACATCTGCCAACAGGTCCGCGATAACCTGGACAAATCCAATACCAAGGACAGAAGAATCACCTCTCATGGAGGAACTTAACGCAATGGGGACCATTGCTTCCTAAGGAGAGAGGGATGATACAGGTGGATATCGGTTGCCACCCACCTATTCCATTTGGACCCGCACCATCAACTCTTTCAGTTCTTCACTTCCAACATCTTACTATTTTTAGCAGCTTTTCGGGTTCTACACTCTCGAAGCCGTTTCGGGGCCTTGATGATCCAGGTGGATATTGGTGGCCACCCACCTATTCCATTTGAACCCCCACCATCAGTTCTTTCCATTTTTAAGTTGTAACACAACTTAATTTTTTAGCAGCTTTTTGGGTCTTGAACCTCTGGAGCCATTTTGAGGCCCTAAACGACGTTTTTTGGGGAAACCGGGAGAAACATGGGTAGTAGACCAATATTTCTCACTCAAAAGTTGTAGTAATCAGATATATGTTTCTAATGAGCTATTGAGAGCGTCAAACGGAGATCATATGCCAAATTTACGTCCTCGGGAAGTTGAAACACCAATTTACCCAAACGGGACCCACAATTTTGGCGCTTCATCTCCTAGGGTTAGTTTTTGGATGTTTAGGGTTTTACATTGTTTCTCAAAAATAAATAGGCCTTCGAGCCTCATTGTAACACAGTGGAGGGGCCTGTAGCCATCGCATCTCTTCTTAGAGATACACTACCAGTGCCCTTGCCCGCTCATTTCCATTATGTCTCATTGTAACACAGTTCAGAGGCCTGTAGCTGCCACATCTCTTCTCAGAGATAAGCCTACCAATGCCCTAGATTTTTATTTCTATTATATTTGTATTGTAACACAGTTCAGAGGCCTGTAGCCACCACATCTCTTCTCAGAGATAGCCTACCAACGCCCTGTCTATAAGCATATTTCAGTAATTTGATTTTAAATAAAGGAAGCATTATTTCCGTTGCATCTTTGTGCTTATGGTTATATGAGTATTCTGTTGCGTTCCTTCATAAATACAGATATGCAGGAACGCAATAGAATACACATATAGCCATAGATATAGATATGCAGCGGAAATCATGCTTCATTTTATTATAATCAAATGACTGAAATAAACTAGCTAGGGCGTTGGTAGCGTATCTCTGAGAAGAGATGTGGCGGCTACAGGCCTCTGAACTGTGTTACAAAACTGAAAGTTGTTTACAGAAAAAATTTAAATAAATAGCTAGGGCACTGGTAGGATTATCTCTAATAAGAGATGTGGCTGCTACAGGCCTCTGAACTGTGTTACAAAACAAATGACTGAAACATGCTTATAGAAATAATGGAAAAAAATGAGCTAGGGCACTAGTAGCGTATCCCTGAGAAGATATGTGTCAGCTACCAACCCCTGAAATGTGTTACAATGAGGCTCGAAGGCGTATTTATTGTTGAGAAAAAATTTAACACCCTAAACATCCAAAAACCTAACCCTAGGAGATTAAGCACCAAAACTGTGGGTCCCATTTGGGTAAATTGGTGTTTCAACTTCCCGGGGACGTAACTTTGGCATACGATCTTCGTTTTGTGCGCTCAATAGCTCATTAGAAAGATCTATCCGAGGACTAAAAATTTTGAGTGAGCCACATTGTTCTACGATCTTTGTTGCTCCTGGTTTCTATTGTGTAACCAGCTCCAAAAATAGAAGAAAAGAGATATCAACGCCTTAGAAATAAGCCACTTCGAGGGGGCAACCTCCAATAATTACATAAATGAATAATTCTTGGATGCTACAATTTACAAAACCTCCTTTCTCTATATAGGAGTCCATGTGGCCATAATGTAATCCTAGTGGGCCACAATGTAATCCTAGCCGACCTAAAAATAATAATTTAAGGGCACAATAATAACAAAATGGGGGTTACAAGGGTACAATAATAACAACAAGGGGGTTACACTAATAACAATAGGGGACTATACTAGTAATATAGAATTGTTATGCCTTCTCTAAAAGTGTTGTCCCCAACGCTGAGTAGCTCGGGTGCTTCGTATAAACTTACTCTATATGTAGAATTCCTGGGTAAAAATAATAATTATTGTGGTGTCAACCTTGTAGGTTGTAAATATAGGCGTAGAAATACCTCTTCTTTATAGAAGTGAGTGGTAGGCTTCTTGTTGCCACCTTATATCTAATTTTTCACAACTTAATGCTTTCTTTGAATGAATCAGGTTCCAAAACACGAACTTCATGTTGGATGTTATCCTTTAGAGTGCCTATGAAGAGATCAATCTCGTGTTCCTCTGGAATATCAGTTACCCTTATATTCAATTTTTGGAAGTCCTCAATGTGGTGCCCCACTAAACCCTTTTGTTTGAGATTTATCAATTGGCTAAAGAAGGTGTTGCTCTTTGTATCCTCATAATGTGCTATCATTTCCTCCACAAAAATTGACCAAGTGACAATTTTTTTACGGGAGCAAAGCCATCGATACCATACAAATGTATTTTGTTCTAAATGTAAAGTTGCAATGCGTACCTTTTGTGTGTTTTCCACATTATGGAGATCAAAATATTGCTCCATCTGTAGTATCCATGTTACAGGATCCTTTCCATCAAACTTCCTCATATCCATTTTTGGAATATGGTGGTTCTTCCCGCCAACATTAGAGTTTATGAAATCACAATTAACATTTATTTTGTTCTCATCATGAGTTTCCTCTACTTTCTTTTCACCATTAGGAAACATTTCTTGTATCAACTTTGTCAAACCTTCTATGTCTACTTTTAGATCATTCTTCATGTTTTCCATTTTAGCTTCCATGTCATCCATCTTAGATTCCATGCCAGCTTCCATGCCATCTATATTATATTCCACGCCTTTCTTCAAACCATCCATATTATTTTTCACACCATCCATATTTTCTTCCATGCCTTTCTTCAAAACTTCCATTTCATTTTTTGCTGCTCTTTGCGAGAACGAAATTTGGTGCACTTGCTCTTGTAATTTTGATAGATCATGTTGCAATTATTCATCTTCATGAGTCATAGTAGAGCCTTCTGAAGGCTTAATGGGTATTGAATTATTTTTACGAGGCATTTTTTAAAACCCAATACTAATATCTATTCTACAATATGCCCTTGGAATCAATTCAAATTGATTTTTCAAACAAGACTTATGCAATTCAGAAAAAAATACACACCTTTTCTTGCTTTTGAGGAGCTCGATATTGAAATTGGATTATCTCTGTGATTGCAGCTCTTCAATATCTGAAATTCAGCACTGAAGTAGCCCTCTAAATTCTCTTTTGAATTTCATAGGTCTGAATTGATTTGGATACTCCAAGACAAAGTTATGTCCAATATCCCACAATGACCTAATTATGGACTGGTTCAGTAGAGCGAACTTGTACGAATTGCCACATGTCACTGTTTCATCCTTCACCTGAAATTGATAGCCAAGAAACTACAGTCTGTGTACTTGCGACCAATTTTTACGGCACTCCAATCCAATGCTCAAAGAGAGAGTTATTGAACTTTTCGCATGATCATCTCTTTGAGATGAAATTTGGGAGCCTGAAAAAGCACTACCTTCCACAGATCATATCTCCAAAAATATGGTGAACCAAGCTCTGAAATTGTTGGATAAGTTTCCTCCAGATTTCAGCTTCGCACCCTAAAAATTTCAGATTCTGAACCTTAGTAGAAACAAAGTTATAGCGCAAATGCCATGATGACCTGTTTAGGAGCCTGAAAAAAGACCTAACTTCCACAGATCATATCTCCGAAAATATTGTGAACCAAGCTCTGAAATTTTTAAAAGAGCTTCCTCAAGATTTTGACTTCGCACCCTAAAAATTTCAGCTTCTGACACTTCGTAGAAAAAAACTTTATAGCGAAAATTCCAAGATGACCTGTTTGGAGCAGCGAAACCCTAGAATCCAAAGCTCTGATACCAAATGTTGTGTAACTAGCTCCAAAAATAGAAGAAAAGAGATATCAACGCCTTAGAAATAAGCCAATTCGAGGGGGAAACCTCCAATACATCACATAAATGAACAATTCTTGGATGCTACAATTTACAAATCCTCCTTTTTATATATAGGAGTCCATGTGGCCATAATGTAATCCTAGTGGGCCACAATGTAATCCTAGCCGACCTAACAATAATAATTTAAGGGCACAATAATAACAAAATGGGGGTTACAAGGGTACAATAATAACAATAAGGGAGTTACACTAATAACAATAAGGGACTATACTAGTAATATAGGGACCTAACAGTTTCCCCAAAAAATGTCGTTTAGGGCCTCAAAACGACTCTGGAAGTTCAGGACCCAAAAAAATGCTAAAAATAGTAAGTTGTGTTGCAAATTAAAAATGGAAAGAACTGATGGTGGGGGTTCAAATGGAATAGGTGGGTGGCCACCAATATCCACCTGGATCATTAAGGCCCCAAAGCGACTCCAGGAGTGTAGGACTTGAAAACCTGCTAAAAATAGTAAGCTACTGGAAGTGAAGAACTGAAAGAGTTGATGGTGCAGGCCCAAATGGAATAGGTGGGTGGCCACCGATATCCACCAGGATCAATAGTCTTCCAACCCCATGATAGAAATCATATTCTTCTTTAGACCTAGTACAAACATCACATCCTTGAGCCCGAGAGGGGAGCCAGACTCCCTCTGAAAGGTGACTTTGTTGATACTGATCACATTGTAACTTCCATCATCTCCCATATCGATGCGCATCTAGAGATATTTCTCCTCCAAGTCACTGAAAAATTCTTTGTTCCCCATCATGCGGAACGAGGCACCACTATCTAGATACCACAGAATTCCCATCAATGTGATTTCCATGCATGCAATGAGGGTGAAGTAAAGCTTGAATTATGAAGCCAAGGCTTCGCCTACTGCTCCTCCTGAGGTCTTCTTGCTTTCCTTCTTGTGCGAACACTTCATGGCATAGTGTCTAAATTCATGACAGTGAAAGAACTTGATTCTAGACAAGTCTTTCTTCTTTCCCCCTTGACTGGATTCTGGTTTGGATTGGAATTTATTCTTTTTCCCTTATTTTCCTTTCCATCCAAGGCAAAATTTTCTTCATCCTCGTCCTTGGATTAAATTTTTTCTTTGGTATTCCGCCTTATTTACTCATGTACCAAGTCAGACCATAATAATTCCCAATTTGGTAGTTTATCCCTCCCATTCACCGAATCTTGGTAGTTGTTCCAGCTCTTGGGAAGGCCTAAAAGGGCTAGGCTCACCAAATAATCATCTGGTATTGTAAGACCAACTCCTGCAAGTTCATCATGAAATTGTGTAAACCTTCTCATATACTGCTAAATTGAGCAATTCTTCTGCATCTTGATACTTCGAAGCTTGTCCTTGAGTGCTAGTTTCCTGTGGTCGTTACTATTCTGGAACATATCTATCAATGATTTACACATTTCATATGGGGTCTCTTTCCCATGGATATTTGACACAATATGGTCTCATACTCCCTCTAATATGATTCTCCTCACCTTGGCTACACACTTATTCCATTATGATAGATTCTGAGTATCAATTGTTACTAGTTTCAGAATGTCACTCTCAACAAATTCCTTCTGTTAGCGCTGGAATCAGCACTTGGAATGCATCAAGCACCTGACCAGACACATCCTAAGCTCTAAGGAAATTTGATGATTTGGTTTATAATATTGGTAGGTGGTTTAAACTCCCATTAAATGAATAGATATTTCAGTCAAATCCATTGTTCTACTAATGAAGGCATTGGATCCTAATGTGGTAGAAAAAGAGTGATTTTGTAGCCTATGAGGAGAAGAAAATGTGAAATGGAAGAAGAAACAGTGAGTCTGCAAGGCATAAATCCACTGCTTTTGGTAGAAAAAAGCCCAAGTAGAAATTTAACAATATTTCAACAAGAGAATGCTATGCCTAGTCTTACAATATTCTCACTGATATATTATGAAAGATAACTATCATAAGTGATGTTGTTTCCACTGTTATTATATATATTTTACCAAGAAGTCTCACTGTGTGAGACTAATAAAATTTTATAAAACACATGAACATGTCAAGAGGCTGATAAAAACACATAACAACATGAATGATTACAAACTGCAATTGAAGATAATAATATATGGAAACACAAGTGAAAATTAACAATACACACACCATATTGATAATAAGTCCTCAAAATTTTCTTTCAATTTAATTCACTAAAAAAATTACTGATCATATGAGTCAAGATTCTAAAACCACGAACCCTTAATTCATAGAAGTTTTTCACATATATACAAAAACAAAATACTGTCATCTCCACAAATGGAGTGAATCTATTCCAAAAATTTATTACAATCTTGTGCAAGAGATGAGGCTTATCTCTAAACTTAAATACAAAGTGCTATATCATAAATAAAGTAAACATCATGAAGGCTAACAATTCGAAGTGGTTGTATGATGTGGCAGTCTATTGGAAGACCACTCCTCTATTTTGGTGCAACCAAATCACAAAAAGTGTAAACAGTAGAGAAAATGACATGTGGTTGTTCTCCTTAAAAAGTGCAAAATAGAACCCTGAAATTTTGGAGGAGGCTTGATACATGACACCTGGAAATATCCATTATAACCGAAATCTGCTCCACTTCACCTGCTTTGATGTCACCATCATGATATAAAACCAAAAAGAAGCTCCTTTTCATCATATTCTAATATTCAAAAATAATTGTTTCCTTCGCAAAAAAAGTAGCTATATCCGGAAACATGGAAAATTGACCCAAAAATGAAAAGTTTCTCCAAAGGAAACCTTGTTCCCTCATTCTTCAGAGGTCCAGAATAGAGGCAAAAATCCTGATGGCCTCAGCTTTAGTCACCCACTTGTCTGACCTCTTTCTCTGTGTTTGACTCTTTGGCTGAGTCTTCTTCTTCTTCTTGATTTTGTCTTCTGGACCCTCCTCAATATTGATAATTTCATCTCTTAATGAAGGATTATAAATTAGCTTATTGTTTAGTCTGAGTTTATTTTTGGGCCTAGTATTGAGTCTCTGGATATAAGGATTTGGAATTAACTTAGACCTCTTACCTCCATGCATGAATCTACTAGAATATCCTTCTTCATCCTTTGATTCTGTATACTTAGGGTTGCTGATATCTTCATAAGAGGAATATGAGTGTATCACAATATTCTTTCTCTTCTTGATCTAAGAGCTAATGGAGGAGACTAGTTGAGCCAAAGTAGGCTCTTCCTCTATAAAAATCTTTGACATTTTATGTTTTCCTTTTTAAGAGATATTAAAACCTGTGAGAGAGTGGATTCTGTGAGAGAATTACCACTGCTTGGTTGTGTTTGATGAGATGTTTCATGAACATGGCTTGATATTTTCACACCAGGGTTGAATTCCACTGGTGGAAAAGTAGGTTTAGATGTTAGAAGTCCAGGGTTGACTTCCACTGGTTCTTCTGCCATGAAGAGCTTCTTCCTAGGTTGGCTTCTTGAAGAGGAAGCTATTTGCTCCTTGTCTTTTGACATAGAATTTTTCTTTTTCAATTTCTTCTTATACTCCTCCATGAATGCCCTTAGGGTCCGGGGTTCTCTAGGTGAACTGCTCACTAGTGAACTACTAACATGGGCTTCATTAACTAGTGGCATTGTTGGCGTAGGCATAGGGTCTCCAACTTTCCTATTAGAGATTCTAATTGGAATTTTGAATGAGATGGAAGGAGGGTTAACTTGGAAAAAACCTGATGAATGGATAGAGTTAGGTTGTGAGCTGTTTTTGACAGGGGTTGCACTAGTTTTTTCATAGGTATCTCTTTTCTTGGGCCTCCCTACCCTTCTCCCAGAGTTTATGCTACCAAACCCTCCCTCTCTCAGGAACTTATCCCAAGTGGTATTATTCTTTCTAAGATGGTAGACAATCAGAATTTTAATTAGACACCTATGATATAAATTGTTTAAAGAGTAATTAGGGATCTTCCGTAGTTTTAGGGACATTTTGAGAAAGGAACCTACAGAAAATAGGGAAATTTCATAGGTCTATCTCCTGAAATATGAGCAAGGAATATTAACTGATAATGGTGGATAGAAGAGAACCTACCCTCGCATGTAATGTATTTTTGCACCGTGGTAATCACATGTTTCCATTCATCCTTAAAGCAAGAAATACGTGCAGTCAGATTCCACTTAACATTGACATTTTTCAGGCTTAAGGTAGAGACTTACTTCTGTGGGCAATGTTTTTCTTTTGAACCAACGTTCACCAGTTGCAAAGGTTTGGGTAGCATGAGCTATAATGGCCTTAGAGATGTTGAATGTATTGCTTCCCAGCTTGACCTTTTCACCATCAAAGCTCTCGACAAAAGCCTGATCTAAAGACACATTCTCCCCAGAAAATTTTTGTAGAAATTTATACCAGCCGGCAGATTTAAACTGAGGTTTGGCCCTAGCATCAACGAATCTAGTATTTTTTGGCTCAGACCTATTGACATTACCACCTTTTCGCATATCTTCCAATAGCTAGACTACTTACAAACACAGCTATTCGATTCTGGTTACAAAACCCTACACGAAACCCTGGTTTTCCTGCCTTGAAATACTAAAACTGCTTGCTGGAGGAATGACTTCTGTTAGATGTAGCTTGCATAGAGAAATTTGGTTAAGTGAACACCAAACTCTCTCTCCTCTGATTTTGCACCTATAATCATGGTATGGAGTAATGGCATGCTTTGAAATAATTCAAAAACAAGCGCCAAGTCATCCCATTATGCTTCACTCCACAATATCATTAAATGATTGATACCTCATACTATGATCTACGCTTCACTTAAGTGGGGTAACTATAGGTTAGCTACATAGATAATGTAACCACTCACTAATAATAATCCTCCTAGGCCAAACAATAATTAATCTTACTTAAAATAATAATCATGTTTATAACACAAGATTTCTTCAATTATCTTCAAACATGAATGGTCCTTGCTTTAAAAATATTCTTCGCTGCTCCTATATGCTTGAAAAATAACTGTCTTTATCTTTAAATTGCAATAAACCAAATCTCAGCGAAAGAGATACACTTTTCACTGACTTACCACTATGAAGAGGTCCTTGAAGAAATAACATCTCTTTTTCACTGTGTGAGTAATATGACCTTCAATTTAGAGAAATAGATTCCTTCCATTATATCACTGTGTTAACAATGAAATTAGAACATAGGTAGCTATTATCCCGGAAAAAGTGGCTGTAAATTTATTACCCAAACGAAAAATAGCCTTCGACACTAACTTAAGTTAAACCAATGATTTTAACTTATTTTATGAACCTAAAACACTAATAACACCTATACACTTAAATGTACTTTGATTTTGAGACTCTTTTTTGACCTTTATTGAAAATGACTCAAACTTTGACATGGACTAGCACATTAAAAAAAAAATTGAAAACTGTGATACAATGGCGATCACACCATTAACATTTTCAGTGCTAACACCTTAAATCAATTATCTTCCAGCATTGCCTCCATGCGGTCCTTACAAGCAACATAATTCGAGATTCCCTCAAGGTCATACTCGAGTCTTAGTCCATATAAAGCCATTCTTCTAGCTCTGAAGAATTGATTATGTAAATTCGATCCTCCTGCAAAGACAAATTCGAAATCGCTTCTCTATTGTGAATATTTCTATGATACCTTGTAGAAATTAATGTGTATATTTTGAACTTCTCATGAAATTTACTAAATCACAAGACTAGAAGCTACTCTACTGATCCGTGGAAGCTAATTCATGATTAAGAACACATATAATTAACATGAAAAAGGAAACATCACACATGTACAGATATTTATCTACAGGAAAGAAACTTCTAAAAACCCCTTACTATATGTATTGCATTAATCGAAGAATAGAGATGAAATACAATGCTTTCTTAAGCTTGAGCACAACTTGCAAGTGTATAGTCTTTCTCTCTCTGCCTAAATGACTGAAACTGGCCAATACTTAGCCAATTTTTCAAGCCTCCAAGCTCATATTTCCTTGCATTGTTCCTTGAGGAATTAGCCCCTATTGTTTAGGGAAATTCCTAAATCGTATTGCGCAATTCCTGTAGGCCCATGATTTGACTGCATGCACCACTTGTATAGGTGGGACTCATCTACAACTTATAGTACACTTCCTTGGAATCTCCATCTCAACTAGGTAACTCTAATTCTCTGCATGCATCAATTATTTTGGGCCAATTGATGAGTTAACTAGATAACCACTTAGTGTTATTGAATTTACATTGCAAAACTTTCCCTTACACTAGTTTCTCCAACAGCTGGAACTAGTTTAACTGACAATAAATCAATTAACTGAAATAGATTGCTACAAATTAGCAATCAATCATACTCAATTGAACTCAATCTTCCCAAAATCGAATTTACTAAGTTAACTAAGTGAAAAGATCCATGTCACCTCAGTTAATTATCTCCAAGATTTCTGTTGATGTGGAAACTTGAATTTTCTCTAGTTTGACCAAGGCAAGGCCAAAATGAGATTTCTTGTTGTGTTTTCAACACTTAGGATTTGTGAAGTCTTGGTAAAATAAAAAATAACAATGATGACAATAATCATGATGTCATTGAAAGAAACAATTTTGATGTTTCATTTAGGAGAATTAGTGCTTTAGTGAGAATTACTAGTATTGTGTATAATGGCGTGGTTATTTTTATTAGGAACATTGATACTCTTATTATATTTGTTCGCACCATTATGTTTTTACATGTATATGGTACAATGTGTAAATATGTATGAAATACATCATTTAGTTCAAATGTTTAGGATGTATTTTCTCCATGTTGAGCCTATGCAAATATTTTTTTTTGTTTATTGCAATAGAATTTAAATTAATAATTAAAAATTAAATTATTTTTATAATAATATTAATGTTTATATTATTTTTTGTGACTAGAGCAATCAACAACTAGGTGGGTCTGGCACTCGCAATGACATGGGGTTGATTCCCACAACTACTATTATAAAACCTCTTATTGAGGGTTAGGCAGGTTGGACACCCACAAGGATCCGAATCAGTGACCATTATGCTAAAAGTGCTTTTTTCTATGTTTCACTTTTGTATTCAACGATACGAAACCCATAATTTTATTTTATTTTGATTTTAATTGATAAAATCAAATAGTGCACTTTATAAAAAAAAATTGTTCTGTATTTATATTACAATGTGTATCATTAAACATGAAACATTTTTTTAAATTATTAATGTGTGTTTATTATACAGTCCACAGATAGTAACTGATGGATATTTTTTCTCATTAGTGTGTGAGGGTGTGCACAAATAGGGTTCCCTAACTGTCGTTGCTTCATCTTAACCCAATTATGAGTTGATCCCAACAATTTCCACCATATTTTTTACTTTGCTTAAGGGGTATAGCATAGATTTGGGTTACACTTTTTGGCGACACGAGGGCACTTTTTGGTGGAAAAAGGATGCTCTGTAACACCCTCCTTTCACATCTACCAAAGTAACCGGCCATTTGGGGTAAACATACAATGAGAGGTTACTATGATATGATTCAACCTCCTAGGTCACCTTAAGGAAGTGGAACATACACCACACAACTACACAAACCTTCTACACCTGCTACAGGACATTGAGGAGCCATCCAAACCTTCCAGGAGGCTAGCCCATGAGATAAAATGACCTTTTAGTGCATCAATCCCCCAGTCGCTCCCTTGATATGGGAAAGAGTGCAACTGTAAACCTCCATTCACTCACACAACATGGGAATGTGTGTTACCAGGGAATTTTCCAGGTAGTTTTAAGCCCGTGACCCCGATTTTTGTGCCACTTTTCCAGGCCCATGGCTCAGGTCACTGCCCAGAACTCCATGACACTTCCAAAAATGAAAGATAACAGTGAAATAATGATGTCTATGCAATAACTTAAACAAGGACTTGTCTGGACCCCTACTAGCCATGACATGCATTTCATCAAACATGTCACAAATATGCATTCTACAATTTTAAGAAACATATCTGAGGATAGGGGTATCATACTTTTCTGAGAATCACTAAGAGTAATTTTTCCCTTATATCATTAGTTTCATTATCATCTATTAGGTCATATTCATTTCTCATTCATTTACAAATCAAAACATGATGAGAACCATACATTATCACTATCATAAAACACATTCATAACCAGCATATAAACAACATAAATGCTGAGGATAGAATAGCCATAAATTTTATATAGAATCCAGTACATTTACACATAAATTACCAAGGAAATGAAATCTTGTTAATGAGTGAAAAATCCAACTGGGTATTGGACTACCACGTTCCACTTGGCCATAGATTGGCTGAGCCAAATATCTATTGAGCTAATCACCCCCATGCCATATTCCAAGCATGAATGTGGGTCTCAAACCAAAAGAACTGATCAGGGCTTCCCGAGGCTAACCCACCCCACCCTCATGAATAGAACTAGGATTTACTACAATCCTCAACGGATCACTAGGTCAAAACAATAATCATGTAATACCAGGATTTATCATGATCTCCACCAGATCACTATGCTAAAAAAAGCATGATTCCACTGGATTTCTCCACCTACACCGTGAGGAATTTTCCTATCTCCTAGTCTCTAGGCTTTACCGCAAACAACATCAGATCACCAGGCCCTAACTGAGACTCCACCCTCTAGGCATTATCGTATATCCCATCCCGGGGTTCCTAGTACTGGTGGAGAGAGCCCAATACCTCTAGTATTTACCATATATCCTGCAATTCATTGGTTTAGGATTCCTAGGCCCATGGAGGCAACACAAAATTAAGCTTTACTGCAACCCACAGTCCAGTTCAGGGGTTACTAGGGCATGTGCACTTTCTTTCAGAGATCCACCTCACTCAGCTTCAAATCCATCCAGAAATACAGCTCAACCAAAACATGAGAACCTGTTGTACAGTGCAACAACCCTCACCATTTTGAAATTTTAGAGCAAATTTTATTTTAGAAATGGGTCCCCTTTCTTTTAGATAGAAATAAAAGATTTTTAGGAAATCCAATTATTTTAAATAAAACAATAAAAAGATTCATTGTTTAAAAGTAATACATCGCATATCACACATTTCAAATGAAAATGAACAAAATCAACATTGAATTTATTCCGATTCGATCAATCATAAGTCTTATATCACATCGGTACAACGTGTAAATGTATTCATGTTAAAAAACCCGATGCGATAAAGTAAGTTGCAATCGCAAATCAGTAGAGTCTTAAGGTTTTACTTTTGTTTTGCAAAAATCCGATGCGATGTAACTTATCGCAATCACAAATCAGTAGAGTCTTAAGGTGTTAATTTTGTTTTGCAAAACTCCGATGCGATGTAACTTATCGCAATCACGAATCGGTAGAGTCTTAAGGTTTTACTTTTCTTTTTCAAAACTACCGATGCGATCTAACTTATCACAATCGTATTTCGGAAAGGTTATCATCCATTCGGTTTATTTTATAAGCTCCGATGCGATACAAAACATCGCAATCGCATTTTGTAAAAGCAAAGATCATTTTTTTTATAAAAGTGCCGATGCGATGGGTCCCGCCATAATCGCAATCGCATTTCTATAAAAATCATGAACAATTCAATTCCTTTGGAAATATCCGATGCGATATACCTTTATTGCTAATCGCAAATCGGCAGAAAATATGAAATGTCCTTTGATGTTCTTTCAAAAACTCCGATGCGATGAATTATCAGTCTTTATTAATCGCTATTTTTGCGCCACGCATATATATATCGAGTAATCGAAATTAGAAAAATTCAAAGGGACAATTGTATAATAACATTTAAATATCGCCGATCTCTGATTGTACGAGCATCATTAAATGGAAAATCAAATGAATTATGGTAATCGATTCTAATATGAATGCGTGAATGTGACTATCATGGAGGGCATTTAAGTTTAATACGGAGTTAATCAATTGAGATCATTAATAAAAATATTTTCATAAGCTGTCTCCTAACTTCATTTTTATCTTGTGACTAAAAGGTTTATCTCATTTGCAGAACTATAAAACATCTAGCCCTTTTGTTCGTTGAACTAGTGAAACGATACCAGGCGAAGAAGATATCTAAGAAGCTTAAGAGATCAAAAACTGCTGCCACCACAAAGACTTTTGCCATTACCACAATGTCGAAAGAAAAACCAGCTAAAATCAAGCTGGTTATGGACACTGCATGCCAGGGTCTTGGGAAGATTTCCTGGGAAGACGTTTATAACCTGCTTGAAAAAGAAGACCCTACAGTTACAGAGGTGAAGGAAATAGTGCTAGATGAAGAATCTGATTCAGATGAAAATCCCCTCAAGGAGCTCACAAATTCTTTTCTGCATAGAATTGTAGCTCGTGCGAATGTGTTCCCATATTATGAAATAATACGATGGGTGATAGACAATACCACCATCACAAACATAACATTCATGACAGCTGGGGGAAAAATGTTTGGGTATTTTAGAGCGGAAGATATCAAAGTGATGTACCATCTGCCAAATCCTCAAAAGGTCTACAACAAAGCTTTCATAGCATATTTCACCTCAAGCAATGAAATTGAGTCAGACCCAATTAAAGAATGGAGACGAGCTCCATAAAAGCATAAGCATGAGACTTCAGGTATGTACTCCGTAGAGTCTCTTTCACCCCCGTATTGCTATGCTGCTGCGATGACGTGTAGGCTTTTCGGGAATGATAATTCTACAAGATTTTCAATTAAGATGGTACCCCTAATTCATGCTGCTATAAATTCTGAAATTATGGATTGGTCAGTTATTCTTTTTTATAAGACGGTGAACAGAATTCTGGACTATAGAAAGAATAAAAATAGTGTAAATACTCCTCCATTTCATTTCTGTGCCTATATCTTAGATGCTCTGTGTTTTAATTCCGAATTCCCTATTCTGGGTTGGAAATAGACTTCACAAGAACCTGCTCAGATTCACATTTACCATAAACATTTTTGGAAGGTTCATTTCAAAAATCATGTATATAGAATTTTCCACGGCTTCATGTTACCTATTTATCAAACCCTTTTTAACCAATTTCCTCCCCGACTCTCTGAAAAGGCAAAGCTTGATATATCCCTAATCGGAAATTGGTTTGGAGAAGAAAAGTTTACCTACATTAGGGTTTTTGGAAGCATTGTCGAACCCCATGTCTTACCTCTATATGTCCCTAATAAAATTTTAGCTCAAGAAATTTCTTATTAGTTGACCGAAAGAGGGATGTCCAAATGTTTGAAGAATTCCAAAAAATTGATGTGGCCTACCTTTCCTTTTCATTGTGGAACCTATACTCTTAATGATTTTAAGCATGCTGAAAAAGAAAGCTCTAAGATAAGCAATATTAAGCTTGCAACTGTTCCAAGCAGAAAGTATGATCCAAATAAAGTGGCTTTTGATTTCACAACTTTGGTTCAAATTTCTAAATTTGAACATGACCCTGATGTTTTTGATGATTTATTTTTCTCAATTGAGAAGTTTGCCCGAGTATATGATCTAGCTAAATCCAAGTTTCAAGCAGAAGATATGAAAAAATTCATGCAGTTCAGAAATCAGAGATTACTTAAAATTCCCCTTGACCAGCTGAGGATTCCTTTATAAGAAAATGAAAATATGGAAATAGAACAAAAGAAAAAGGACGATGTAGCTAGAAAAACAGAAAAAGAAGTATCTACCAACAGAATTGATATGCAGACTAAGAAGGAAAGAACAGGTAGCAAGCTTGATGTGCAGACAGAAAAGGAGAATACTGGCAGCAAGGCTAATGTGTAGTCTAAAAAATAAGATATAGGCAATAAGCCCGATAATCAAATTGAAAGAGAAAAGACCTCACAAAAAGAGGGAAATTCTGCTGACGTGATTATTACTTCCCATTTGCTACAACAGTGTGAACAATTCGCTCAACAAATAGGAAAACAAAACAATCCTCAAGTTGATAATATGAATGATCAGGATATGGAGATCATTCCTGAAAATCCATTAGAAGAAACTATGTTGAGAGTTGAAGACATTCCTCCTCTGGATATCTTTTACAGTCCTGAGCATAGGGATGTTGTTAGAAAACAAAGGAAGAGAAGGAAAATAGATCAAGGACCACTTGCAACTTCACAAGTTGTGTTAATGAATGTAGTATGGAAGAACACTGAGGTAAATCCTTCAGAGGATCTTACCAAATTATCACAATATGCAGGTGCCTACAGTGCAACCACTATAGATAAAGCTGCTGAAGTCAATCAAATGATAAAGCAAAAATACTTATAGATATCATTGCTAGAGGAGAAAAAATAGGGGATCAACAAAGAATATTGTAGTTGGAGAAGCAGTTGGAAGAAGAAACACTCAGAGCCAAAAAATTGGAAGAACAACTGAGTATTGAAAAGAAGAAGCTTGATCAGCAAGCCTTGAATAAACAACAACAGTTGTCTCAAGAGGTGTCCAAACTACAGACCTTGCTGCAAAATGAGAAAACTGCCAAAGCAGAGCAAGAAAAAATATTTCAAGAAAGATTGGATAAATTTAAAGATTATCCTAAAATTGACCAATTTAGAACAGAAGCTCTAGAAATAAGTAAACTATTGTCTCAGCAGTTGGATGATCTGTGTTCAAAAATTGCACAAGCTGAACCTTTATGTGAAATAACATCTTCCCTCATTGATGAATCAGTCAGTACCAGAATTGAATTTGAGAATGCAGATGATAAGATTTCAGAATTTATTTCATGGCAGGACTTAGAACAAGGAAAGAAGGCAAATCTTCCCAGTATCGAAGAAAGGCATAAAATAATTTTGTTTGCTGAATGGGATACACAGTTGATTAAAGAAGAACATGCTACATCAAGGGCTAGAGCCATAATGAACAATCTGACACAATTAGTAAATGATACCTTATATGCTACTAATTTAATTTCAGATTGCACTCCAGGTAAATTGCCAAGGATGAAAGAAACTGATACCAGATGGAAGCAGGAAATAATCAACAGGAATCAAAAGATCAACAAAATACAAGAAATTACATGGGATGTCCTATGGACATATTTGATCAAACCACAAAGTCAGCAGATGGCAATCAAATGCCTTTCTAATGCCATAAATTACATCATTCCTGAGCTATCCGATGCCACATACACTAGTCATTTGCATTCGAGGCCGAGTCATCCAATCGAAGTTAAAGATATGCTTAAAATATGCCACCTCAGCACATTGAATACAGAATAAATTTAGTGAATCTGTTTTATTTGATATTGTAAGTCTTTTCTCAGATCTCCGATGATAGTTTCTAGCATAAGTTATAGTTAGTTTGTTTTGTTAATTTCCTATTTAAACCCCTTTCATGGATTTAGAAAGAGGTCCTGAATTTGTAATATTTTGGCTCTGGATAATACATTTCTGTACTCCATTGACTATCTTATTTTTTTTATAAAGGATCACATTCTGTGATTTTATGGTGAATTATCTTTGGGAGTTTCATTTCTGTACCTTAAATATTGTTCTAAGTTGAAGCGCAAGATCTGAATATCGAATTTGCATCAAGAAAATATCTTAATGAATCTGGTATTTCTATCGATTTACTGTTATTTTTTTTTATGTAATGAAGTATTCTCTTTGAAATTTGCTATCATTTATATATGGTTGTTCCTCAAATATTTCTTTATCATATCATTTCTGAAGATATAGAAATATTCATCTATCATAGTATGTGCAAATGATATATAGAATTATGAATGCGATGTGTTATTCTAATTCTGTTTAATTTCTTAAACAGAGTTATCATGATATGATACTGCATCTTTCTGTTGAATAATAATACATTTTCATGGTTATTTGTTTAATTGAAACAATCTTTAAGTTGTATTCATACTTAATACCCAGGTTAGTTTTAGAATTATTTGCAAGTTATAAATTAAGTTAGATAGATTAATTCAATTAGTTATTTCCATTTACCCACTTGCACAAACACTCTATTACCAATCCATTCATTATTAGGAAACTGGTCCTATAAATCCAGTTGGAGCCACCACACCAAACAGAAAAGGAGCTGTCCTAAGGTCCGGACCGGGTGGTTTTCCCCCAATGTTTGAAGCAACGATTTTTGAGGCTTTAACATTTTTGGAACTAGAAGGAGGGCCTAAGCTATGAATGGCAAGTAAATCCAAATCTACAGGCCATTCCAAGAGCAATTCACCTTCATCACCTTCTTCGATTTCCTCTACATCTCAAATCTCTAGGGAAGAAATTGAGAAGAACATCAATACACCCACTACCAAAGCTTTAGATCTATCAGACAATCAACCTCGTGAGTCCCTTGAAATACAAGCTTTAGTTCATAAAATCCAAGGGTTCTCATTATCATTAGAATAGTCTGAATTATCTGAAGGTAGTGTTACTTCACAATTTGTTTCTTCCAGACCTCTCACTAGGTCACAAAGCGAAAAACTTGGTATTCCTCCAAAGGAATTTCCTTTACCTAGTCGAGTTAAAACCAAAAAAACAATGTCGGAATCAGATAGTAATATTATTTCTTGATCAAAAACTCACTCATCTGCTTCCGAGACTCAAACCCAGAAGAGTATAGTTATTCCAATAACCTCTACTCAAACACCAATTGTCTCTTCAAGTCCTTCAACCGTTATCACAACAATGGCACAAAGACCATGGACTAATCGTGGGGTTGTTGAAATGCCTGCACCTTTGCATGATTTTCCAGACCATCCTGAAAAGTGGCTGCCAAAATTTAGTCCTGACCTTGGTATATAAGCAGAAGAACACATTAATAACTTTATGTTATCTGTAAATTTAAATGCAGTAGAACATGAAGATGTTATGGTTAGGTTATTCCCTTATACTTTACAAGGAGCAGTAGGATCCTGGTATTTTTCATACCATTGGGATCTATTACAAGTTGGGATATTTTCCAAGAACATTTCTTAACCAAATTTGGAGATGACAGATCAATAGCAACTTTAATCAATGATCTCTCCAATTTGAGAGCAGAACCCAAAGAACCCATTAAAGATTTTAATTCCTGATTCAACAAACTTTTGAATAAAATTACTACAACCTCAAAACCTAGTGAGCAAGTTAGAAGTGAATGGTATATAACAGATTTGCCCTCAAATATAGAAATTTTCGTAGATAGAGCTGCTAAACCGACTTTGGCTGAAAACATGAAAGAAGCAATTGCAATTGAAAGATGAATTATTGCTTTGGATAAGAAGAATGCCATTGAAGAAAAAAAAGCCAAAAGGGTCAGCTTTAAGGATGATTCAAAGAAGAAAACACCTAAGGATCCTTATGACATGGAAGGCTTACAGAAAGTTTTGAAGACTTTGTCTAATGAAATGATCGAAAGAAAAAAACAAGTAGCAGAAACTTATACCAAAAGGCCATTCATAAATTTCAAAAGGAATCAGAAGACTGAGTCTAAACCACCCAATTCAATATCCAATGCAGAGTCTAATCTAGAAGAAGATGAAGAAGAAGATACTCCTCTATTATCGGAAGAAGATGAAGAAGAAGAAATAACTAAATTACATGGGATGTGGGATTTCATTCTTCCTAATTTAGACAGTGAAAAAGAACAAGAAGCCATGATAGTAAGTACAAGAATTAAATATACTGTAGAGCCTTTCCAAACAGTTCCAAAGAAGAAAAGTTCAACTTTGACTACTAAAGACAAAACCCCTGTAAAGAAAACTTCTTCTTTCCCTACTCAAAATCAACCATAATATTCTAATCCACCTACAACAACATCTAAGACTCTGGTGGTATCAGATCCTATGGATTATAATATTTTTGAAGACATGAAGAAAACCAGAGCAAACATCTTTCTACATGAACTCAACAAATTTAAATATCAACAGAAGTTGTTATTGAAAGAATTAAATGCAACACCCATTTCTCCTCTACCAAGTGGTGTAGTTGCCAAAGCAGCCAAAGGATCTGGTAAGCCACCATATAAAGTAGATGCTACTGATACTGTTCTTATTGGATAAAGATCAAATTCTCAGACATCACCTTTTATTTTGACTTATGAAATCTATAACAAGAATTTTCATAACTGCTTAATATATTCAGGAGCATCATCTAACATAATGCCTACTTCAGTCTGCTGAAAATTAGACATCGAACCCCAGAAATATGTGGTTCATATTGTTCAATTAGATTGGACTAAAGTGCAAGTTGTGGGAGAAATTAATTTAGTCACCATTAGGTTAGCCTCTGATCCCAGGATAGTCCAGAGAATTGATATACTGATTGTAGATATTCCTGAGTTTTATGGATAAATATTGAGCAGGGATTGGTCTGCAAAGCTTGATGGTTACATTGCCACTAATTATTCTCACATGTGGCTTCCTTACAAAGGGAAACCAAATCAAATCAAGGTTGAGCGAGAAAAACACATGATGAATACTGTAACAAAATTTTAATAAGCAAATGAACTTGTAGCTTTTAATAGCAACATTCTCGGAGGTTATTCTGCTGAATCATTTCTTGGAAATTTCACAACACTGCAATCACCTTTTTCTGTAAATACTTTTATTTCGCAAATTGAAAATTTTTCACAAATTGATTCTTCAAGAAGTGTTAATGTTTCTGATCAATCTGTAGATAAACCTGTAAATAAGTCTTTATTTTGGTCTCTGTATTTTGATGGATCAAAATCCAATGATGGTGCAGGAGCAGGATTCATTTTAGTTGATCCAGATGGGGAAAAAACTATGCTATCATGTAGATTAGAATTTGAGTGTACGAATAACACTGCAGAATATGAAGCCTTAATCCAAGGGCTTTATAAAGCAATAGGGTTGAATGTTAAGTACCTGAAAGTGTATGGTGATTCCAAAATTGTTATCAGACAAGTAAGAAACACTATCCATTGTCTTTCAGATCATCTTAAACATTACAGATCTCTTTTTCAAGATCTTACCACTCAATTCTTAGCATTCAACAATTTTTCTATTCCTAGAACTCAGAATTCAGCAGCTGATTTGTTAGCTAAGGTTGCTTCCAAGCTCCTCCCAGCTAAAGATTATAGTCCATATAGGTTTTCAGTTGAATTAATCTTTAGACCTTCTGTGCTAGATAATGTCACCAATTGGAGAGTATTTTATCATGATGAAGATATCTTAATTTTCTTGACTTCAGAAAAATCTTATGATGGCCAAATAATTGAGGAAAGTGATCATGATCTTCAAAACACATTAAAAGACAATGAAAATCATATTCCCAAATCTGTAGTCAAAATTGAAGACTTATATGATATCAAAGATAGATTCAAAAAGGTTACTAATGCTAAAATTCAAAGTTCTACTTTGAAGTTTGAATTAGTAAATCTTGGTACTGAGTCTAAACCACAGATTGTTAATTTAGGACTCAAGTTAACATTAGAGGAAAAGTCAGCTTTCATCAGACTTTTGAATAAGTACAAAAATGTCTTTGCTTGGAATTATGAGGATTTGAAAACTTATGATTCTTCTGTTATCCAACATACTATTCCAATGTTTTCCGATGTAAAGCCAATACAACAGAAGTTGAGAAAAATTCATCCCAATCTGGAAGAACAAATCAAGTCAGAATTGAAGAAAATTTTGAAGGCGAAAATTATTTTTCCTGTAAGACATTCTAGTTGGGTCTCAAACATGGTTCCTGTAAGGAAGAAGAATGGAGATATCAAAATCTGAATTGATTTTAGAAATCTGAATAAGGCATGTCAAAAGGATAACTTCTCATTGCCAACGATGGAACAAATACTTCAAAAGGTGGCTGGTTCTGAACTCATGTCTTTTCTTGATGGCTTTTCAGGCTATAACCAAATATTGGTACATCCAGATGATAGGTTGAAAACTACTTTCAGAACCAAATGGGGAACTTATACCTACCAAAAGATTCCTTTTGGTCTGATAAATGCAGGAGCTACTTTCCAGAGAGCCATGGATATAGCATTCAAGGGTTTGATTAATAGATCAGTTGTTATTTATCTTGATGACATAACCGTATTTTCAAAGAAAAGAGCTAATCATCTGCATGATTTGAAACATATATTTAAACGATGTAGAAGATTTGACATTTCTCTAAATCCAAAGAAATCCTTCTTTTCTCTCAATGAAGGAAAACTCCTAGGATTTGTTGTGTCTAAGGATGGAATATATATTGATCCTAATAGAGTAAAAGAAATTTCTGATATTTATTTACGACATAACAAGAAATCCATGCAATCCTTCTTGGGACAGATCAATTTTGTCAAGAGATTTATTCCTGATTTTTCTCAAATAGTTTTACCTTTGCAGAATATGATCAAGAAAAATTCAATTTTCAAATGGTTACATAAAGAAAAAGAAGCCTTTGATTTAATCAAACAGGAAATCATTAATGCACCTACATTGAATACTCCTGATTTTTCTAGGCATTTTATTCTGTATACTTTGGCTACTGAAACATCCTATGCCGCTATTTTGACACAACCTAATGATCAACAAGAAGAAGCACCAATCTCTTTCTTTAGCTCAAATTTGCAAGGAGTCAAACTTAACTACTCCGATGTAGAAAAACAAGCCTTTGCTGTATTTAAATCAATAAAAAATTTTAGACCTTTTCTCTTGAAAACACATACAAATATTATTGTCCCATTCTCTGCAGTGAGACAATTGTTCATATAAAAGGAAGTAGGAGAAAAAAGAGCTAATTGGGTAACAACTCTACAAGAATATTATATTGATATTAAGCCAACTAAAATTGTTAGAGGACAATGTTTTTGCAGATTGTTAGCTGGAGCTTCCAACATACCAGAGCATCAAAATCAAGATAATACTATTCAAGTAAATTAGATAAGTATTATATATTCTGAAGCTCAATACGCTAATTTGATCTTTTACTTGAAAAATGGGTATGCTCCTTCTAATCTCAGCTATAAGAACAAGTGTGCTTTAAGATTAAAAGATAAACACTTTGAAATCATTGATGATGTGTTATTTAGAAGAAATTATGATTTCAATTTTATTAAGATGTCTTGACAAATCTGAAGCACATAAGGTATTGCAAGAATTACATGATGGACCAACAGGTGGAAATTTTGGAGGTGATACCACGGCTCACAAAATAATCCATGCTGGTTACTATTGGCCTACCTTGTTCAGAGATGCACATGATTATGTAAGGAGATGAAAAATTTGTCAAACTGCTAGTGGAAGACAAAGGAAAACAACCTTTCCTTTGCAACCAGTAAACATTGAGCAACCATTTGAACAATGGGGACTTGATATTATTGGAGAAATTTTTCCACACTCTTCCAAGAAACAAAGATACATCCTTACGGAAATTTATTACTTTACAAAGTGGGTAGAAGCAATTCCTTTAAAGGTAGCCAATTCCGATGCAATCATTGAATTCATTGATCAATTCATCATTACCAGGTTTGGTGTACCTAACGCTCTTGTTTTTGACAATGCATCTTATTTTTCTGGGAATATTATAATGGAATTTGCAATAAAAAGAGGTTTCAAATTGAAATATTCAACAAATTATTATCCACAAGGTAATGGTTTAGCTGAACCAACAAATAAAAATCTTATCAAAATCATCAAAAGAACAATTGATCAAAATCAAAAGAACTGGCATAAATCTTTAATTTTTGCATTATGGGCTGATCGCATAACTCATAAGGTTTCAATAGGTACTTCACCTTTTAATCTAGTCTATGGAAAAGAAGCTGTAATACCATCAAACCTAATACTTCCATCTCTAGCCCTAGTTCAATTCCTTGAAGAGAAAACTTCATCATCTATTCAATTGAGATTTGATCAAATTATTAAATTAGAAGAGGATAGAGAAAAAGCAAAAAATACTCATGCCAAACATCAACAACTCATAAAATCTTCTTTTGATTCAAATTATACCAAATCCAAAACTTTTCAAACTCGTGATCTTATTCTGAAATGGGACAAAGCACATGAAGATAAAGGTAAGCATACCAAATTTCAAAAAATGTGGTTTGGACCATTTCAGATTGTTGAAAAGATAGGCTCATCAACGTTCATATTGCAAGATTTAATAGGAAAGAGAGAATCTCTTCCTGTGAATGGGCTTATTTTAAAGAAATTCTTTTCTTAAGGAGGTAACCCCTTCTTACCTGTACATATTCCTTTCTACAAATTTTTTTATTTTGTAAATAAAGTTGTTAATAGTCTTTAATTGGCTTTTTTCTATTTGAAAATATCTTCGAGAAAATATTATAAATACTTATTTTATGTAAATAAGAATTTTTAAGGAAATGATTACAATTTTTGGGTAGTTTAAAATAAAATATTAAACTTTGAAAATTTGTTTAAACATTTGCAAAATCTTTTGAAACCTTGAGAAAATTGTAAATCATTATAATTTTATTGAGCAAAGAAAGGTTATCTATAAAAGTAAAGACTTTTTCAAGCTTTGGCATTCAAAACTCTAACAATTGTCATCCATTGATTCTTAAGGAAAAAAATCAGTTCACCCCATCCATTAAGGTTGTGATTTTTTAGAATGTAATTCTAAGAAATTATATGTCAAAATTAAGAGATAAGGGGTCTCATCACGAGCCTGCTTACCATGATCATAAGAAGTAATAAAACTGACATTACCAATACTGCATACCAAATCAGGGTAATGGCTTATAATTATAAGACAAGGGGTCTCATCACGAGCCAGCTTGTTCAGTTTAATTACAACTAGTGAGTGGCATTGTTATTAACTGGCTACCAAACCAGAACAATGGCTTTTAAATTTAAAAAAAGAAAAAATAAAAAACATGAGATAATATGTCTTGTGAATTTATCTTTTAAAGAGTCATGATCTTAGTTGGATGGGACAATGAATGGTTGATGGTTAAAAGGTAACCTTGTCGAGACTATAAACGTTTGCGGGTAGCAGAGGCAATGCCTATGACAATAGAGTATATTACAAAAGCTAAAATTGGAAAGGTCCCTTACTTTATTATTATAAACCAATCAAGGCTTGAGAAAACTCAAAAAATGTTTTTATTCTTGAGAAAGTAGAAAGAAAATGTAAGTGATTTTTATTTCTTTTTTAGAGTTAGATTTTATTTAGATTTCTCTAAGATAGTTTTCATTATCTTTAAAACTTTTTACTTACTAAAAGTATAGTGTTCATTTTATTTTTTCAGAGATAATTGTTTCTTCTAGTGAATCGCCAATTGTTGTATGGTGCAACAACCCTCCCCATTTCGAAATTTTAGAAATGGGTCCCCTTTCTTTTAGATAGAAATAATTTTTTTGAGGAAATCCGATTATTTTAAATAAAACAATAAAAAGATTCATTGTTTAAAAGTAATACATCGCATATCGCATATTTCAAATGCAAATGAACAAAAGCAACATTGAATTTATTCCGATACGATCAATCATAAGTCTTATATCACATCGACACAAAGTGTAAATGTATTCATGTTAAAAAACCCGATGCGATAAAGTAAATCGCAATCACAAATCAGTAGAGTCTTAAGGTTTTACTTTTGTTTTGCAAAACTCCGATGCCATGTAACTTATCGCAATCACAAATCAGTAGATTCTTAAGGTTTTACTTTTGTTTTGGAAAACTCCGATGCGATGTAACTTATCGCAATCGCGAATTGGTAAAGTCTTAAGGTTTTACTTTTCTTTTGCAAAACTACCGATGCGATCTAACTTATCGCAATCGCATTTTGGAAAGGTTATCATCCATTCAGTTTATTTTATAATCTCCGATGCAATACAATACATTGCAATCGCCTTTTTTAAAAGCAAAGATCATTTTTTTATTATAAAAGTGTCGATGCGATGGGTCCTGCCATAATCGCAATCGCATTTCGGTAAAAATCATGAACATTTCAATTCCTTTGGAAATGTCCGATGCGATATACCTTTATCGCTAATAGAAAATCGACGGAAAATATGAGATGTCCTTCGCTTTTCTTTCAAAAACTCTAATGCGATGAATTATCAGTCTTTATTAATCGCTATTTTTGCGCCACGCATATATTTATCAGGCAATCGCAATCGGAAAATTCAAAGGGACAGTTGTACATTAACATTTCAATATCACCGATCTCCGATTGTACGAGCATCATTAAATGGAAAATCAAATGAATTATGGTAATCGATTCTAATATGAATGCGTGAATGTGACTATCATGGAGGACATTTAAGTTTAATACAGAGTTAATCAATTGAGATCATTAATAAAAATATTTTCATAAGCTGTCTCCTAACTTCATTTTTCTCCCGCGACTGAAAGATTTGTTTAATTTTTCAGAACTATAGAACATCTAGCCCTTTTGTTCACCGAACTAGTGAAACGATACTAGGAAAAGAAGATGTCTAAGAAGCTTAAGAGATCAAAAACTGTTGCCACCACAAATACTGTTGCCATTACCACAATGCCGAAAGAAAAACCAGCTAAAATCAAGCTGGTTACGGATACTGCATGCCAGGGTCTCGGGAAGCTTTCCTTGGAAACGTTTATAACTTTATTGAAAAAGAATACCCTACAGTTACAGAGGTGAAGGCAACAGTGCCAGATGAAGAATATGATTCAGATGAAAATCCCCTCAAGGAGCTCGCGAATTATTTTCTGCATAGAATTGCAGCTCGGGCGAATGTGTTCCCATATTATGACATAATACGATGGGTGATAGACAATACCACCATCACAAACAGAACATTCATGACAGTTGGGGGAAAAATGTTTAGGTCTTTTAGAGCAGAAGATATCAAAGTGATGTACCATTTTCCAAATCCTCAAAAGGTCTACAACAAAGCTTTCATAGCGGATTTCACCTCAAGCAATGAAATTGAGTCAGACCCAATTAAAGAATGGAGACGAGCTCCAGAAAAGCATAAGCATGAGACTTCAGGTATGTACTCTGTAGAGTCTCTTGCACCCCTGTATTGCTATGTTGTTGTGATGATGTGTAGGCTTTTCGAGAATGATAATTCTGCAAGATTTTCAATTTAGATGGTACCCCTAATTCATGCTGCTATAAATTATGAAATTATGGATTGGTCAGTTATTCTTTCTGATAATATGGCGAACAGAATTATGGACTATAGAAAGAATAAAAATAGTGTAAATACTCCACCATTTCATTTATGTACCTATATCTTATATGCTCTGTGTTTTAATTCCGAATTCCCTATTCTGGGTTGGAAATGGACTTCACAGGAACCTGTTCTGATTCACATTTACCATAAACATTTATGGAAGTCTCATTACAAAAATCATGTATATAGAATTTTCCACGGCTTCATGTTACCTATTTATCAAACCATTTTTAACCAATTTCCTCCCCGACTCTCTGAAAAGGCAAAGCTTGATATATCCCTAATCGGAAATTGGTTTGGAGAAGAAAAGTTTACCTACATTAGGGTTTTTGGAAGCATTGTCGAACCCCATGTCTTACCTCTATATGTCCCTGATAAACTTTTAGCTCAAGAAATTTCTTATCAGTTGACCGAAAGAGGGATGTCTAGATGTTTGCAGAATTCCAAAAAATTGATGTGGCCTACCTTTCCTTTTCATTGTGGAACCTATACTCTTAATGATTTTGAACATGCTGAAAAAGAAAACTTTAAGATAAGCAATCTTAAGCTTGCAACCATTCCAAGTAGACAGTATGATCCAAATAAAGTGGCTTTTGATTTCACAACTTTGGTTCAAATTGCTAAATTTGAACATGAGCCTGATGTTTTTGATGATTTATTTGCTCAATTGAGAAGTTTGCCCGAGTATATGATCTAGCTAAATCCAAGTTTCAAGAAGAAGATATGAACAAATTCATGCAGTTCAGAAGTCAGAGATTACTTAAAATTCCCCTTGACCAGCTGAGGATTCCTTTACAAGAAAATGAAAATATGGAAATAGAACAAAAGAAAAAGGAAGATGCAGGTAGCAAAACAGAAAAATAAGTATCTACCAGCAAAATTAATATGCAGACTGAGAAGGAAAGAACATGTAGCAAGCCTAATGTGCAAACATCAAAGGAGAACAATGGCAACAAGGCTAATGTGCAATCTGAAAAAGAAGATACAGGCAACAAGCTCGATAATCAACTTGAAAGAGAAAAGACCTCACAAAAAGAGGGAAATTCTGCTGACGTGATTATTACTTCCCATTTTCTACAATAGTATGAACAATTCGCTTTGCAAATATGAGAACAAAACAATCCTCAAGTTGATAATCTGAATGATCAGGATATGGAGATCATTCCTGAAAATCCATCAAAAGAAATTGTGTTGAGAGTTGAAGACATTCCTCCTCTAGATATCTTTTACAGTCCTAAGCATAGGGATGTTGTCAGAAAACAAAGGAAGAGAAGGAAAGTAGATCAAGGACCACTTGCAACTTCACAAGTTGAGTTAATGCATGTAGTATGGAAGAATACTGAGGTAAATCCTTCAGAGGATCTTACCAAATTATCACAATATGCAGGTGCCTACAGTGCAGCCACTATAGATAAAGTTGCTGAAGTCAATCAAATGATAAAGAAAAAAGACTTACAGATAGCATTGTTAGAGGAGAAAACAATAGGTGATCAACAAAGAATATTGCAGTTGGAGCAACAGTTAGAAGAAGAAAGACTCAGAGCCAAACAATTGGAAGAACAACTGAGTATTGAAAAGAAGAAGCTTGATCAACAAGCCTTGAATAAACAACAAAATTTGTCTCAAGAGGTGTCCAAACTACAGACCTTGCTGCAAAATGAGAAAACTGCCAAAGCAGAGCAAGAAAAAAATATTTCAAGCAATATTGGATAAATTTAAAGATTATCCTAAAATTGACCAATTTAGAATAGAAGCTCTAGAAACAAGTAAACTATTGTCTCAACATTTGGATGATCTGTGTTCAAAAATTGCATAAGCTGAACCTTTATGTGAAATAACATCTTCCCTCATTAATGAATCAATCAGTACCAGAATTGAATTTGAGAATGAAGATGATAAGATTTCAGAATTTATTTCATGGCAGGACTTAGAACAAGGAAAGAAGGCAAATCTTCCCAGGATCGAAGAAAGGCATAAAGAAATTTTGTTTGTTGAATGGGATACACAGTTGATTAAAGAAGAACGTGCTACATCAAGGGCCAGAGCCATAATGAACAATCTGACACAATTAGTAAATGATAGCTTATATGCTACTAATTTAATTTCAGAATTCACTCCAGGTAAATTGCCAAGGATGAAAGAAACTGATACCAGATGGAAGAAGGAAATAATCAATAGGAATCAAAAGATCAACAAAATACAGGAAATTACATGGGATGTCCTATGGACATATTTTATCAAACCACAAATTCAGCAGATGGCAATCAAATGCCTTTCTAATTCCATAAATTACATCATTCCTGAGCTATCTGATGCCACATACACTAGTCAGTTGCATTCGAGGCTGAGTCATCCAACCAAAGTTAAAGATATGCTTAAAATTTTCCACCTCAGCACATTGAATATAGAGGAAATTCAGTGAATCTGTTTTATTTGATATTGCAAGTCTTTTCCCAGATCTCTGATGATAGTTTCTAGCATAAGTTATAGTTAGTTTGTTTTATTAATTTCCTATTTAAACCCCTTTCATGCATTTAGAAATGGGTCCTAAATTTGTAATATTTTGGCTCTAGATAATACATTTTTGTACTCCATTGAATATCTTATTTATTATAAAATATCACATTCTGTGATTTTATGGTGAATTATCTTTGGGAGTTGCATTTCTGTACCTTAAATATTGTTCTAAGTTAAAGCGCAGGATCTGGATATCGAATTTGCATCAAGAAAACATCTTAATGAATCTGGTATTTATATCGATTTACTGCTATTTTTTTATGTAATGAAGTATTCTCTTTGAAATTTTCTATCATTTATATATGCTTGTTCCTCAAATATTTCTTTATCATCTCATTTCTAAAGATATAGAAATATTCATCTATCATAGTATGTGCAAATGATATATAGAATTATGAATGCGATGTGTTATTCTAACTCTGTTTAATTTCTTAAACATAGTTATCATTATATGATACCGCATCTTTCTGTTGAATAATAATACATTTTCATGGTTATTTGTTTATTTGAAACAATCTTTAAGTCGTATTCATACTTAATACCCGGGTTAGTTTTAGAATTATTTGCAAGTTATAAATTAAGTTAGATAGATTAATTCAGTTAGTTAGTTTTATTTACCCACTTTCACAAACACTCCATTACCAATCCATTCATTATTAGGAAACTGGTCCTATAAATCCAGTCGGAGCCACCACACCAAACAGAAAAGGAGCTGTCCTAAGGTCTGGACCAGGTGGTTTTCCCCCAATTTTTGAAGCAACGATTTTCGAGGCTTCAAAAAAACCCCATCACACCATGGCTATCCAGAAATGGAAAGTCTAGGCTGAAAGCATTTTCACACCTGGAAAAACCCATGCCAATGATAGCAAGAGAACCGGAACACACATGAAACACCATGCATGCCAATTTTTTTTACCACACATGAAAATCGATACCTGCAAAGGATCTTGTTGTAGCTTATTGAACCTTCTCTTCCTTGCTTAATATTTTCTTCCTCTTTTCCCACTTTTCCTTTCTTGATCTAAAGTTGAAATTCTCCAAGAAAACTCTAAGTCTCCAAGAGTGTGTGAGAGAGAGAAGAGATAGAGCTCCAAAACTAAACTAACAAAAGGTTACACTGAAAAAAAGGTAACAACTGATCCTTAGAAGCCTTTTTATCGATTAGGCCTCTATTTTCTTCATTTTCCACCATTTTCCTTCATTTTAATCCTCACATGCAACTTGTGACCTTTCACCTTCCTTTTCTCCCAATTTCCATTTTTTTCATAAATAAAATGCCAATTAATGCCACTTTGCCTTTCCAAATGCCTTTGTTATTTCCTTTTCCAATTTCCTTAGCCATAATAAACCAAATGAACACCTGCACTAGGATGTTTTTCCCAACATTCAGCTTGGAATAAGTGTCCCATAACCTGGTTATTATTTTGCCTTTATTAATTTTTAGTACATGGAAATTTCACTAGGGATGTTACATGATCAATCGAGGAATTTTAAGCGCTTGATAGATTCATTTTTAAGCGATCAATAGAGCTCCTCGAGCACTAAAAAAAGCGCCCAATTAAGAATTAAATATAACTTTTGATCAAGTTCCCGTGTAACCCCATGTTGGGAGCTCGTTCGAGCCTTAAATTTGAAAACTATAAAATTTATTTGAATATCAATAATGATATGCAAACTTTAAAATTGTAAGTATAAGATATTTAAAAATAAATAAATTACTAATTACATTTGAATAGGTAATTAACAATGGTGTGAATTAATTTCTCATTACATTTCTAGAATTTTGGTGTATAGTTTTGATAAAGGATTCTATAACACTTGCAATTTAAATTGTAGGAGAAATTTTAATATTCTTATATTTATAATTGGTAAATGTTGACGATGTTGGCCTAGCCAAAATTCAGGGGATTTCCTCGATATGAAGTCCCAACTAGACCTCACACCATTTGTAGTAGGATTCCCAACAATGGGGTATTAATGATGATCCTTGGTTTGCAAAACCCATAGAGTTGTTCATGGTGTCTTTGGTGAGAAAAAGTGTCTGACCCTGTAGAGAGTCAAGTGTGATGCATGACAGTTCCAACACACGAAGGGGAAAATGAAGTGTGCCCCTTGGAAGCCTGTAATAGTATGCATCTTAGAAGGAGCACATGAGAAAAGTGACATCACATGAACTAACATGCGGAATAGTCCACAAGTTAAGGTGACAGATTAATACATCAACACACATCCAACAAGATTCATAAAGATGCAAACAAAAGAGTTCATAAGCATATGAATAAGTTAAATAACATATATTCCAAATACAACAATATTATTCCTACTATATCCACAACATATGCATGAAATTTTGTTGGCTTTGAGTTTAATTAAAAGTGATAGTTCCAATCATACATACAACATTGAAAAACCACTTGCCCCAATAGTGGAATGTGAAATCTACAACACCTTTTCCTCCAAAGAAGTATACTCCCTCTACGCTACAGAGAATCCAAGGCTCTCACATGACCCCCAAAATCTTCCTAAGCCTAAGCCTAGACAAAATCTTGGCTCTCAAAAGGATGTTACATGAGTTATGAGGATATATTTATAACAAAGGGGGTGAATCTTCACATGCCCCTTTGTGACTCTTGGAATCCCCTCATGAATCTTCAAATTCTTTACAAAATAACTCATTACATTACAATATGACTCTTGACATTCCAATATGGATACTTGGAATTTCACTTTTACAAATAATTACAAATAATATTACATTTTCCACTCATACCCATATGAGACAAAATAGCGTAGAGACAGCTTGACAGCCTAACAAGACAAAATACTATGATGCTTGATTTTGGGTGAAATCTAGCTCAACAACTTGTACCTGATGCTTCTCAATCGCATATTAATGCCAAGATCGGTATTGTGTGATGACATCCCCAAACTGCATGATGGTGTTAGGCTGGAAGTGGACTCTAGCCTCCATAACATCCAGGTATAATTATTTGGAACCATCATCAACTTCTTTCTCAAGCAAGCGTATCATTTTTCTTATCTGGATCGAACCATCGATGTAATTCTGCATGTTATGTCTATTCAGCTCCAAGTCCTCATAGGTGGCGATCTGTTTTATTTGGTCCAAGTACTCATTGATCTCTTGCCTAACTTAATGTTTTGTTTATCTTTGATGAGCGAACCGACTGATGGGATATTGTGGGTTCTCACCATGAAATCCAAATTATTATATATCATTACATATGAGGCTTGAATACTTCTAATGAAAGAGGTGAGATGCTTGTTGTTCTGGATCAACATCTGAACTTTCGCTTTCTCCAGCTCTGCCTGTGGCTTCATTTTATTCATTAGGGTAAGTCATGCCCCCTTGTATCGTATTTTCCACTCATGCATGGTGGTGATGGAGGCTTGCACATTCCTAAGGATCTTGACAAATTCTTTTCTTTGCCGTTGCAATTCATGTAAGTAGAAAATTTCCATATGTATGTTCATGAGCTCCTCATAGAGGTCTCGCATAGTATCTTCAAGTGTGGATACTTCAGAAAGTATTGCTACTCTCATCTCCTTCAAGTAGATCTGTGTGGAAGCTACATTCTCCATTGTTGTATCTCTTGTCGACCAACCTGTATCTTTTGTACCAATTGCTTATTCTCGGCCATCAGATATTGAGTTTTAAATCTCGCCACACCTATGAAGGCCAAGTTGGCTTCGATAATGGCATTTGGATTCATGCTGGTGTTTGCCACTATCACCCTCTCTCTAATAAATGCAGGTGATGCATGGTCATCTGGAAAATTATTTCTCCGTGCTTGTACAATCTTCTTTTGGAGTTCATCAAATGAAAAATTGTACACATCCATTACTGGATTATCATCGAGAGGCATTATGTCCCCTTCCTTGCTCGAGGCTAACTCTATGGGTGGGGGTGGTGGAGTCTAAACAGTGACCTATGGTGTGCTAGTAATCAGGCTAAAATCTTCATTCTATAGCTTCAAATCCAATTCCACATCCAAAACTTAAATCAACTCTTCAATCTGCTGAGAAAACTCCCAATTCTCCATTTTTTCGCTCTCTGCCTTTGCTGCTAGTTGATTTTTTTCTTTCTCTTCAACTTGAATCGATGTTGTCTCCTCTGTCATCACACATTTCCTTCCTTATTTTGCCTATTTATGCTTCTCCTTTTTTTATCTTCTCCTTTTCTCTTGTTCTTCCCTTAGTTCTTGTTCTTCTTTCAGTGCTCTTAGCTCTTCTTCTCTCTCTTCCTCTACTCTTCTCTCTATAACCTCTTCTTCCTCTTTTCTTATGCTGCAAAATTTACTTGTGTAAGGATTGGATATGATTTCATATTCCAGATTTGTTCCTCTTGTTATCACTCCATTGGATCTCCGAGGCTGAGAAGAGACGAGAAAGTTAACCACAGACCAATATTTCACCAAGTAGCTAGCCCTACTAGGCAGGAGAGGGCTATCTCCAATGGATCTCAACCAATATGAATAGATCAATGAGATATTAGGCTAGGTATAGTGGCACAGGGTTTGGTTGATTGATTTTTTAGGTGCTGGATGGTGAATAGATCAGGGAAGAAATTAGGTCAAGGAAAACAAGGATCAGAATTACAGGGATTTGATGGAGCAAGGTAGGTAAGCTCTTCAACACAAAAGGATATCTTGATGGAGTGTTCTAGACTGCTAGGGTTTTAGAAAAGAGGATTGGAAACATGAATTATTTTCAATTAGAAGAAATATGAAACAAATTGTAACTATTCCTCCAAAATAGAGCATATGCTTAATGAATTCTGTCTTTCTGAATTAGGAATCAATTACATTCAGATATGGCACGAATATGAAATCAAAATACATTCACACATTTGAAAAAAATAAGAAGAAAAAATGTCAAATCACATTACCATAGGTATCCCATCAACATAGTTGCAACTCAGTCTATTATTTCTTGCCAAAATTTTGATTACAATAGTGTTTAATGATAAAATTCTACAACATCCAACCATTGCAATGGGAAAGGAAATGAAAGATATAGGCCAAAAAATACTTCTCCCAATCTTAGGGGTCGTATCCCTGACTTGTGGAGCTGATCCAAAAAGTGCTCAACTGGAATCCTAGTGATTAGGGAGGTTATCCAACTCATCCCTATCATTCATGAAACTGCTTCACTTTGATCGAAATTACCTATTTACATGATGTATCTACCCCTAGTAACTATTTAGGACATAATTACATTTCCATTTCATCAGTGCATCAGTAAAAATCCACTGAATTCATTCATCAATTGATAAAATTTGAAAATTTTGTAAAAATCATTCAACTGCAAAAAGCGCAGCGTGCTTGGGAAAAACGCAACATGGCTGGGAAAAAGCGCAGTGTGCTTGGGGAAAAAGTGCAGTGTGGAGCTTGAAAACCACTTTTGGAGGCCTTCTAGAACTCCAAATTGAGCTCATGATAGCTCTTTCAAAATATATCTCTGTCTGCTACAAAATGGACCCCTCACGCACTAAAAATGATCAAGTATAGTCCCTCAAAAATCAATTCTCTCAAGACTATTCAAAACGAGCAACATGTCCCTAGGAAAAGCACAACATGAAGTTGAAAGTCACTTGTGGAGGCCTTCATAAACTCCAAATTGGGATCTTGATAGCTCATTGGAAAGATATTTATGTCTAGTTATCATTTGACCCATCAAGAAAGTCATTTGGACACTCTATGAGAGAGAAAAATGAATTTTCACAAGAGTACTCCAGAAGTACAACAACTCTCCTGTAACAACTATATTTTGGACGTTTCTCCCAAATCATAACACCTGTGTATAAACTAAAGGAGTTTTTGTCCTTGTTCTATTATTGAGAAAAACTTCTTTCATTTTTGTCAAATTCATCTCCATTTTTTCAGAAACACATTTTGAAGCAAAATTGTTCCTATGTGTGCCAAAATTTTCAAAACTGCACCAACTTGCACCAAAATACAAAAAATTATCCAAATATTGTCAAAATTGGTCCAGAGATACCTGATGAGGTATGTTATGCAACCATGGATGCATCAGTAAGAAAATACAACTTACCCTTCTCCTTTTTGCTGATTAGGTTTTCTTTGAGTTTTACCTACAATGGTTTGAATTTGACCTTGGAGATCATATTCCTGGTGTAGTAATGAGTGGCCATGTGCCTTTGAAACTTGTTATCTATGTTATCCCTCTAAAGGAGCTGTTGACATCTGACCTCCCTTGTTATAGGGATTTTTATCTTCCTCCATAGGTGCTTTGCGAGGCATAAACCCTAATGGTGCAAAACAGGGGATGGTGGGAAAGGAGTAGGATGGAGGGTTTAGGAGAGGGAAAAGGGGATGGGGAAAAATTGGGAGGTAGGGAAGGTAGGAGTATACCTATGGAATTTAATTACATGTCTAGGTCTAGGAGGCTGCCAAAAATGCAACGCAGGTTAGTGATGATGGTGTAGGGACTAGGGTTTGAGTGTAGAAGCTTAGGGAGTGAAAGTGAGGGGGTGTGAGGGATTCAGGGAGTGTATGTGGATGTGCGGAAAGGGAAAATGAATATGGGAAGGGTTTATTTGACTTACAAATTCAAAGAGGTAGTGTGGCCCACCTCATTATTTTCACTTTGCTTTTGGAACCTCGTAGCTTTGGAACTCTTAATTGCAGCTTTAGGAGAACGATGAATTTATTACATATTAGAAACATAAAATTACATTTGATCTAGAATCAAATTTACAAATCAAACTTACTGATGAAATTTATTTATTGGCACTTCTTCATTTTTTGGACTTTTATGCAATGAAATGGTTAGCGAAAGGAGATGTATGATGAAGCGGAGTGGTTTGCACAGTGGTGGTATGGATGGGTGCGTTGGAAGTACTTGGACCAGAAAAATAATTCTGAATAGATTTGGGATGGAAAGAGTTGAAGTGACAGAGAAGCTGAAAGTCAGTGGTGTAGAAGGAGAAGATTCTTTACTGGAACTCTGCTGCAAATCTATGGGTTCAAGTTCAGTCTGGTCAATATCAATCTATGACTTGGTTCTGAAAAGGTTCTTTGTAAGGTGCAAGTCAAACTGGGGATCTTGCAAAGCTGTAAGATGTTTAGGTATAGAGCTTGCTCTGTGAATGGTCCTAACAATGGTTAAGTCTCCAGATCTAGAATTTTGCCACAAAATCTTCTCTGGGTCATCAACTATGTTGGGAGGGTTTGGGTCTAGATGAGGTTTGGTATTGATCCTATGTGAAGCCAGATTTCAAACTTCAAAATCAGAGAGGCTGAAAGTTTTTAGGATTGTTTTCTGAAGGCTGACCTCTCTTAGTGCTTGGTAAAATCTCACAGTATATAACTGGGTTCATAAAATTCTCAGGGTTGGCTTGACACAAATCCAAGGATTCATACGAATACTAGTGAAGTAATAGGCATACTGGAGGCTAGTGGAGTCGCTAGGTGGATATTTTTGTTGTTTTTAAGGATGTATGTTTATGGTCCACCACCAATGACTGAGAAAAACCAATCTAGGGATGTTTTGGGGTTTTCTGAGTTTTCTTTTTATAGTTTTAAGGTTTTTAAGAGTGTCCTATGGATGAATAATCATTTTTCTAAGATGTTGAAACAAACAGAGTCTACTCTTGGCTATAATTTGAGTTCTCTATGATTTGACAAAGGTTTCTGAAGTCCTAATGGATAATTAGTTTGTCACTGACTCATAAGGTCCCACTGTGATCACCAGAATGTTAGTGTGGCGATGAGGTGGCATATTCACTGGATTTTCTAAGTCCAACTGAGGGTCAAATGAGTCTTAAGATGTATTCAGGTAACTGTGTACTCAGAAGGTCCCACCGTGATCACCAGAATGTTGGGGTCCCGTGATTTGGAAGATTGGTATACCAAATGATAGGGAAACATGGAACCAGTATTTGGAGTCCTAGGACCTAGCCTTCCTGGACTTAGAGAGGGATCTCTCTATTAGATGCAAAATATGTGTTCTTGTTTGCTTTAGATGATTGATTTTAGGCTAGTTGTTAAGTGTAGGGTTTGTTGATTGTTTTGGTTGGGTAAGATGGTCAAGTGGAATAGGTGGAGTGAGAGGTCTTTGAATCATTGGGCTATGGAGTCAATGAAAGTCATGAGTGTATAAATGATGAGTCAGAGTGTGTTGCAGGGCCAATCTAGCAAGGTTAATGGATCCTTAAGGTAATGTGTGAGGTGGGGTGGACATCAAGTTTGGGAAAAACAAGGTAGGGAAAAGGGCAGTGAAGTATCCTTTGTCATTTACCCATGAACAAGAAGGTCTTAAATATGATGAGAAAAAGATACTAAGCATGAGATAGGGCAAACCATTTACTCAATTATAATACTTAAACAAATAAATATCCAAGATAAACATTCCAGCGAAACATAGAAAGAATAAGAGCTTCTAACTTTAGTAAATTCACCTTCAGAATTTGGGAAAACATATAAGATAACACAATAACTTTAATCAAGCAAAGAGGGAACTCCTAAACATTGTTGATCAAGCTATAAAGAACTCTAAGGTAGGATGATATGCATGGACAAAGGGCAAGGTCAGAACAAGACCTCTTTGACTTAACCTAGCAAGCAATACTTCAAAGAAAGGTTCTAAGACAGAGTTTAGACAATCTCAAATAAGCAGGGTTTATAGTGAATCATATTTGTTAACCAACCTATTAATCCATAAATGAAACAAACAAGCATAAAGAGGCTTGAAGAGCAACTAAGAATTTTTCAAACACACCCAGCAGAGGAAAACATAGGGGCCATAGAAAATAGGAGGACTAAGGTGCTTCAAGGAGAATTTCTTAACCTATACTTTTCTGTTCTATAGAAAATAAGAAGAGTGGAACATAATGATAACAATAAAACATAAAAAAATTAAGAAGACATCACCATTAACCAAGCTTAGGAATCCTGCAAACAAGCTTCTCCATCATCAATCCAAACAAGACATTCATCAACTTCACAAAACCAATTTCTTCTCCAAGCTCATAAAAACCATGTATTTCTCTCCAAGTTCATCAAATGCCAACATTTACAATGAAGCCCTCATGCTCTATTTATCTTATCAAGAGAGGGAAAAAACCCTAAATAAGGTAGGAAAATGTCAAATTCACCCATAAATGTCATTTATGGCCAAGAGACCATGCAAGGCCCAAGGCACATAATATCCTAAGAAATAAATGCCAAAATAACTTCTTGCACCTAATTCTAGAGTTTTTTGCCTCAAAAAACTCAAAAATATCATTTTTCAATAAATGAGTGTGTTTTGTTGACTTTTGGTCCAAAACACACTACACAGCCCATTTGCGCAGTGCCACTTTCAGCCGAAAATAGGGCTTTTTCTGACCAAGTTTTGGACCCCTTCCCGAAGTCGGATTTGGATCTGTGATGGCTCGTTGGAAAGCCTGATGAGTATAATTTCCAAAAAAACTTGTAGTTTCTAGATATAGATCTTGTAGATTAGTCAAAAATTCAAAAATATATAGACTTTCATTTGCACAGCGCCAGGCCCGAAATAGTGGCAGAAAAGTGAAAAAAATGAGGGTTTTTTGACCTTTTGAGGGGTCAAACCTGATCCAAATTATCTGGAACGTGGTGAGCATGATGTGAAGGTTGAGAGAAATCCAAAAATTTCAAGTTATTCTCTTGGGGATGCTACATGTGTTTGCGTAGCACCAGTGGCGCTGCGCAAATGAGGCTCAAAAATCTCAAAAAAAAAAAATTGCTCCAAATTCTCTCAAATTTGGTGGAGACCTTCCTTAAGTGGTCTTGGAAAATTGGTGAGAAGATTCAGCCAAAAATCCAAGGATGTCATGCCCTTTTGCCTCCTTTAGGGTTTCGACTTCAGGTAGGGTTTCCTTCAGTTTGGCGCAAACAAAATTGTGTTTCTTGGCATAATACTTTGTCATCTTTCTTTGCAGCTCTAAGCCTTCATTTTCCTTCTTTAGCTTGGCCTCTAGGTGTATGTTTTCCCTCTCAAGCCATGACTCCCGATCATGTTCAATTTCCATAGCAAGAAGTTTAGTAAGGGAAAGTTTCTCTGCTAGGGTTGATTCCTCTTCTTTCTGTTTCTCCAATGCTTTCCTTAACCCCATGGTTTTTGGCCTCTTCCTAGGCTGTTCCTCTTCATCTTCACTTTTTTCATATGGGCTCATGTATTCTTCTAGTTTGACTTGTGCTCTTTGGGCTTCTCTCTGGGCTTTGAGTGCTCTAGCCTCATAGATGGCTTGCTAGGCACTCATTTTCTTGTTTTTCATTTGATAGAAGTGAATGGTACCCTTTGTACTCTCCAACTCAGCTTCTAGGTATTATATTTGTGAATTCTTGTTTTGGAGGAGGGAGTTAAAAATTCTTGTTTCATTTTCTTCATCACTTTCTATATGAATAAGTTCAAACTCCCTTTCTACTTCAGGATCCTCCTCTTCCACCTTTACCTGCTGCTCACCCTTTTCCATATTTTCCTTGCCTTTTTCAATCCTTGGAGTTGATGCAGATGGCAAGGCCCCTTTCCTTTTGGAGGCAGAAAACAATTTCCTTGGCCCCCTATGGTATGTGCATGTGAAAGGAGTGATGGTGGTTTTGGAAGTGTTTTCATCAGTGCTGCGACCCTTGGTGTTGTCACCAACTCCTTCATCTTTATCATGATCTTTATCAATCATCCTTTTCTTAGTTTGATCATTGTCTTTTTGACCCTCAACACCATCATCATCCTCACCTTCCTTACTGCATTTTATGCTGTCACTTTGGTCTTTGTTTGAACCATCATTCTTTGCACTTGCTTCACTCTGATTTTTTTTCACCACTAGGGTCCTTTTCTTCATCATTCGCTGCACTGCTGTCATTTTCATTGTCACTAAGAGGCTTATTAGTGTCATGACTGTCATGACAACTGTCATGACTGTCATGAATTTCTCCTTTTCTGTCCTTTTCCTCACTGACAGTCCTATTAGTGTCATTTTATTTGTCACTGTCATCTTCATAAAACTCTGTTTCTTCCTCATCACCTTCTTCCATATTGTCACTATCACACTCATGACTTTGCTCACTATTTTCATGACCAAGTAGATTTCCTCTTTGACTGTTCATTTCCTCATTTTTATCACTGCCATGTGCATTGTATTCTTCTTCATCTTCACCCTCATTATCTGTTTCTATGGACTCTGCCTTTTGTTCACTATTTTCTGGCTCATTCCCTTCCTCTTCATTATCTATTTCCATGGACTCTGCCCCATTGATTTCATCATCTACACTGTCATCTTTTTGTTCATTATTTCCACTATCATCCTCTTGTTTATCATTACCGCTGTCACACTGTTATTCTTCTTCATTAATTTATGTTTTTTCCTTACTAATGTCATCACCTTCAACTTGATCTTCATGTGATTCTTCATTTCCACTTCTTGCTTCACCTGATGCATCAAGAGAAGGAGAAGAATGGAGGTTTTCCTGTGGTGAGGGTACTTGTGCGGATGAGGAAGGTAGATTTGGTTGATGAGGAGGCAGTGGGTTTGTAAAATATTTATGGGTTATGAAAACATACCAAGGTATACTATATAGCTCCAACTAATTTAAGACCACCATATTGATCAGGGAATGGTGGAATAAGCTATTCAATTGTTGTGTGGGATTCCTCCTCCGGACAACATAAGACATTTTATACATGCTCCTATAGAGATAGTAAGGCAAGTTTAGCACCTTAACCCCTGTGAAATGCATGAGGATTTTGACATGATAAGTATAGATCCTGGAGTACCTCCCCTCACAGGTGAAGTAATTCATGATAACCAACATCAAGGAGGCATATCTATGCTTGAGGTGTGAGAATGGGAAAACTGTTTTGTTGCCTCCTCTATACCTTGTTTTAATGAATGGCTCAAAGAAATCTTTGTCTAATTTTCCCTTCTTAAAACATTTCTCACCCACTGAAGGGATACATGTGGCTTCAGAGATGGCACCTGCTAAAATCACAAAATTAACTCTTGCAAGGTTTGAGTGTTTGTTATGCAGGTTGAGAATGAGGAGCCTTGTGAGCTCAGGGTGGCTTTTCACCCGTTTGACCTTCTCACAAAACTGAAAGCATATTTCATTATGAAAGCATGACATGATCCTAGGAGAGGAGGTGATGGCCACAGTGCTTTGAGGCTCCAATATATTGACTTTTCCTCCTTTATGTTTTGGCTTCAAAGGCATTTGACTGCTTTCACTACCACTGTTGTTTTCAGCCCCTGACATAGTGATATGAGAGTGGTTTGAAAACTTAGGGTTTGGTGAAGCAAGGTGAGAAAGGTGATGGAGTAAACTTTGGAGGAGGGGTTATGTGGAGGCTAGGGTCCTTAGGGTTTAGTGGCTTTGGAGCTTAAGGAAGCCCTTCTCAACTATGTTTGCAGACACCTTAACTCACTGATCATTACATGACATATAAACTAGTTTTCAGGAGGTTTTAAACAAAGGCTCCTTTGCACATAAGACCTAGTGTTTTACCCTCTTAGGGTTTTAACCTTTAAAAAGCTATAAAAGACTAAAAAAAATTTGAAATTTTCTTGAGGATTAGGGGAGAAAAACACTTTCCATTTCTTGAATTTTTGCAGATCTTTGGAGACAAATGGAAGACAAAAAATCGATTTAGGGCAAGAGATTTGGCCTTTGCAAGGCTCTCTGCGTTTGCTGAGTGCCCTGCCCGAGCTGTCAGGTCAGGCTATTTACATAGTGCCGATAGGGTCTGCACGATGGTTAGCACAACGCCTGGGTGTGCACCTTCTGCCAGTCTCCTGGGCGATTCGGGTGAAATTCCGGGCCCGTGTAGAGGTGTCGGGCAGCCTGTTTAGCGCAACGCCCGAACATTTGTGCAGTGCGGTCGTGCCATTTTTGTTGGCCCTGGGTGAGTCGGGCCTGCGTTTGCGTAGTGCCCGGGGTTTGCGTAGCGCCCGGTGATATTTGCACAGCGCAGTGCAATGTTGAAAGGGTGGGGGGCCTGTTAGCGTAGCGCCGACCTGCATTTTCGCAGCACCTTCGATTTGCGCAACGCCCGAATACTTCGCCCAGAAAACAGTCAAAAACACTCTGTTTCTTCTGCTGAGGATTTATTTCTTGCACCAAGTGCCAAATAAGTTCAAAGTGAGATTAAAACACCTTTATACTCCTTGATAAAAATAAATTCAACTTGAAAACCCATTTTACTATGTTTTTCTCCTTTTTGTCACTTGGCTGATATTCTTTATGTCTTTTGCAGGGGTTTTGAAGGCCTTCTCAAGACATTTTGTCTTCTTCTTTTGTGTTGATGGTTGGCTGATGCTGATGCCCTTTTCATCCCCTTTGATTTTGAAAACCTAGGCACTTATTCAAACTGCCTTTGGCATATAATTTGAGAAACTGAAAAAACAATTTTTATCCTTTTGGCTCTCTTAAGTGCAATTTACTTGAAATAGGTGTTCTTTACCTTTTACTGATATTTCTAACAGTGAGGTCCTTTTGGCAGAGAGGTGTGCATCAGTTTGAACATGCTTTCCCTTTGGCTACTTCTGATTTCTGAGCAGGTGCCTACAAAACTTTTGCCTTTGGTATTCTTAGTCTCTTTTGGAGATTGACATCTCATTCTTTCAACAGTGAACCAGTGCTTGGCATAATTTCCTCCTTTTGATGCTCAACCTCATGCTTGCCTTTATCTTGATTATTTTGGAGGCCTTTGATTGTTCTTGGAAAGCTTAGGCCCCCACCCTCATATTGATACTCTTTTCATTTTTATTTCTTTGGGGCAGGTGAAACAGTGCTGCCTTTGACAAATCCTAGAGGACACCTTGGATATCCTTTGAATTCCATCTGTTTGTTTATGAAGGAGGACTTATCATCTTCACTTGAATTGTTATGTCCATGTTTCCAAACTCTTAGGTTTTAGGGCTGTTAGAGAAAAATAAGTAGTGTTGTCTTCTAAGTTCTTTATAACCTTTCAAAATTCATTTATTATTTCTGAAAATCTTCAATGTGTACTTGGTGGAGTTGAGGTGACTTCTGTCCTTGTGGTCCTTGTACTGGCTTGTTGCTTTGGCAACACTGTTTTGCTAATTAGTCACAAAAACCTTGATTCTCTTTAAACACAGGCCTGTTGCCTTTCTCTTTGCTGTATATGGTCTTCTTGTGATGATTTCACCCTATTACCTTACCTTTTTTTAGGCTGATGGCCATCTTGATATTTTTTTTCATTTTTTTTGCAGAAATGTGAGCAAGGGCAGTTGTCCCTTGCAGAATTTGTGCTTTAGGCCAAGGAAGCCTTTCTTGAATGGTTTTTTGATCATTTTTGGACAAATTTACTTGTCCCTATTCTTCTTTGAATGTAGTCTCCTTATACAGATAAAACAGAGATTTTAGGATACCAAATCCACCCTATGACTTGTGAAACCCTAGGTGACCTACTGGAAGGTTCATTGGAATTAGATTTTGACTGAAAACTTAGACTTTGGGATATTTAGGTGTAAAATAGGGTTTTTTATAGACTGATGTATTTAAGATCCAAAATCCAATGTAATTGATTTATCTAAAGAGCCTACAGAGACAGTTTTGAGACCATCAATGCTTGAGGTATTTCTGGATATGTAAGAGAGATGATTGATTGGTGACCCTAGGTAGCAGTGGAGGGGTTTAGGCTAAAAGAAAAAAATAGAGTATTGAGGTTAAAGGTGACACATCAAAGACAAAATGAGTGACATGAGCCCATGATAGATCTTCTGGGATGGGTGAGCTGAGCTTGACATGATGGGATGATGAAATAGTGAAAAAATTATCTTAAGGATAATGAAGGCAGTGAGATTTCTAGAACTCACAATGTTCATGAACTTTGTTTCTATAAATCTAGGACAAACATTTAGTCATATACAAAGACAAAAATTAGTGATGACTAACACTTTCAACCAAAAATTTCCTATCAAATTTGTTTTTACACCTCCAACGGTCATATTTTTGGTGCACTTTGGTAGACTTTGCTTCATGTTGCAACCATTCCTTTCTTATCATAGTTTCATCAAACTCCGCCATCTTTTTGAAAACCACGTAGTAATTCTGCTTCATCAAAGCCCTTTTTTCGTAGAGTAGTTTACAGTCCCATGCTCTCTTACAACTGCTTGTATCACTAACATTGTTTCTCTTTTGTATAGTCAGTGTGATCTTCTAGGGACAAATTCATCCCTACATAGCTTCAATCTACTTCCATTTAATTATCCTGGCATTATCTAACCGTCCAACTTCACAAGCTGAATTGTGCCTCCCTCCGAGACGTGTCTGATAATATATGGTCCCAAACAATGTGTTTGGAATTTTCCTAGGAACTTCGTGAACTAGCTATTGTACATCAGCACCAGGTCTCCATCCTTGAATTTTCTGCTTGATATGCCTGTCATGCCAGGATTTTCCCTTGCTTTTTTTACCTGTTGATGATATCCTACAATGAATTTGTCTTCCTCAAGACAAAGTGACTGCTCCATCCTTTCTTCCATTATATCATTTTCTGTCATATCTATTGTTGTTGCAATTCTTAGACTAGGCATAATGGCTTCCTGCCCATAAACCAACCTAAAGGGGTTATTTCATGTCAACTTCTTGCAGGTTTTTCAATATGCCCATAATACTGCTATAATTCTCAAATCCAAATCATTTTTTTTGACATTGCATAATTTGGTGAGAGCATTCTCAAAAATATTATTAAATGCTTCAACTATCCCATTAGCTTAAGGGTGATAAGGTGTGCTCTTCTGATGATACACCTGGAATTATTCATTCAATGCCTTAATGTTGTTATTCAAGAAATGTGACCCTCTGTCTCTCATCAAAATCTTTGGGCATTTAAATCTAGACATAATTTTCTCAAATATGAACTTCACATTAGTATTTTCACTTCAATCCTTCACTGACTTAGCTTTGGCCCATCTGGTCAAATAATATGTGGCAGTGATAATATACCTCATGCCAATCTTCCTTCCTAGTGGAATAATCGGTCCAACAAAGTCTATTTCCCACTTATCAAATTCCTGCAAGGTCACTTGTGGGTTCAAGGGAATTTCATTTCTCATATATGGTCTTCATGTTCTTTGACAAACATTGCAGGATCTACAATATAATTTTGCATCCTTGTGCAACATAGGCCACCATAATCCAACTCTCAATATCTTTTATGTAGTGGAATTTCTTGCATAATGTACTCTTGCTAATCTAACACGTGCTTCTTCCAAAATGTTATGTATTTCATGCTCAGAGACATATCTACACAATATTTGATCTGGCCCCATTTTCTACAAATTTCCTGCAGTAAAAAAAAATAGCTGCCTTGACTACCAGCTCCTTTTTCTGTTGTGCGGTATAATCCACAAGTGCCATCCCTGTACTCAAAAACTGAATAATGTCTATGAAGTGATCATATGCAACCCTTATTACAAATAACTATGCATTTGGTAGGTTCTCTTCAATAATCATGGGTTCTTTACCATTCTCTATCCTAGATAGATGATCTGGTCCCACATTCAATCTTCCTAGCTTACCTATAACTTAAAAATCATACTCCTGAAACAAGAAAAACCATCTACAAATCCTCCCTCCCCTAATAGGGTTGTTCACCAAATACTTCAACGTGAAGTGATCTGTGAACATCTTAAAGTGCGTTCCTAATAAGTAATGCTTAAATTTCTATAGTGTATACACCATAACCAATACTTCGTGTTATGTTGTAGAGTAATTCTTCTCTGCCTTGGAAAATTTCCTGCTTGCAAAAGATATGGGGTGATCAATATCTCAATATCCTGGTTGCACTAGTACCGAGCCCAATGCTATGCAAGATGCATCAACATGAACGTGGAACTCCTTGTTCCAGTCTAGAGAAGCTAGAATCGATGTAGTTACCATATTCTCCTTTATTATGTGAAGGTTTTTCTGGAATTATTCATACCAACAATAAGTAACATCCTTATTTAAAAAAAATTCCATCGGCGCAGTTATTTGTGCATGTGCCTTGATAAAATTCCTGTAGTAGCTGGTATGTCCCAATGTTGTGGGAAGTTGCTTCATTGTCTTAGGCGGTTCCAAGTTCACAATAATAGCAATCTTCACGGGGTCTACCATCAATCCTTGTCTGCAAAGCACATGCCCCAATAGTATACCAAAATGTACACAAAATATGCATTTCTTCAAGTTCAGTGATGTTTGATACTGTCTGTAGGTATCCATCATCAGTATTAAGTTCGCAACATGGTTCTTCAACAGTCCAAAGATTGTCCAATCATCAAAATAAATTTCCAATTTTTTTTGTATGTACTCCTTAAAAGCTATGACTACTACTTGAGAGAATATTGTTGGAGCATTCTTCAATCCAAAAGGCATGACTGTGTATTGATAAGATCCCCATTTAGTGGAAAAAGTTGTTTTAATTCTGTCTACTGGTGCAATTCTAATCTAATGGTAACCTAAGAACCCATCTGTAAAAGAGTAGGCCTCCTACCCTCCTTCATTATCCAATACTTCATCTGTGAAAGGTGTAGGGAATGGGTCATGCACACATGCATAATTTAAGTTACTCAAATCAACATAAATTCTGATTTCACCCTTTTTCTTTTTCTCTTGAACAACCATAGGACTTACCCATTCAGAATATTCCACAGGTTCAGTTATGCCAGCTTTAAGCATATTTTCCAATTCCTCCTTTACCTTTTCCTTGTAATTCGGGTTCAATCTATAGGGTCATTGCTTTACAGGCTTCGCATCTGGTTTCAAAGTGATCCTCATAACTCCTAGATCTCCTACTATCCCCTTCAGTTCAAAAAAATTCATGGGAAAGAGTTCTTGATATTCATGCAACAAATCTGCAACCTTGCTGATTGTATTTGCATCCCAATAATCCCCAATCAGTGTGAATTTTGGCTCTTGTTTTTTTCCCTATATTCACCTTCTTCGTCTTCACAGGTTGCGTTATGTCAAGGATCTCAGGTTTTGGTCCAGAAACATCGCATTTTCCTTCTGACTCTGGTATATTAATATTGCGCAGATCTTCCTCAACCTCTTTCATTGTCACATTATAGAATTCTACTACCTTCTCCATTTATGAGTCCCAATCAGGCAATGTCCAGGTTATTGCAGTTGTAGTCTTGAAAACCTCTGCTCTGACTTCATGAATATATGCATATATGTACTGAAAATAATCTTCAAAACTAAAATTCATTAAAAATCCTTCAACCATATCTTCCCAATTCATGATGCCATGTCGTAGTTCAGTTTCTAGGTACCAATTTAGAGGTACCACATCTAATGTGTGAACGAATGTATGCACCCATTTTGGTGTTGGATCTTCGCCCCACATCATAGTCCTGTGAAAAATATGCCCTCTAGGGTCATCCTTGCCATCATATCTTACTTTGAGTCTACTATTTACCTGGCCAAATTTGATCTTCATCAATTTGCAGTATTCTCTCAAACTTCCAATATTTCCCTTATCAGTACCCCACCATCTAGCAGGTGTAGATCTCAGCATGACATCAAAATCTTGAAACCATTGTTCTTTAGGAAATAATTCTTCAAATTTATCAAGAAACAAATTGAAATCTCCTATCCCATCATATTATGGTAAATTACATACCTCGATAGTGATGCAACGCAGTGATTTAGTAACTCTATTACATCACTTTGTAGAAACTTCGTGCATCCTATTCTTCCAATTCTCTAGTACTTCATTAGAATCTAAAATACATGAGCTGTCCCTTTCCCATATTATCCTTCCATATGCAGTGGGGTTGATCCAATATTCGTTCTGCGTGGTCAGTTTATAGATATTATCGATATCCACATCACAGTATTCACCCTGAATAGGCTCTGTGTATCGTTCTCCTTCTCAAGGGTCTAAAGGAACAATAAACTTCATATTGCCTTGTTCAAACACCATATTTCTTCTCTTCAGATCAATTATGGCTCAATATCAAAATCCAAATCCAATATAAGCATCACTGGATATGGATTGTTTTCATCTACAATCTCAAGTACTTCAAAATATGCCATAGCGCGCACTCCGTCAATGTCTACTATTATACGATGAAATATTCCCATAAGAATAATATTCTGTTGATTAGACATTCTTAATTGGATCAGTGACCATTACAGCTTTGGTTCTCCCATGCGCTCCCATTTTAGCTTAGGCCATACATTGGAATCAGATCCCATATCGAGGATTATCTTATCCATTTCGTATTCACCGATCTACGCAGTTAACCTCATTTCTCTGCATGTCCTCTTCTTATGCGGATGCAGCTTATTTACAGCACGTGGCTCGATGCACAACTCTTCTCTTCTAGCACAGGAGTCTATCATTTCTTGAAGATTCTCTACAACCCTCTGATCTCACAAAAACTCCATGCAGGTATGAAAAATGATTTCAATATGGCTGGATCAAACTCCTTCGTCGCAGTAATCACCTAATTTATGTTCTTCTGAGGCATCAAATTTTGTCGAGTCTGTGGTTGCATCTTAGATTTCGAAGCTCCAGGGTCAAAGAAACCCCACTTTGCCTAAAAAATGTATCCTTTTCTATTTTCATATTGAACCCAATATTATTATCTGCAACCTTTCTGATTTGCATATCCTCTATAGTTTTTTGTCTTGTTATGCCATCTTCCCTCGTAGTTGCACCACTTCGAGTTGCTATGTTAACACTAGGCCATTTTTCGCGCGGTTATACCATCATCATTTGTAAGTTATGCATAGGATTTTTATTTATTTTATCATGCATATTTCCTAGAACGAGACAATCTTCTATTACATGTTCAAAATATCTACAATACCTACAAGAGGGGCCAGTAGGATTTTGACAATCCCTCGCGAAATTTCCTGCTTCCTCGTAGTTGTAACATATGATCTAGACACGTCCTCGACCAGAAATTCCTCTTCATCCTCTCCCTTGGCCTTGGAAACCTCCATGATCTACTGGTGGACCATGATCTTTGTGACCGCACCCTTCAACTTGCATTTTGTATGTATCTGCAGTCTGCATCAACTCATAGCTACAACAATTCTTCTCATCATGCCCTACAGAGCTACAAAAGTTACAAAACAACTGCTTCAGGGTCTTCACACACTTCTGCATCAAATATCATTCTTATGTGCAATGTCGACCTTAAAATTTACATATGTCACACCATACACTTGATCCTGGGTGTAACAAATTAGGCCCGCCACTGTTGATGTAATCTCTAAATATAGGTCACTAATATTTATAATGGCATTTTTCCTTACATTTAATACACCATAACTCTATGAAAATTTATGATCATATTTCCTTACCCTTCTTCAAATCTTGCAAATCCAAATGCATTACTACTAATTGGATCTGAATCTTTTGTACCCCTACTTGGGTATCTGCGACGGGCGAAGCTTCCAACTTCATAGAAATTTCTAGAGCTTCAATCGACATTGCTATCTTATGTTCTGTCAATGGTAGTCTAATATGTGGAAATAACACAGCTATAAACCACTCCTTATGCTGCTCGTCAGGAATTTGGAAGTTCACTTGCCTTAGTAACATCTTGAATCTTTGATCTAATTCCCAAATAGATTCAGTTACCACTTTTTTGATCTCTCTTATCTTCGTAATACACTGTGACTATGATTTTGGCTTCTTAAATTTCGTATTCAGCGCAATATTTTTCTCATCCAACGTGGCAGTCAGATGCATCACAGGGTACTTCATATACCACGCGAGTGCCCTTTCCTACAGCTCTATGACAAGCTTTGCTTTCTTCATGTCATCATCTGTGACTTGTGGTGCTCTCCATATTGATTCAACGACAAACAAAAATTGTTTAGAATCCTCTGATCCCGGACCTTTGAAATTTGGAATTCTAGCTTCATTATCCATGTTGCTTGGGGGAGGTTGAGGTGGTGGAGGTGGAGGTGGAGGAAATGTATGAGGATGGGGATGCAGAGTGAGTGGAGTGGCAGGATGGGGAATCCCATAGGTTCCCTGATGATCTCCAAATTCTAACTGTGATGCACCTTTAAGGGTTGTGGGGTTACTTTCTCCTTCTTCACTTTCAGATCCACTCAATAGCAGACTGTAATCAGTCTCAATGAAGTTTAAACGATTTAAGTTGAATCTTTTACCGCTTCACGTAGACCTAGACTTACTTCTTCCAAACATCAATTGGATTACATGCGTAGTACACCATTTCACATAAAAGCATATTAATCCACGGCTTTAAAGAGTTCAAGTACTTACCTCGTGGAACCTTGAAAAATATTCACTCAGCTTCACTGTAGGATACATATGTGTTTATGGAAAGCTCAGTTATAAATCCTCCCAAAATACTATCAATCCAGAAATTGACAGCTCTTGAGATCTTGGTATCAGTTTTCTTGAGTTGCTGCAACAATTCAAGGCTCCATGTAGTAGGCTCATTGTTCTTAAAATAGGTCTTATTCTCTTCCAAACTTGACAACCATTCACGCATATCGTTCACAAATGATAAGAAGAAAATCTCATGTTGATCTGTAAAAAGATATCTCTGCAACCAAGCTTCAGTTGACAGTCACAGATTTATGTTTTCTTGAATTGAAAATTATCGCTCCTTCAGATCTATCTAATATTGGATCTCTTTTCTTGTCGAATGCCACATCCACATATCCCTCAATCAGATCCTGGTCTCGGAAACAGAACCATTTGTTGGCTTGAGGGGTTCTAGACCTAGGTTTAGAGTAGTTGCTATACCAACAAAAACCTCTATTACTGGCCCTTTCGGAAACGAATTGTTGCGCAAACTGAAGTCTCACTCGAGGCTATATTGGGGGATTTTAGAACCAGGTTTATACATCGAGAGGGACTATGGAGTGTGGCTTTAAGTCTTATCTCTAATTAGGGCTCAATCCAAGTTTCGCTGAACCATTAACTTACTATGACAAATTTTATTCAATTACTCACTTAATCACCTTGCACACTACGCCTTTCTACTCTAACATGCAATATTCATCATATAAAACAACATTTAAGCCTTTGTGATGCATTCACAGAGTAAATATACAGAAAACTGTAATCTAGCGTAGATAATTCACATCATCATATAACTTAAAGATACATAATAAATACATAGAAATTCCTTCAAATCCATCTTTTATTAATCAAGGTCCCTCAATTAAAACCATTTTCACCTTGCACACTCAGGTGTATGGGTCTGTGCACATAGCTGCAGACTTTCTAAGGCCTCCACGCACACAGCTGCAGAGCCTTCATTTTACCCAAAACACACAAAGATAGAAAGAATTACATACTTATATTATGATCATCATTCTCACTTATGTGTTTTCTATGACTTACCTCACTAGAACATCTCTTTATATAACATTATTTCTTACAATACGATGGTCCGAAAACCATTGGTGGAGCTCAAAATCTCCAAAAAAAAACCCAATCCCTTTACAAAAAGAGGGGATTTGACCTACCCCAGAGCCCCTAAGTCTCCTACAACTCCTTGTGAAGCGCTTAAACTCTACGTGATTGTCTTCTTTTTGGTAGATCGCACACTCCATTTTCTCAAAATATGGAGTCTTTTACTCAAAACTGAACCAAGTTGGGCCCCGCCCAACACCTAGTCTCTAAAAATATCCATGTGCTCACATATTTATGGGTGGAATAGAATAATGATTCCATGAGCTTTATTGGCTTGGGAAGATGATACATGCACTAATAATTCGCTTACATAAAGGTGGCAAGCTTCCATCCACTGGTACTGCTCAATTTCATAGTTTTCTCATCAATGTGTGATACAATCTAGCTAATGACATCTGCACACGGGAAGGCTAGATATATGCATGCAAAATTTTATACTCCTGACTCCTGGATACTGATATATACCTGTCGATCTTCAATATATGCCTCAAAGTCCTTTGAAAGTGCATATTTAACCAACTTCCATGTCAGTGTTGATTCCTTTTATATAAACAGTTGAGTGGCTGCATATACTAGCAAGTTAACTGGAAATTTCTCAACTGCTTCCCTGGTACTACTTTTAGCTGTCTCTTTTGAAGCAGCTCTCTTTGGTTCCATTGTAAGAGTAACTGGTGGAGAGGTGCACAACAACTGTGGTACCTGTGGGATAGAAAAGGAAATCATGGCAAGTAAACATTAGTCTTTCTCAAATCTAATTTCAAGGCATGTTCAAGTAGCAAACTGGAAAACTAGAGATAAGGATTATGCAATTTTAATTGAAAATAAGGATTGGATGCCTATGGGCACTGTGCACTATGCAGTACCAGTAGCCAAGGATGAATCTTGTGGCTTGAGACTGCGCAACGTGTAGTTCAACCTGGGCAGTGGTTTGGTAGAGACTGTGCATTGTGTAGTCTCAGTGGTCGGGGAAGCAGGATGAGCTTTGGAACTGTGCAATGCACAGTTGGGCTAGTTTTTATGGAAAACTGTGTAGTTCCAAAGGCCAAGCTCTTGGCTTGAGCCTTAGGATTGTGTAGTTACCAACAGGGAAAAGTGAAAATCGGCCAAGTAAATTGCATCTCTGCCAAAAGGAAGTGTGAAAAATGAGCAGATTTAAGTGATGGTGAGAGCTTGAGTGCAAAGATGACTAAGTGTGAATGAATCAAGATAGATCAAGTGCAAAAATTGAATAAACAGGAAGAAAACTAAATCGGTAAGGAGAGTCACCGCAACGGCGACCATAGGTGCAGAAACTGATGTGACACTTGTGGAAGGGAAACTACAACTTGAAACAACACTTCTACAAGCTAAAAAATGTTAAAATGCCATCATGCGTGAAGAGAAATAAGTAAAACATCACTCACACAAGAAAAGTGACAAAAAACAATAGAAAAGAAGCAAAAAACAATAAAAAATAAACTCACCCAGAAAAGCGATGACGGTCATATCGAAGGTTCCTTGATCTCCTCGGGAATGCTAGAGATCCAAGATCGAATGTGAAAATGAGCTTTATAGGCATCGATTAAATATGTTTGAGCAAATTACGGTTTATGACGTGCAAGCCTAAAATCAAAGAAAAGAGACACATGGCAGAAGTTTCTAAAAATATCAAGTGTGCCTCCTTCAAGTTACTAAAATTAGATGTCCATTTTTTAGGGATGTTTTTTTGTTTTTGTTTTTTAGCTTTTTGTTTTTCTAGGAAAACTTGCCATACATGTTGTCAGGAAATATTGCAAAACTCTAGGGAACTGGGAGAATTTATGGCTCAATGCATTGCGTAGTTTTTGAGCCCAATGAGGAATTGCACAGTTTCTTGCCTCAGTGTTGGGATGCCTGTCATGACTACGTATTTTCTGATCTCAAGGCTGATTGCTTGTCTGAATTGCACAATTCGAATCATCAAGGTTGCTTTTCCTCGAGGATTGCATAGTTTCTGGAGGCAAGCCTAGAAATGTTGTGCAACCAAGTCAGGAGGTGAGCTTGTCACTTAGAGAAATTATCTAAGTATAAAAGCAGGTGAACACAAGCACAAATTGGAAGGATAAGTCTCAATCAAAACATGAATACTTGATAGCAGTAGAAGGCTAGGCTCCAAAATCTAAGCATAGGAAAAATTTTGGAGGGTGCTTATAGTCGCTACAACAATAACTTAAAAATTATTTTTTAATATGATTTAAATTTTCAATGTTATAATTTAAATGACAAATTTATTATAAATATAATTTAAATAATAAATTGATTAAACATAAGAAAAATTATCATTTTGATTTTAATAAATATTATAATTTTTTATATGAATAAGTGTAACTCAAAAATATGAATTTGACATTGTTGGAAATGTATATATTATAAAATTATTTGAAGAGTTAATGAGCATGATGCCCTTTGTCATAATCATATCTATTAAAATCAAACTTTATATATATATATATATATATATATATAGATAATGCAATAATATCTACTTCTTCAGGAAAAGAAATGAATGTGGTAATACTTAACATAGTTGTAATAGTTGTATGTTATAATTAATATAGTTGTAATGGATGCAATGGTATATGTCGTTATAAATATCTCTCAACCTGTAAAATGTGATTGCACTCAATTTTGTCCTAAGTCTGCACAAGTGCGAAGTATATATAGAAATTTTTACTCCTCACTTAGGTTTGCAATATATATTTTTTAAATAATAAAAACATAAGGAAATCATAAATTTTAAAACATTATTTAACTAATTTGAACTTGAATATTCTAGATTTAAATGTGCATATGAAATTAATTTAAAAATATTATTATTATAAAATTTAGTTTAGTTTAGTTTGTTATTATTTATTTATTATTATTATTATTTGATTTAATATTATTGAAAAATTCTACATAAATTTTTTTATAAAATGATTAAGTATAAAAATATGTTATATTTAAAATCAAAACAATAAACAAATTATCATTTTTATGAATTTCAAAATTGAAAAAAAAATTAAAATCTTTTATAGAAATTTATCTATATATTATTAGTATTATTTTCTTTTTCTTGGTAAAATAAAATGAAATTTGGATTTATAATTAAGGAAAATTAGAGTTTGGAATAAATAAATTTTATAATTCACTTAATGACAAGTTTTGAGAGGCTTAGTTTTTTCTTTTTTCATTTTTTTTATATAATTATGATAGCTTGATCCAGTTATAGGTTTGATTGAGCTTTCGATCAAGCCTATAGCTCGATCAAGCCTCTCTTTAACCATGTTAAGGGCTCAATCGAGGGTTTCTTAAACCATCGATCAAGATATTTGAAATTTGAATTTAAAACACTCGATCGAGATGTTGAGGGCCTAAAAAACAAATTTTTAGCTCCCCTTTTACAAATTTCTCTGCAACACCATTTTTTACCCTGGTGAAATCCAAGCAGAATTTGGCCTTAAGTGGTGGAGTTGATCATGTTGGATTCGGGAAAGAACCCTCTATCCAATGGAATATGAGTTTTACATTTTCGAATGCATATGGTAACTTTATCTAATTTCTTTTAAACATAATGCTAAAAAAAATGGATAGTTTGAAACGGGCTGAATAAAAAATCAATAACATAAAATATACACAACGAAATTTTTTCAAAAAATACCACTATCTTTGTTTGCGAGTCCTCTTTAAAAGGGTACTCTTGGTTTTTCGATTTATTAAAGAGTAAAAAAAAATCTTATGCGAACACATGTGTCTCCAAAATTCAATTGAAATATTACTTTTCCAACTTTGAAAAATAATAAAATATATAATTTTGCATAAAAAAATAATTTTTTAATATGAAAAACTTAGTTCTCTGTGTGTGTGTGTCTATATATATATATATATATAGATATTACTGAGATTATCACTCGTGAACACACGCATACCTCTTAAGTTTTACCAAAATTTGTAAGGACATATATTGCATTTAATGGAAAATTGAGAGATTATACGACACTACAAATTTTTGTAAAAAATATCATTAGGATCAATATTTAATTCAAATATATGGTTTTGGAGCAATGTTGGTCTTTGTATGAAGCCTTGGTATCTCTCCTTTAATATATCAATAGATGTCATACCTTCTACTCTCATTTGGGTGCAACTCCTAAATTTGTCCCTTCATCTTTGGAATTTTCCCTCTCTTCGGGTTATTGGATCTGCTTTAAGAAAGTTATATTTTCCTTTTGTGAAAATCAAAGGAGAAGCATTTCCACTTATGCCATAATATGCGTGGAAATAAATGTCGATCTTAGGTTTCTAGTTGAAATTAACTTGACTAGAAAATAATTTTCCTAGACATGAAAATTAGATTATGAGTGTGTTTCATTACGACGTAGGGATTGTTTTAATATGGGACATATACATGCTCATTATCCATATAGGATAAAGAGAAGTAAGAAGAAGCAGTGAAAATATACTTGGTGGGTTGGATCCATTAAGGATGATCAATTATTTTTGCAAAAAAAATCTCCTCCAACTCTCCCCTCACCTCAAGTGACTAGAGTCCCTAAAGAAAGAAACAATATCAAGTCCCCGCAAATCTCGCTAAAATAAAACCTAGATCCATGGGAAGTAGATCACAAATCCCATGGTAAGCCTATCCCTCGAACACTGAAAATTTAGGAAGATCATGCTGATACAACTGACTCTTAATAACAATAAGAAAGCTCTCCATAAGATCTTCCAGATCTAATCAAATAAAAAAACACTCCTTCAAATTCAATAGAATCCTGGAAAAGAGTAGGAAAAAAAAGATCCAATAGCATCCTAGCCAATGATGACAAGAAGTCACACCCAAAAACCACTTCAATCATGTACTGCTTTTGTTTACTTTTATGTAATCAGTTCCTGATAATATATCCATGTTATAAATGTTGGAATGTAAGTATTATTAGTATTTGGAAAATTAAGTCAACTATGTTTCTTCTAGGCATTTTGGTTGTATCTAAGTTAAACCATTGTGCCTCAGAATTTTAGCAAAGCTAAAGATTATTGATGTACCCTATTGTGTTTTCATAGATTTTACCTAGTATTGTTTTTTTTTAGAGTTTAAAAAAAATTATATAATTCACATTGATCAACCAAATGTCATTTTTAACGTTTACTAAGGTCTACATCATTAAATAATTAAAAAAAAACTAATAATGATAGTGTTTTGGATCCATTATAAGAGCAATCCCAAGCCATTAAAATATTATTGTATACCAAAATAACCATGGAGGCCAACATATACCCAAAGCCTTAAAAACCCAAAATCTATTTGTGAAATGGTAAATAGGCTAAACCCCCATTGCTTGGGTTTGCAACAACATAAAACAAAGAGGAAAAAATAATAACGTTAAAGTTTTATAAGAAAGCCTATATTTAATTTATGTTTTTTATTACCTTTGCATGTACATTTGAATAATTGTGCAATTATTTTGCAAGTTCATCGTCCAGGATTGAGTTCAAATGTGTACAATATTATAATAGTGCAAACATTCCATAAGATATTATCTAGAGAAATATACCATAGGCATATGGTAAACAATAAATGTGGCTCCACTTTACCCCACCAACTATAACATGACATTTTCTATAATGTGGCATCTTGGGCCAATGCCACTTCATTATGCATTGATATCTTTTATGGCATCCCAGTAGTTAGTGGTTGCTCAAAAATGTAAAGCGTTGAATGTGAACCCTTGATATGTCACTTTGTCCCATTAAGTTAATGAGTGAATACCCAAAGCTCATGGTTTGATTCCTCCCACTACAATTAAAAATCCAATAAGAGATATAGAAAATACATGTAAGAACACTTTTGTATGTTATTTTTTTGAAAATTTGGAATCCAAATTAACTATGTTCATCTAAAATCGAATGTCTAGGATATTCCACCAACGCAAAAATTCTAAAAAATTTTATCCAAAGAAAAATACCACAATCATACGATAGACAAAAATGGAGATCCACTTTTCCCTACCAACTATAACATTCCACCTTCGTGTAGCCATATTGGGCCAATGATATTTCACCATGCACGGGATCTTTTTTATGACGCCCTAATAATATGCGGTGGTTAAAAAATCTAAGGGTTGAAGGTGAAGCCTCAACATGTCATATTGTCCAAATTTGATGGTTTGATATCTCCCACTCTTATATCAAAAAAACCAATAGATAGAAGACTTGTAGGAACATTTCTATACGTACATTTTTTTAAAATTTGGAAGCCCAATCAACTATGGCATTTAAACCCCAATGGGATTGACCCACACTATCATGCATAGCTTTGACGCCAAACTCCAAATCAATCATGAAGAAATTAAGGAAGGTCCATATATCGAGGGGCATATTGAGGGCTAGTTTGCAGCAGCATTCGATTTAGTGGCTTTTTGCAAGAGAGATAGTGATGTGTCTGGGTCACCCATTGATGTCGCATTCAATCTCCCAACACAGAAGCCTTCAATCAATATATATCATTCACTCTCTGAAAATCAGAATGTTTTGATCCCCATTTGAAAAAAAAGTAGATTTTGTAATATGCTACAAAATATTTCACCTATGTCAAGCCTGATCACACCTCAATTGGCCACCAAATATTTTGTTTTTATTTTCATTATAAACACATTTTCATTGTCATGACCGAAATGGGAGTACCACTAAGATGTTTACATTGCATCCACCATGTGAAAAGAATGAATGCACGTGTTTGATATGATATGCATTCTTGTGTTTGGATAATTACAATGCTACTACAGGATGATGTGATGTTTGGTTATACTTACTATACCTACAATTACAACATGAAAAAAAGTTTTGTTATGTGAAAAGACAAATGGATGCAACAAAAATAGAGAACAAAAAGGTTAATCACTTATGAAAATGGTCACCAATCATGTTGTTACATAGCATAACAGTTATGGATTGGATGAAGGTTATCATTCTAGATATGCATAGTCCACCAAGGTAAAATGGGTTTGTTAGCATATATATATATATATATATATATATAGATATATCACAACATTATATTGTATGCACTTTAACCTTGATATTATATGCACAATGTATATTGTGAAGTTTTGTTATGTCATATGTATCAGTTGTGTTAATGACCCAATTGATGATTCGAATTTTGAATATTAAATGTGATATATTATTTGGAATAAATCCCAGCATGAATGTCAGACCTTTCACTGAGTTTGATCGGGGATATGTTGCATGTATTGTTGTGACAATATAACTTGATGATGTATCCCATGTTACATGGTTTTTGTTGGAGGTTTGTTGTGTGTATAGTTGAGCTAGATTCAATTCATAGTTTTTGGTTGATATTTGGTAAACCCGCGCTCCTAGCCTTTATTACATGGTTTTGAGAAGAGAAAACTCATCTATAAAATTCAAATTTACAGAACTATTAACCCTACCAATGATGTATGCTCTATGTGTTTTCATTCAATGGCTTAGGTTAAAAGGAATTTTTGGTTTTACACCTCAATTTGGGAAATTTGATTTACTTGGATATTTTATAGCCAAAATTTGTCATATTTACTAGAGCTCGACTGTTAGTTGAAGGTTTGGTTTGTAAGAAAGCTACCATTTTTTTAATTTTTGGCATTGTCTAGGAAAGCCCTATGGTTAATTGTGCACTTCATTGTGTTCTGTCAATGATCATTTTATTTCTCCATGCTTGCTAGCTTTTTCTTCTTCCGCCAACTTCCCAGTGACCCTGCAAATCATAAATTATTTGTATTCCCATAACATATTAAAGCATTGTATAGGTCAAAGAAAGGGTCCCTCATACCCATGTTCTTTTGATTTTTTCTAAAATTTGATGAAAAGGAATTGTTTGAAACCCCTCCTCTTTGAAATCCTTAGAAATGTTAAATGGGTTCTAAAACCCTTTCTTGAAAAATCATTATGAAGGATTATAAAGCCAAAACCCTTATTAGAATTGTTTCCATACTCGAATTCGACCTAAAATGTTGAATTTCTCTATAAGACTTGTTTAAAATAAAATGTATGGAAACATTGTGCCAATACAAGAATGCATGTTATATCTCGTGCAAAACATTGACCTTTGTTTGTATTCTCTCTTTTGTACAAAAGAAACTTTTTATAAATATTTGAAGGGTTTGATCTCGAATTTTGAATATATTATCTTTTGTTTAAAAGGGCTTCCCTTGTGTCAAAAGCTTGTGGAATTTTTCAAAAAAATAGAGAAAAACCTATCTATAGATATAGATTAAGTTATATTATATTGTATTCATGAAGCATGAACCTACATGAAACATCATATTCTATTGTTCGTTACTTTGCAAATAGTCTTGTTGGGTCTCAATCTAGTCTCCTAAACTGAGCTCATTTAATTGTCAACCAGGATTTGTAAACTGCTGAAGTGAAGTGTACCATATGTACCTAGGTGCTTGTTTCCTAATGCGTTGTGTGTAGTGTTTTGTGATGTTTTTTGGTCTTTTATGTTGATTTATGATGTTTTTGGTCTTTTGGTGTTTTATGTTCACAATGAAAATGCCTAGAAAAAACTAATAAAAGGGGTTGGTGGTCAAAACAGAGTTAAGCCTAATGTATGGAATGGCAAATGCAATTGGAAACAACTGAGACGAATCTGAACTATGACTAAATAAAAGCAAAAAAGCTTGATAATGACTTCTTAGGCAAATGACACAAACTAAACTTGAAAAAATGATCACTAAATATGAAAATCCTCTAACTAAACGGTTAAACACTAATCTTATCATGATGCAACATTTGGTTCTAAGCTCATCTATTCCATGACTAATTCCTAGTTCTATTACTGCAATTTAATTGAATGTCACATGAACCTATACTCAAAGAGTTATTGGTTTCTTTTTTCAAAGTAGTTCTTTTGAGGAAGAGCTCTGTTTTATAAAATGATGAGAAATTGCAGAGATACTTAGGACCTTATAGTGATGTTATCTTACATTCCTATGGCTATAGATCATTCGTAGATTTTAGAACAAGAGGATGTTTGTGAATAATGAAGGTATATCTTGTTAATCTAACAGCTGGAAGTAGTTTATTGTGCAATGGATGACAATTTGGATATGAGATGCAAGTGCAATGTAGGTTAATCTAAGAATGAACCTAAGATGCCACTAAACTAGAACAATGTTGAACTATAAGTCATCATCAAACTTGAAACAAAGTAATGAACATGAATTAAATGCAATGAAACTCGGAGCATTCTAACTATACTAACATGCATTATTCTATGAAGTTACACAATCGTTTGTTCATCATTAGTGATATTTTGGAAGAGTTCCTTCTTTTTGGAAGGGGTAGAACAATTCGAGCTGATGTAATTGTATGCAATTGAAAGCAAATGAACAGAAAGAAAATGAAAAAACTAAGTTATCATACCCATACCCTACTCGTTATTATGATGTCTTGGGCAAGCGTTTAAAAGCGAGGGACAGAGATGATACTTAGTAAAAACACACAACTAAATCATTCATTATCACGGTCATATCTTGAACTTCTTAAGGATTTCTTAGGAAGAATTTCTTCTTGTGGAGGAGTGATTAGAACAAGTGTAAGTTGTGATAGTGAATAACAAAAAACTACAACTAATTCCTACGGTACTATAGCTATTCATCATTCATCATTATAATCATGTTGGAAGAATGTCTTCTTGTGGAAGAGGCTCGGAATGAATATAACTACTGGTAGCTAGTTAAACCAACTACAAATTCAACTCCTAATCCTACAATACCATAGTCATTGCAGCATTCATCATTTTTAATCGATTGGAAGAGTGTCTTCTTGTGGAAGAGCTAGAATGGAATACGACTAGATGGCTAGTTAAAACAACTACAAATTCAACTCCTAATCCTACAATACCATGAGTCATTCAATATTCATCATTTTAATATCTGTTGGAAGAGTGTCTTCTTGTGGAAGGGCTAGAATGAATACGACCTACAGGTGGCTAAAACAAAACAACTACCAATTCAAATGCAAAACGTAAAGGCTGAGCTAGAAAAAACTTATCTAATTTACGCAAAATAAATCCGTGCAAAGAGCGGAGGCCCTCTACCACTTGGCGGCATTCAACTCCAAATTAAATCATGCCTTCAAAATAACCTATGCGCTCCATTAACGATGCAATAGTTTGAACACAACACTACGCGTTTCGGGGAATGTGCCAGAGGTTTGAACAAAATCTAGCGACAAATCTAACATAAGATCTCTAACATAAGCTCTCGGTCTCCCAAGAGTTTATAAAGCAAATGCACGTAACAATAATTACAACAATTTAGGAACAATGTCTTTCCTTATCCGAGTCACGTTAGAACTCTTTGAAGTGGTTTGCGTGAAGAAGAAAAGACATATGGAGCGCAGACGGATCTTAATAGGAGTCTTCCTTCATAAATGTGTTCCACGTTCAAAACCTTACCCGAAAGGTACGGTTTTCTTCCTCATGATGAGCAACGAACCATGTAGTCATGGCGTGGATCATGCCCATATGCAGTTTTTCTCAAGAAGCCTGGAACATACTCAAACATGAAAGCGGTGACGGGGAATCGCCGGTTAGCTACGGAATGTGCGTGTCGGCAGTTCGGGTCAGTATGTAGCAGTGGAGAAAAATCACAAAATTCAACGAGTCGACAGCATGTAAATCATTCTAGAAAAGTAATTTTAACTATATTTATTGAAATCGATTGGGTTTGAAAGTATAGAAAATGGACAAGGAAGAAATGAGGTAAAATGAAAGGAGTGAAGGAAAAGCAGGTTTTGAGACTCATACATACTAATACGCACATATATACACGTATATAATTAATAATAATTACAGAGAAGCACACGGACATCATCCATATTTATCACTTTGTCCCCGAAGCTAAAGGTCTTACTGGGTTTCTGATAACAAAGTTTGAACTGAAAGGGATTTGGTGGGTATACGGGTCACAGCACGTTGTGTCTTCACTTCTCATTAATTATATACGCGTATCATCGAGGATAAAGTTGATTCATATACAAGTTCAAACTGATTTGATCTTTGAGATTTCATTCTCTGTTTTGATCTCTCTTCGTCGTTCCAACCATGCTATCATGCCAATATGTCTATTTCCAATAATTGAAGGCGGGGTTCTCCCTTTTTTTTTTTTTATTTTCTGTTTTGAAAGCGACTCCGATCCTGTCTAATAATCTTAAAAGGATAAGGATATGAGTTAAATTATAATAATTTATAAAAATGAAATGAAATTCTCAAAGATCAAATCAAGCTCAATAACCTTACAAATTGAAAGACAGCGAGAAATTCGCTAAAAAAAACTAATGGCTTATCATAACCTGAATCAACTTATCGAAGCCGAGATCTAACTCGACAAAGAAGAGGGTAAATCTTGCGGCCTCTGATGGAATGTTGCAGGACGCGTAAAAGGCCGGAAATCTTCGACATAAATATCTCATATTTTATATATAGTATTCATCTGGCCCATTCGTCAGTAAATATAGATTAAGTATACAAGATGATACATGAGCGACTTATTGACCTGTGATTTGCCATTAATGTGGCTGGCTCGAACTATTTATGAAGTGTCTGGAACAATAAAATAACGGCGATGCCATTTGCCTTCATGCAGTATGTTCAGTGTTATCTTGAAAAATGCATATATCGATGATCCAAGATGTAATATATGTTGATGCTCAATATGAAGGAAAACAAAATTATAGTCAAGTTTGGCGATGAAGGCCTGTTGGGAAGATATATTGGCTGTCTGATCGATCTTTCTTCAAAGACCTCCAAAGTTCTAACGTGTTGATCAAAGAAGGTATTCTCGGTATTAGCATTATTGTTGTCGCATTGCTATCAGCACCTTGGGCGAAATATATTGAAGATGCTATCATTAGATTGCTTTTCCGTTACTGTTGAAATATGTTGTGCGAAAACAGTATTATGTTCAGCTATTACCATCGTTAATGGTGACAAGACTGGCTGAAATCGTTTAATTTTGGTGAATCGTCAAGTGGTAATTTTTCATATCTTGCGATTTCTTTAGTAAATGATAATTTTCTAGGCTACCTTCATTTCGCATTTGAATTCAGTAGTTGTTGTTTATGCACATGAAGTATTCATTCACAACCTTTTTTAGAGGAGACACAACGGTCAAAATGATAGATATTGATGACATGTTATTAGCCAAGTTGTTGTTGATTCATTTTGTAGCCTAAGTAGATATTGCATTAAATAACACTTGGCTGCTCTTCCAGCTTGAGACAAAATGATCTTCGATGATACTAGTGTACTGATTAGGAAGTTGTGATTGGCTTTGGCTTAGCGCCTAAGCTGGTATATTCATTCACGTCTGCAGAAGACATTGCTAGCGGCGATTATAATGATGGTATTTGATATGGTGATTGTAGTTTTGCTATTCCTTGTCAGGTTGCTGTTAAATGCTCATAAAGTACTAGAAATCTCAAAGAAATTGAAGATATGGCGATAATGACTGGAATTTTGATTATGTATTTTTACTCGTCATCTGTTGCAACAATAGCCCTTGTTCATGGCTAGCGAGTAGAATAATTCTCGATAACCGATTTTCATTTCTTGCGGTTCTAGGAATATACAATATACTAATGACTTAAGCGGTGATGTAACTTCATGGGAATAATGCATGTGTACATGGTCAGAGATAACGGAAATTTCATGCATACAACTATTGATGCTCTTCAGGGTGATGATGACAATTCACAGTTTGGTATCTTGTTCATTCGTTAACATTGCGCTTGCATCTCTGTCAAATTGTCATCATTGCACAAATAAACTAACTGATTGTTGAGATAACAGCTTGTGCTATTGCAATATATTGTTACAAAATCTAGATATTATAGCCATGTGACGAAGATAATATATCATTCATAATCTAACAATTTCCTCCATGTGTTTCATGAAATCTCTTGAAAATTGCTTGAAAAGTAATAACTCTTTGAGTGATTGTGACATTCGATGATGCGGGCAAGGCAAATGATCATGGAATAGATGACGAAACAAATGTTGTCTCGATAGATTCGTGTTCTTGTTTGGTCGAAGTTTCTGTGTCGATCGGCTACTAGAGACAATTTTATCAACAATTTGCCTAAAAGTATTGGCACTAATATTTGATAAGTTGAATTCACTCGATGTACAGTACATTTGCCATTATACAATTGACCTTCTGTTTTGACATGACCTTTCTTCAATTTTTCTGACATTTTCATGTAAACCTCATACCGAAAAGGCCGAAATCATAAATCAACATAAAGACAAGAAACATCGCAAATACTACTGTATTCGGCAACCTGCATATGAGCACTTCATGACGATTTTATCTGGTTAGTAATTAATGAAACAGTTAGAATTTAGATACTATTTGAAATGCTGAACAAATAGAATATGATGTTTCATGTAGGTTCATGCTTCATGAATACAATATAATATAACTTAATCTATATCTATAGATAGGTTTTTCTCTATTTTTTTGAAAAATTCCACAAGCTTTTGACACAAGGGAAGCCCTTTTAAACAAAAGATAATATATTCAAAATTCGAGATCAAACCCTTCAAATATTTATAAAAAGTTTCTTTTGTACAAAAGAGAGAATACAAACAAAGGTCAATGTTTTGCACGAGATATAACATGCATTCTTGTATTGGCACAATGTTTCCATACATTTTATTTTAAACAAGTCTTATAGAGAAATTCAACATTTTAGGTCGAATTCGAGTATGGAAACAATTCTAATAAGGGTTTTGGCTTTATAATCCTTCATAATGATTTTTCAAGAAAGGGTTTTAGAACCCATTTAACATTTCTAAGGATTTCAAAGAGGAGGGGTTTCAAACAATTCCTTTTCATCAAATTTTAGAAAAAATCAAAAGAACATGGGTATGAGGGACCCTTTCTTTGACCTATACAATGCTTTAATATGTTATGGGAATACAAATAATTTATGATTTGCAGGGTCACTGGGAAGTTGGCGGAAGAAGAAAAAGCTAGCAAGCATGGAGAAATAAAATGATCATTGACAGAACACAATGAAGTGCACAATTAACCATAGGGCTTTCCTAGACAATGCCAAAAATTAAAAAAATGGTAGCTTTCTTACAAACCAAACCTTCAACTAACAGTCGAGCTCTAGTAAATATGACAAATTTTGGCTATAAAATATCCAAGTAAATCAAATTTCCCAAATTGAGGTGTAAAACCAAAAATTCCTTTTAACCTAAGCCATTGAATGAAAACACATAGAGCATACATCATTGGTAGGGTTAATAGTTCTGTAAATTTGAATTTTATAGATGAGTTTTCTCTTCTCAAAACCATGTAATAAAGGCTAGGAGCGCGGGTTTACCAAATATCAACCAAAAACTATGAATTGAATCTAGCTCAACTATACACACAACAAACCTCCAACAAAAACCATGTAACATGGGATACATCATCAAGTTATATTGTCACAACAATACATGCAACATATCCCCGATCAAACTCAGTGAAAGGTCTGACATTCATGCTGGGATTTATTCCAAATAATATATCACATTTAATATTCAAAATTCGAATCATCAATTGGGTCATTAACACAACTGATACATATGACATAACAAAACTTCACAATATACATTGTGCATATAATATCAAGGTTAAAGTGCATACAATATAATGTTGTGATATATCTATATATATATATATATATATATATATGCTAACAAACCCATTTTACCTTGGTGGACTATGCATATCTAGAATGATAACCTTCATCCAATCCATAACTGTTATGCTATGTAACAACATGATTGGTGACCATTTTCATAAGTGATTAACCTTTTTGTTCTCTATTTTTGTTGCATCCATTTGTCTTTTCACATAACAAAACTTTTTTTCATGTTGTAATTGTAGGTATAGTAAGTATAACCAAACATCACATCATCCTGTAGTAGCATTGTAATTATCCAAACACAAGAATGCATATCATATCAAACACGTGCATTCATTCTTTTCACATGGTGGATGCAATGTAAACATCTTAGTGGTACTCCCATTTCGGTCATGACAATGAAAATGTGTTTATAATGAAAATAAAAACAAAATATTTGGTGGCCAATTGAGGTGTGATCAGGCTTGACATAGGTGAAATATTTTGTAGCATATTACAAAATCTACTTTTTTTTCAAATGGGGATCAAAACATTCTGATTTTCAGAGAGTGAATGATATATATTGATTGAAGGCTTCTGTGTTGGGAGATTGAATGCGACATCAATGGGTGACCCAGACACATCACTATCTCTCTTGCAAAAAGCCACTAAATCGAATGCTGCTGCAAACTAGCCCTCAATATGCCCCTCGATATATGGACCTTCCTTAATTTCTTCATGATTGATTTGGAGTTTGGCGTCAAAGCTATGCATGATAGTGTGGGTCAATCCCATTGGGGTTTAAATGCCATAGTTGATTGGGCTTCCAAATTTTAAAAAAATGTACGTATAGAAATGTTCCTACAAGTCTTCTATCTATTGGTTTTTTTGATATAAGAGTGGGAGATATCAAACCATCAAATTTGGACAATATGACATGTTGAGGCTTCACCTTCAACCCTTAGATTTTTTAACCACCGCATATTATTAGGGCGTCATAAAAAAGATCCCGTGCATGGTGAAATATCATTGGCCCAATATGGCTACACGAAGGTGGAATGTTATAGTTGGTAGGGAAAAGTGGATCTCCATTTTTGTCTATCGTATGATTGTGGTATTTTTCTTTGGATAAAATTTTTTAGAATTTTTGCGTTGGTGGAATATCCTAGACATTCGATTTTAGATGAACATAGTTAATTTGGATTCCAAATTTTCAAAAAAATAACATACAAAAGTGTTCTTACATGTATTTTCTATATCTCTTATTGGATTTTTAATTGTAGTGGGAGGAATCAAACCATGAGCTTTGGGTATTCACTCATTAACTTAATGGGACAAAGTGACATATCAAGGGTTCACATTCAACGCTTTACATTTTTGAGCAACCACTAACTACTGGGATGCCATAAAAGATATCAATGCATAATGAAGTGGCATTGGCCCAAGATGCCACATTATAGAAAATGTCATGTTATAGTTGGTGGGGTAAAGTGGAGCCACATTTATTGTTTACCATATGCCTATGGTATATTTCTCTAGATAATATCTTATGGAATGTTTGCACTATTATAATATTGTACACATTTGAACTCAATCCTGGACGATGAACTTGCAAAATAATTGCACAATTATTCAAATGTACATGCAAAGGTAATAAAAAACATAAATTAAATATAGGCTTTCTTATAAAACTTTAACGTTATTATTTTTTCCTCTTTGTTTTATGTTGTTGCAAACCCAAGCAATGGGGGTTTAGCCTATTTACCATTTCACAAATAGATTTTGGGTTTTTAAGGCTTTGGGTATATGTTGGCCTCCATGGTTATTTTGGTATACAATAATATTTTAATGGCTTGGGATTGCTCTTATAATGGATCCAAAACACTATCATTATTAGTTTTTTTTTAATTATTTAATGATGTAGACCTTAGTAAACGTTAAAAATGACATTTGGTTGATCAATGTGAATTATATAATTTTTTTTAAACTCTAAAAAAAAACAATACTAGGTAAAATCTATGAAAACACAATAGGGTACATCAATAATCTTTAGCTTTGCTAAAATTCTGAGGCACAATGGTTTAACTTAGATACAACCAAAATGCCTAGAAGAAACATAGTTGACTTAATTTTCCAAATACTAATAATACTTACATTCCAACATTTATAACATGGATATATTATCAGGAACTGATTACATAAAAGTAAACAAAAGCAGTACATGATTGAAGTGGTTTTTGGGTGTGACTTCTTGTCATCATTGGCTAGGATGCTATTGGATCTTTTTTTTCCTACTCTTTTCCAGGATTCTATTGAATTTGAAGGAGTGTTTTTTTATTTGATTAGATCTGGAAGATCTTATGGAGAGCTTTCTTATTGTTATTAAGAGTCAGTTGTATCAGCATGATCTTCCTAAATTTTCAGTGTTCGAGGGATAGGCTTACCATGGGATTTGTGATCTACTTCCCATGGATCTAGGTTTTATTTTAGCGAGATTTGCGGGGACTTGATATTGTTTCTTTCTTTAGGGACTCTAGTCACTTGAGGTGAGGGGAGAGTTGGAGGAGATTTTTTTTGCAAAAATAATTGATCATCCTTAATGGATCCAACCCACCAAGTATATTTTCACTGCTTCTTCTTACTTCTCTTTATCCTATATGGATAATGAGCATGTATATGTCCCATATTAAAACAATCCCTACGTCGTAATGAAACACACTCATAATCTAATTTTCATGTCTAGGAAAATTATTTTCTAGTCAAGTTAATTTCAACTAGAAACCTAAGATCGACATTTATTTCCACGCATATTATGGCATAAGTGGAAATGCTTCTCCTTTGATTTTCACAAAAGGAAAATATAACTTTCTTAAAGCAGATCCAATAACCCGAAGAGAGGGAAAATTCCAAAGATGAAGGGACAAATTTAGGAGTTGCACCCAAATGAGAGTAGAAGGTATGACATCTATTGATATATTAAAGGAGAGATACCAAGGCTTCATACAAAGACCAACATTGCTCCAAAACCATATATTTGAATTAAATATTGATCCTAATGATATTTTTTACAAAAATTTGTAGTGTCGTATAATCTCTCAATTTTCCATTAAATGCAATATATGTCCTTACAAATTTTGGTAAAACTTAAGAGGTATGCGTGTGTTCACGAGTGATAATCTCAGTAATATCTATATATATATATATATATAGACACACACACACAGAGAACTAAGTTTTTCATATTAAAAAATTATTTTTTTATGCAAAATTATATATTTTATTATTTTTCAAAGTTGGAAAAGTAATATTTCAATTGAATTTTGGAGACACATGTGTTCGCATAAGATTTTTTTTTACTCTTTAATAAATCGAAAAACCAAGAGTACCCTTTTAAAGAGGACTCGCAAACAAAGATAGTGGTATTTTTTGAAAAAATTTCGTTGTGTATATTTTATGTTATTGATTTTTTATTCAGCCCGTTTCAAACTATCCATTTTTTTTAGCATTATGTTTAAAAGAAATTAGATAAAGTTACCATATGCATTCGAAAATGTAAAACTCATATTCCATTGGATAGAGGGTTCTTTCCCGAATCCAACATGATCAACTCCACCACTTAAGGCCAAATTCTGCTTGGATTTCACCAGGGTAAAAAATGGTGTTGCAGAGAAATTTGTAAAAGGGGAGCTAAAAATTTGTTTTTTAGGCCCTCAACATCTCGATCGAGTGTTTTAAATTCAAATTTCAAATATCTTGATCGATGGTTTAAGAAACCCTCGATTGAGCCCTTAACATGGTTAAAGAGAGGCTTGATCGAGCTATAGGCTTGATCGAAAGCTCAATCAAACCTATAACTGGATCAAGCTATCATAATTATATAAAAAAAATGAAAAAAGAAAAAACTAAGCCTCTCAAAACTTGTCATTAAGTGAATTATAAAATTTATTTATTCCAAACTCTAATTTTCCTTAATTATAAATCCAAATTTCATTTTATTTTACCAAGAAAAAGAAAATAATACTAATAATATATAGATAAATTTCTATAAAAGATTTTAATTTTTTTTTCAATTTTGAAATTCATAAAAATGATAATTTGTTTATTGTTTTGATTTTAAATATAACATATTTTTATACTTAATCATTTTATAAAAAAATTTATGTAGAATTTTTCAATAATATTAAATCAAATAATAATAATAATAAATAAATAATAACAAACTAAACTAAACTAAATTTTATAATAATAATATTTTTAAATTAATTTCATATGCACATTTAAATCTAGAATATTCAAGTTCAAATTAGTTAAATAATGTTTTAAAATTTATGATTTCCTTATGTTTTTATTATTTAAAAAATATATATTGCAAACCTAAGTGAGGAGTAAAAATTTCTATATATACTTCGCACTTGTGCAGACTTAGGACAAAATTGAGTGCAATCACATTTTACAGGTTGAGAGATATTTATAACGACATATACCATTGCATCCATTACAACTATATTAATTATAACATACAACTATTACAACTATGTTAAGTATTACCACATTCATTTCTTTTCCTGAAGAAGTAGATATTATTGCATTATCTATATATATATATATATATATATATATAAAGTTTGATTTTAATAGATATGATTATGACAAAGGGCATCATGCTCATTAACTCTTCAAATAATTTTATAATATATACATTTCCAACAATGTCAAATTCATATTTTTGAGTTACACTTATTCATATAAAAAATTATAATATTTATTAAAATCAAAATGATAATTTTTCTTATGTTTAATCAATTTATTATTTAAATTATATTTATAATAAATTTGTCATTTAAATTATAACATTGAAAATTTAAATCATATTAAAAAATAATTTTTAAGTTATTGTTGTAGCGACTATAAGCACCCTCCAAAATTTTTCCTATGCTTAGATTTTGGAGCCTAGCCTTCTACTGCTATCAAGTATTCATGTTTTGATTGAGACTTATCCTTCCAATTTGTGCTTGTGTTCACCTGCTTTTATACTTAGATAATTTCTCTAAGTGACAAGCTCACCTCCTGACTTGGTTGCACAACATTTCTAGGCTTGCCTCCAGAAACTATGCAATCCTCGAGGAAAAGCAACCTTGATGATTCGAATTGTGCAATTCAGACAAGCAATCAGCCTTGAGATCAGAAAATACGTAGTCATGACAGGCATCCCAACACTGAGGCAAGAAACTGTGCAATTCCTCATTGGGCTCAAAAACTACGCAATGCATTGAGCCATAAATTCTCCCAGTTCCCTAGAGTTTTGCAATATTTCCTGACAACATGTATGGCAAGTTTTCCTAGAAAAACAAAAAGCTAAAAAACAAAAACAAAAAAACATCCCTAAAAAATGGACATCTAATTTTAGTAACTTGAAGGAGGCACACTTGATATTTTTAGAAACTTCTGCCATGTGTCTCTTTTCTTTGATTTTAGGCTTGCACGTCATAAACCGTAATTTGCTCAAACATATTTAATCGATGCCTATAAAGCTCATTTTCACATTCGATCTTGGATCTCTAGCATTCCCGAGGAGATCAAGGAACCTTCGATATGACCGTCATCGCTTTTCTGGGTGAGTTTATTTTTTATTGTTTTTTGCTTCTTTTCTATTGTTTTTTGTCACTTTTCTTGTGTGAGTGATGTTTTACTTATTTCTCTTCACGCATGATGGCATTTTAACATTTTTTAGCTTGTAGAAGTGTTGTTTCAAGTTGTAGTTTCCCTTCCACAAGTGTCACATCAGTTTCTGCACCTATGGTCGCCGTTGCGGTGACTCTCCTTACCGATTTAGTTTTCTTCCTGTTTATTCAATTTTTGCACTTGATCTATCTTGATTCATTCACACTTAGTCATCTTTGCACTCAAGCTCTCACCATCACTTAAATCTGCTCATTTTTCACACTTCCTTTTGGCAGAGATGCAATTTACTTGGCCGATTTTCACTTTTCCCTGTTGGTAACTACACAATCCTAAGGCTCAAGCCAAGAGCTTGGCCTTTGGAACTACACAGTTTTCCATAAAAACTAGCCCAACTGTGCATTGCACAGTTCCAAAGCTCATCCTGCTTCCCCGACCACTGAGACTACACAATGCACAGTCTCTACCAAACCACTGCCCAGGTTGAACTACACGTTGCGCAGTCTCAAGCCACAAGATTCATCCTTGGCTACTGGTACTGCATAGTGCACAGTGCCCATAGGCATCCAATCCTTATTTTCAATTAAAATTGCATAATCCTTATCTCTAGTTTTCCAGTTTGCTACTTGAACATGCCTTGAAATTAGATTTGAGAAAGACTAATGTTTACTTGCCATGATTTCCTTTTCTATCCCACAGGTACCACAGTTGTTGTGCACCTCTCCACCAGTTACTCTTACAATGGAACCAAAGAGAGCTGCTTCAAAAGAGACAGCTAAAAGTAGTACCAGGGAAGCAGTTGAGAAATTTCCAGTTAACTTGCTAGTATATGCAGCCACTCAACTGTTTATATAAAAGGAATCAACACTGACATGGAAGTTGGTTAAATATGCACTTTCAAAGGACTTTGAGGCATATATTGAAGATCGACAGGTATATATCAGTATCCAGGAGTCAGGAGTATAAAATTTTGCATGCATATATCTAGCCTTCCCGTGTGCAGATGTCATTAGCTAGATTGTATCACACATTGATGAGAAAACTATGAAATTGAGCAGTACCAGTGGATGGAAGCTTGCCACCTTTATGTAAGCGAATTATTAGTGCATGTATCATCTTCCCAAGCCAATAAAGCTCATGGAATCATTATTCTATTCCACCCATAAATATGTGAGCACATGGATATTTTTAGAGACTAGGTGTTGGGCGGGGCCCAACTTGGTTCAGTTTTGAGTAAAAGACTCCATATTTTGAGAAAATGGAGTGTGCGATCTACCAAAAAGAAGACAATCACGTAGAGTTTAAGCGCTTCACAAGGAGTTGTAGGAGACTTAGGGGCTCTGGGGTAGGTCAAATCCCCTCTTTTTGTAAAGGGATTGGGTTTTTTTTTGGAGATTTTGAGCTCCACCAATGGTTTTCGGACCATCGTATTGTAAGAAATAATGTTATATAAAGAGATGTTCTAGTGAGGTAAGTCATAGAAAACACATAAGTGAGAATGATGATCATAATATAAGTATGTAATTCTTTCTATCTTTGTGTGTTTTGGGTAAAATGAAGGCTCTGCAGCTGTGTGCGTGGAGGCCTTAGAAAGTCTGCAGCTATGTGCACAGACCCATACACCTGAGTGTGCAAGGTGAAAATGGTTTTAATTGAGGGACCTTGATTAATAAAAGATGGATTTGAAGGAATTTCTATGTATTTATTATGTATCTTTAAGTTATATGATGATGTGAATTATCTACGCTAGATTACAGTTTTCTGTATATTTACTCTGTGAATGCATCACAAAGGCTTAAATGTTGTTTTATATGATGAATATTGCATGTTAGAGTAGAAAGGCGTAGTGTGCAAGGTGATTAAGTGAGTAATTGAATAAAATTTGTCATAGTAAGTTAATGGTTCAGCGAAACTTGGATTGAGCCCTAATTAGAGATAAGACTTAAAGCCACACTCCATAGTCCCTCTCGATGTATAAACCTGGTTCTAAAATCCCCCAATATAGCCTCGAGTGAGACTTCAGTTTGCGCAACAATTCGTTTCCGAAAGGGCCAGTAATAGAGGTTTTTGTTGGTATAGCAACTACTCTAAACCTAGGTCTAGAACCCCTCAAGCCAACAAATGGTTCTGTTTCCGAGACCAGGATCTGATTGAGGGATATGTGGATGTGGCATTCGACAAGAAAAGAGATCCAATATTAGATAGATCTGAAGGAGCGATAATTTTCAATTCAAGAAAACATAAATCTGTGACTGTCAACTGAAGCTTGGTTGCAGAGATATCTTTTTACAGATCAACATGAGATTTTCTTCTTATCATTTGTGAACGATATGCGTGAATGGTTGTCAAGTTTGGAAGAGAATAAGACCTATTTTAAGAACAATGAGCCTACTACATGGAGCCTTGAATTGTTGCAGCAACTCAAGAAAACTGATACCAAGATCTCAAGAGCTGTCAATTTCTGGATTGATAGTATTTTGGGAGGATTTATAACTGAGCTTTCCATAAACACATATGTATCCTACAGTGAAGCTGAGTGAATATTTTTCAAGGTTCCACGAGGTAAGTACTTGAACTCTTTAAAGCCGTGGATTAATATGCTTTTATGTGAAATGGTGTACTACGCATGTAATCCAATTGATGTTTGGAAGAAGTAAGTCTAGGTCTACGTGAAGCGGTAAAAGATTCAACTTAAATCGTTTAAACTTCATTGAGACTGATTACAGTCTGCTATTGAGTGGATCTGAAAGTGAAGAAGGAGAAAGTAACCCCACAACCCTTAAAGGTGCATCACAGTTAGAATTTGGAGATCATCAGGGAACCTATGGGATTCCCCATCCTGCCACTCCACTCACTCTGCATCCCCATCCTCATACATTTCCTCCACCTCCACCTCCACCACCTCAACCTCCCCCAAGCAACATGGATAATGAAGCTAGAATTCCAAATTTCAAAGGTCCGGGATCAGAGGATTCTAAACAATTTTTGTTTGTCGTTGAATCAATATGGAGAGCACCACAAGTCACAGATGATGACATGAAGAAAGCAAAGCTTGTCATAGAGCTGTAGGAAAGGGCACTCGCGTGGTATATGAAGTACCCTGTGATGCATCTGACTGCCACGTTGGATGAGAAAAATATTGCGCTGAATACGAAATTTAAGAAGCCAAAATCATAGTCACAGTGTATTACGAAGATAAGAGAGATCAAAAAAGTGGTAACTGAATCTATTTGGGAATTAGATCAAAGATTCAAGATGTTACTAAGGCAAGTGAACTTCCAAATTCCTGACGAGCAGCATAAGGAGTGGTTTATAGCTGTGTTATTTCCACATATTAGACTACCATTGACAGAACATAAGATAGCAATGTCGATTGAAGCTCTAGAAATTTCTATGAAGTTGGAAGCTTCGCCCGTCGCAGATACCCAAGTAGGGGTACAAAAGATTCAGATCCAATTAGTAGTAATGCATTTGGATTTGCAAGATTTGAAGAAGGGTAAGGAAATATGATCATAAATTTTCATAGAGTTATGGTGTATTAAATGTAAGGAAAAATGCCATTATAAATATTAGTGACCTATATTTAGAGATTACATCAACAGTGGCGGGCCTAATTTGTTACACCCAGGATCAAGTGTATGGTGTGACATATGTAAATTTTAAGGTCGACATTGCACATAAGAATGATATTTGATGCAGAAGTGTGTGAAGACCCTGAAGCAGTTGTTTTGTAACTTTTGTAGCTCTGTAGGGCATGATGAGAAGAATTGTTGTAGCTATGAGTTGATGCAGACTGCAGATACATACAAAATGCAAGTTGAAGGGTGCGGTCACAAAGATCATGGTCCACCAGTAGATCATGGAGGTTTCCAAGGCCAAGGGAGAGGATGAAGAGGAATTTCTGGTCGAGGACGTGTCTAGATCATATGTTACAACTACGAGGAAGCAGGAAATTTCGCGAGGGATTGTCAAAATCCTACTGGCCCCTCTTGTAGGTATTGTAGATATTTTGAACATGTAATAGAAGATTGTCTCGTTCTAGGAAATATGCATGATAAAATAAATAAAAATCCTATGCATAACTTACAAATGATGATGGTATAACCGCGCGAAAAATGGCCTAGTGTTAACATAGCAACTCGAAGTGGTGCAACTACGAGGGAAGATGGCATAACAAGACAAAAAACTATAGAGGATATGCAAATCAGAAAGGTTGCAGATAATAATATTGGGTTCAATATGAAAATAGAAAAGGATACATTTTTTAGGCAAAGTGGGGTTTCTTTGACCCTGGAGCTTCGAAATCTAAGATGCAACCACAGACTCGACAAAATTTGATGCCTCAGAAGAACATAAATTAGGTGATTACTGCGACGAAGGAGTTTGATCCAGCCATATTGAAATCATTTTTCATACCTGCATGGAGTTTTTGTGAGATCAGAGGGTTGTAGAGAATCTTCAAGAAATGATAGACTCCTGTGCTAGAAGAGAAGAGTTGTGCATCGAGCCACGTGCTGTAAATAAGCTGCATCCGCATAAGAAGAGGACATGCAGAGAAATGAGGTTAACTGCGTAGATCGGTGAATACGAAATGGATAAGATAATCCTCGATATGGGATCTGATTCCAATGTATGGCCTAAGCTAAAATGGGAGCGCATGGGAGAACCAAAGCTGTAATGGTCACTGATCCAATTAAGAATGTCTAATCAACAGAATATTATTCTTATGGGAATATTTCATCGTATAATAGTAGACATTGACGGAGTGCGCGCTATGGCATATTTTGAAGTACTTGAGATTGTAGATGAAAACAATCCATATCCAGTGATGCTTATATTGGATTTGGATTTTGATATTGAGCCATAATTGATCTGAAGAGAAGAAATATGGTGTTTGAACAAGGCAATATGAAGTTTATTGTTCCTTTAGACCCTTGAGAAGGAGAACGATACACAGAGCCTATTCAGGGTGAATACTGTGATGTGGATATCGATAATATCTATAAACTGACCACGCAGAACGAATATTGGATCAACCCCACTGCATATGGAAGGATAATATGGGAAAGGGACAGCTCATGTATTTTAGATTCTAATGAAGTACTAGAGAATTGGAAGAATAGGATGCACGAAGTTTCTACAAAGTGATGTAATAGAGTTACTAAATCACTGCGTTGCATCACTATCGAGGTATGTAATTTACCATAATATGATGGGATAGGAGATTTCAATTTGTTTCTTGATAAATTTGAAGAATTATTTCCTAAAGAACAATGGTTTCAAGATTTTGATGTCATGCTGAGATCTACACCTGCTAGATGGTGGGGTACTGATAAGGGAAATATTGGAAGTTTGAGAGAATACTGCAAATTGATGAAGATCAAATTTGGCCAGGTAAATAGTAGACTCAAAGTAAGATATGATGGCAAGGATGACCCTAGAGGGCATATTTTTCACAGGACTATGATGTGGGGCGAAGATCCAACACCAAAATGGGTGCATACATTCGTTCACACATTAGATGTGGTACCTCTAAATTGGTACCTAGAAACTGAACTACGACATGGCATCATGAATTGGGAAGATATGGTTGAAGGATTTTTAATGAATTTTAGTTTTGAAGATTATTTTCAGTACATATATGCATATATTCATGAAGTCAGAGCAGAGGTTTTCAAGACTACAACTGCAATAACCTGGACATTGCCTGATTGGGACTCATAAATGGAGAAGGTAGTAGAATTCTATAATGTGACAATGAAAGAGGTTGAGGAAGATCTGCGCAATATTAATATACCAGAGTCAGAAGGAAAATGCGATGTTTCTGGACCAAAACCTGAGATCCTTGACATAACGCAACCTGTGAAGACGAAGAAGGTGAATATAGGGAAAAAAACAAGAGCCAAAATTCACACTGATTGGGGATTATTGGGATGCAAATACAATCAGCAAGGTTGCAGATTTGTTGCATGAATATCAAGAACTCTTTCCCATGAATTTTTTTGAACTGAAGGGGATAGTAGGAGATCTAGGAGTTATGAGGATCACTTTGAAACCAGATGCGAAGCCTGTAAAGCAATGACCCTATAGATTGAACCCGAATTACAAGGAAAAGGTAAAGGAGGAATTGGAAAATATGCTTAAAGCTGGCATAACTGAACCTGTGGAATATTCTGAATGGGTAAGTCCTATGGTTGTTCAAGAGAAAAAGAAAAAGGGTGAAATCAGAATTTATGTTGATTTGAGTAACTTAAATTATGCATGTGTGCATGACCCATTCCCTACACCTTTCACAGATGAAGTATTGGATAATGAAGGAGGGTAGGAGGCCTACTCTTTTACAGATGGGTTCTTAGGTTACCATTAGATTAGAATTGCACCAGTAGACAGAATTAAAACAACTTTTTCCACTAAATGGGGATCTTATCAATACACAGTCATGCCTTTTGGATTGAAGAATGCTCCAACAATATTCTCTCAAGTAGTAGTCATAGCTTTTAAGGAGTACATACAAAAAAAATTGGAAATTTATTTTGATGATTGGACAATCTTTGGACTGTTGAAGAACCATGTTGCGAACTTAATACTGATGATGGATACCTACAGACAGTATCAAACATCACTGAACTTGAAGAAATGCATATTTTGTGTACATTTTGGTATACTATTGGGGCATGTGCTTTGCAGACAAGGATTGATGGTAGACCCCGTGAAGATTGCTATTATTGTGAACTTGGAACCGCCTAAGACAATGAAGCAACTTCCCACAACATTGGGACATACCAGCTACTACAGGAATTTTATCAAGGCACATGCACAAATAACTGCGCCGATGGAATTTTTTTTAAATAAGGATGTTACTTATTGTTGGTATGAATAATTCCAGAAAAACCTTCACATAATAAAGGAGAATATGGTAACTACATCGATTCTAGCTTCTCTAGACTGGAACAAGGAGTTCCACGTTCATGTTGATGCATCTTGCATAGCATTGGGCTCGGTACTAGTGCAACCAGGATATTGAGATATTGATCACCCCATATCTTTTGCAAGCAGGAAATTTTCCAAGGCAGAGAAGAATTACTCTACAACATAACACGAAGTATTGGTTATGGTGTATACACTATAGAAATTTAAGCATTACTTATTAGGAACGCACTTTAAGATGTTCACAGATCACTTCACGTTGAAGTATTTGGTGAACAACCCTATTAGGGGAGGGAGGATTTGTAGATGGTTTTTCTTGTTTCAGGAGTATGATTTTTAAGTTATAGGTAAGCTAGGAAGATTGAATGTGGGACCAGATCATCTATCTAGGATAGAGAATGGTAAAGAACCCATGATTATTGAAGAGAACCTACCAAATGCATAGTTATTTGTAATAAGGGTTGCATATGATCACTTCATAGACATTATTCAGTTTTTGAGTACAGGGATGGCACTTGTGGATTATACCGCACAACAGAAAAAGGAGCTGGTAGTCAAGGCAGCTATTTTTTTTTACTGCAGGAAATTTGTAGAAAATGGGGCCAGATCAAATATTGTGTAGATATGTCTCTGAGCATGAAATACATAACATTTTGGAAGAAGCACGTGTTAGATTAGCAAGAGTACATTATGCAAGAAATTCCACTACATAAAAGATATTGAGAGTTGGATTATGGTGGCCTATGTTGCACAAGGATGCAAAATTATATTGTAGATCCTGCAATGTTTGTCAAAGAACATGAAGACCATATATGAGAAATGAAATTCCCTTGAACCCACAAGTGACCTTGCAGGAATTTGATAAGTGGGAAATAGACTTTGTTGGACCGATTATTCCACTAGGAAGGAAGATTGGCATGAGGTATATTATCACTGCCACATATTATTTGACCAGATGGGCCAAAGCTAAGTCAGTGAAGGATTGAAGTGAAAATACTAATGTGAAGTTCATATTTGAGAAAATTATGTCTAGATTTAAATGCCCAAAGATTTTGATGAGAGACAGAGGGTCACATTTCTTGAATAACAACATTAAGGCATTGAATGAATAATTCCAGGTGTATCATCAGAAGAGCACACCTTATCACCCTTAAGCTAATGGGATAGTTGAAGCATTTAATAATATTTTTGAGAATGCTCTCACCAAATTATGCAATGTCAAAAAAAATGATTTGGATTTGAGAATTATAGCAGTATTATGGGCATATTGAAAAACCTGCAAGAAGTTGACATGAAATAACCCCTTTAGGTTGGTTTATGGGCAGGAAGCCATTATGCCTAGTCTAAGAATTGCAACAACAATAGATATGACAGAAAATGATATAATGGAAGAAAGGATGGAGCAGTCACTTTGTCTTGAGGAAGACAAATTCATTGTAGGATATCATCAACAGGTAAAAAAAGCAAGGGAAAATCCTGGCATGACAGGCATATCAAGCAGAAAATTCAAGGATGGAGACCTGGTGCTGATGTACAATAGCTAGTTCACGAAGTTCCTAGGAAAATTCCAAACACATTGTTTGGGACCATATATTATCAGACACGTCTCGGAGGGAGGCACAATTCAGCTTGTGAAGTTGGACGGTTAGATAATGCCAGGATAATTAAATGGAAGTAGATTGAAGCTATGTAGGGATGAATTTGTCCCTAGAAGATCACACTGACTATACAAAAGAGAAACAATGTTAGTGATACAAGCAGTTGTAAGAGAGCATGGGACTGTAAACTACTCTACGAAAAAAGGGCTTTGATGAAGCAGAATTACTACGTGGTTTTCAAAAAGATGGCGGAGTTTGATGAAACTATGATAAGAAAGGAATGGTTGCAACATGAAGCAAAGTCTACCAAAGTGCACCAAAAATATGACCGTTGGAGGTGTAAAAACAAATTTGATAGGAAATTTTTGGTTGAAAGTGTTAGTCATCACTAATTTTTGTCTTTGTATATGACTAAATGTTTGTCCTAGATTTATAGAAACAAAGTTCATGAACATTGTGAGTTCTAGAAATCTCACTGCCTTCATTATCCTTAAGATAATTTTTTCACTATTTCATCATCCCATCATGTCAAGCTCAGCTCACCCATCCCAGAAGATCTATCATGGGCTCATGTCACTCATTTTGTCTTTGATGTGTCACCTTTAACCTCAATACTCTATTTTTTTCTTTTAGCCTAAACCCCTCCACTGCTACCTAGGGTCACCAATCAATCATCTCTCTTACATATCCAGAAATACCTCAAGCATTGATGGTCTCAAAACTGTCTCTGTAGGCTCTTTAGATAAATCAATTACATTGGATTTTGGATCTTAAATACATCAGTCTATAAAAAACCCTATTTTACACCTAAATATCCCAAAGTCTAAGTTTTCAGTCAAAATCTAATTCCAATGAACCTTCCAGTAGGTCACCTAGGGTTTCACAAGTCATAGGGTGGATTTGGTATCCTAAAATCTCTGTTTTATCTGTATAAGGAGACTACATTCAAAGAAGAATAGGGACAAGTAAATTTGTCCAAAAATGATCAAAAAACCATTCAAGAAAGGCTTCCTTGGCCTAAAGCACAAATTCTGCAAGGGACAACTGCCCTTGCTCACATTTCTGCAAAAAAAATGAAAAAAAATATCAAGATGGCCATCAGCCTAAAAAAAGGTAAGGTAATAGGGTGAAATCATCACAAGAAGACCATATACAGCAAAGAGAAAGGCAACAGGCCTGTGTTTAAAGAGAATCAAGGTTTTTGTGACTAATTAGCAAAACAGTGTTGCCAAAGCAACAAGCCAGTACAAGGACCACAAGGACAGAAGTCACCTCAACTCCACCAAGTACACATTGAAGATTTTCAGAAATAATAAATGAATTTTGAAAGGTTATAAAGAACTTAGAAGACAACACTACTTATTTTTCTCTAACAGCCCTAAAACCTAAGAGTTTGGAAACATGGACATAACAATTCAAGTGAAGATGATAAGTCCTCCTTCATAAACAAACAGATGGAATTCAAAGGATATCCAAGGTGTCCTCTAGGATTTGTCAAAGGCAGCACTGTTTCACCTGCCCCAAAGAAATAAAAATGAAAAGAGTATCAATATGAGGGTGGGGGCCTAAGCTTTCCAAGAACAATCAAAGGCCTCCAAAATAATCAAGATAAAGGCAAGCATGAGGTTGAGCATCAAAAGGAGGAAATTATGCCAAGCACTGGTTCACTGTTGAAAGAATGAGATGTCAATCTCCAAAAGAGACTAAGAATACCAAAGGCAAAAGTTTTGTAGGCACCTGCTCAGAAATCAGAAGTAGCCAAAGGGAAAGCATGTTCAAACTGATGCACACCTCTCTGCCAAAAGGACCTCACTGTTAGAAATATCAGTAAAAGGTAAAGAACACCTATTTCAAGTAAATTGCACTTAAGAGAGCCAAAAGGATAAAAATTGTTTTTTCAGTTTCTCAAATTATATGCCAAAGGCAGTTTGAATAAGTGCCTAGGTTTTCAAAATCAAAGGGGATGAAAAGGGCATCAGCATCAGCCAACCATCAACACAAAAGAAGAAGACAAAATGTCTTGAGAAGGCCTTCAAAACCCCTGCAAAAGACATAAAGAATATCAGCCAAGTGACAAAAAGGAGAAAAACATAGTAAAATGGGTTTTCAAGTTGAATTTATTTTTATCAAGGAGTATAAAGGTGTTTTAATCTCACTTTGAACTTATTTGGCACTTGGTGCAAGAAATAAATCCTCAGCAGAAGAAACAGAGTGTTTTTGACTGTTTTCTGGGCGAAGTATTCGGGCGTTGCGCAAATCGAAGGTGCTGCGAAAATGCAGGTCGGCGCTACGCTAACAGGCCCCCCACCCTTTCAACATTGCACTGCGCTGTGCAAATATCACCGGGCGCTACGCAAACCCCGGGCACTACGCAAACGCAGGCCCGACTCACCCAGGGCCAACAAAAATGGCACGACCGCACTGCACAAATGTTCGGGCGTTGCGCTAAACAGGCTGCCCGACACCTCTACACGGGCCCGGAATTTCACCCGAATCGCCCAGGAGACTGGCAGAAGGTGCACACCCAGGCGTTGTGCTAACCATCGTGCAGACCCTATCGGCACTATGTAAATAGCCTGACCTGACAGCTCGGGCAGGGCACTCAGCAAACGCAGAGAGCCTTGCAAAGGCCAAATCTCTTGCCCTAAATCGATTTTTTGTCTTCCATTTGTCTCCAAAGATCTGCAAAAATTCAAGAAATGGAAAGTGTTTTTCTCCCCTAATCCTCAAGAAAATTTCAAATTTTTTTTAGTCTTTTATAGCTTTTTAAAGGTTAAAACCCTAAGAGGGTAAAACACTAGGTCTTATGTGCAAAGGAGCCTTTGTTTAAAACCTCCTGAAAACTAGTTTATATGTCATGTAATGATCAGTGAGTTAAGGTGTCTGCAAACATAGTTGAGAAGGGCTTCCTTAAGCTCCAAAGCCACTAAACCCTAAGGACCCTAGCCTCCACATAACCCCTCCTCCAAAGTTTACTCCATCACCTTTCTCACCTTGCTTCACCAAACCCTAAGTTTTCAAACCACTCTCATATCACTATGTCAGGGGCTGAAAACAACAGTGGTAGTGAAAGCAGTCAAATGCCTTTGAAGCCAAAACATAAAGGAGGAAAAGTCAATATATTGGAGCCTCAAAGCACTGTGGCCATCACCTCCTCTCCTAGGATCATGTCATGCTTTCATAATGAAATATGCTTTCAGTTTTGTGAGAAGGTCAAACGGGTGAAAAGCCACCCTGAGCTCACAAGGCTCCTCATTCTCAACCTGCATAACAAACACTCAAACCTTGCAAGAGTTAATTTTGTGATTTTAGCAGGTGCCATCTCTGAAGCCACATGTATCCCTTCAGTGGGTGAGAAATGTTTTAAGAAGGGAAAATTAGACAAAGATTTCTTTGAGCCATTCATTAAAACAAGGTATAGAGGAGGCAACAAAACAGTTTTCCCATTCTCACACCTCAAGCATAGATATGCCTCCTTGATGTTGGTTATCATGAATTACTTCACCTGTGAGGGGAGGTACTCCAGGATCTATACTTATCATGTCAAAATCCTCATGCATTTCACAGGGGTTAAGGTGCTAAACTTGCCTTACTATCTCTATAGGAGCATGTATAAAATGTCTTATGTTGTCCGGAGGAGGAATCCCACACAACAATTGAATAGCTTATTCCACCATTCCCTGATCAATATGGTGGTCTTAAATTAGTTGGAGCTATATAGTATACCTTGGTATGTTTTCATAACCCATAAATATTTTACAAACCCACTGCCTCCTCATCAACCAAATCTACCTTCCTCATCCGCACAAGTACCCTCACCACAGGAAAACCTCCATTCTTCTCCTTCTCTTGATGCATCAGGTGAAGCAAGAAGTGGAAATGAAGAATCACATGAAGATCAAGTTGAAGGTGATGACATTAGTAAGGAAAAAACATAAATTAATGAAGAAGAATAACAGTGTGACAGCGGTAATGATAAACAAGAGGATGATAGTGGAAATAATGAACAAAAAGATGACAGTGTAGATGATGAAATCAATGGGGCAGAGTCCATGGAAATAGATAATGAAGAGGAAGGGAATGAGCCAGAAAATAGTGAACAAAAGGCAGAGTCCATAGAAACAGATAATGAGGGTGAAGATGAAGAAGAATACAATGCACATGGCAGTGATAAAAATGAGGAAATGAACAGTCAAAGAGGAAATCTACTTGGTCATGAAAATAGTGAGCAAAGTCATGAGTGTGATAGTGACAATATGGAAGAAGGTGATGAGGAAGAAACAGAGTTTTATGAAGATGACAGTGACAAATAAAATGACACTAATAGGACTGTCAGTGAGGAAAAGGACAGAAAAGGAGAAATTCATGACAGTCATGACAGTTGTCATGACAGTCATGACACTAATAAGCCTCTTAGTGACAATGAAAATGACAGCAGTGCAGCGAATGATGAAGAAAAGGACCCTAGTGGTGAAAAAAAATCAGAGTGAAGCAAGTGCAAAGAATGATGGTTCAAACAAAGACCAAAGTGACAGCATAAAATGCAGTAAGGAAGGTGAGGATGATGATGGTGTTGAGGGTCAAAAAGACAATGATCAAACTAAGAAAAGGATGATTGATAAAGATCATGATAAAGATGAAGGAGTTGGTGACAACACCAAGGGTCGCAGCACTGATGAAAACACTTCCAAAACCACCATCACTCCTTTCACATGCACATACCATAGGGGGCCAAGGAAATTGTTTTCTGCCTCCAAAAGGAAAGGGGCCTTGCCATCTGCATCAACTCCAAGGATTGAAAAAGGCAAGGAAAATATGGAAAAGGGTGAGCAGCAGGTAAAGGTGGAAGAGGAGGATCCTGAAGTAGAAAGGGAGTTTGAACTTATTCATATAGAAAGTGATGAAGAAAATGAAACAAGAATTTTTAACTCCCTCCTCCAAAACAAGAATTCACAAATATAATACCTAGAAGCTGAGTTGGAGAGTACAAAGGGTACCATTCACTTCTATCAAATGAAAAACAAGAAAATGAGTGCCTAGCAAGCCATCTATGAGGCTAGAGCACTCAAAGCCCAGAGAGAAGCCCAAAGAGCACAAGTCAAACTAGAAGAATACATGAGCCCATATGAAAAAAGTGAAGATGAAGAGGAACAGCCTAGGAAGAGGCCAAAAACCATGGGGTTAAGGAAAGCATTGGAGAAACAGAAAGAAGAGGAATCAACCCTAGCAGAGAAACTTTCCCTTACTAAACTTCTTGCTATGGAAATTGAACATGATCGGGAGTCATGGCTTGAGAGGGAAAACATACACCTAGAGGCCAAGCTAAAGAAGGAAAATGAAGGCTTAGAGCTGCAAAGAAAGATGACAAAGTATTATGCCAAGAAACACAATTTTGTTTGCGCCAAACTGAAGGAAACCCTACCTGAAGTCGAAACCCTAAAGGAGGCAAAAGGGCATGACATCCTTGGATTTTTGGCTGAATCTTCTCACCAATTTTCCAAGACCACTTAAGGAAGGTCTCCACCAAATTTGAGAGAATTTGGAGCAATTTTTTTTTTTTGAGATTTTTGAGCCTCATTTGCGCAGCGCCACTGGTGCTACGCAAACACATGTAGCATCCCCAAGAGAATAACTTGAAATTTTTGGATTTCTCTCAACCTTCACATCATGCTCACCACGTTCCAGATAATTTGGATCAGGTTTGACCCCTCAAAAGGTCAAAAAACCCTCATTTTTTTCACTTTTCTGCCACTATTTCGGGCCTGGCGCTGTGCAAATGAAAGTCTATATATTTTTGAATTTTTGACTAATCTACAAGATCTATATCTAGAAACTACAAGTTTTTTTGGAAATTATACTCATCAGGCTTTCCAACGAGCCATCACAGATCCAAATCCGACTTCGGGAAGGGGTCCAAAACTTGGTCAGAAAAAGCCCTATTTTCGGCTGAAAGTGGCACTGCGCAAATGGGCTGTGTAGTGTGTTTTGGACCAAAAGTCAACAAAACACACTCATTTATTGAAAAATGATATTTTTGAGTTTTTTGAGGCAAAAAACTCTAGAATTAGGTGCAAGAAGTTATTTTGGCATTTATTTCTTAGGATATTATGTGCCTTGGGCCTTGCATGGTCTCTTGGCCATAAATGACATTTATGGGTGAATTTGACATTTTCCTACCTTATTTAGGGTTTTTTCCCTCTCTTGATAAGATAAATAGAGCATGAGGGCTTCATTGTAAATGTTGGCATTTGATGAACTTGGAGAGAAATACATGGTTTTTATGAGCTTGGAGAAGAAATTGGTTTTGTGAAGTTGATGAATGTCTTGTTTGGATTGATGATGGAGAAGCTTGTTTGCAGGATTCCTAAGCTTGGTTAATGGTGATGTCTTCTTAATTTTTTTATGTTTTATTGTTATCATTATGTTCCACTCTTCTTATTTTCTATAGAACAGAAAAGTATAGGTTAAGAAATTCTCCTTGAAGCACCTTAGTCCTCCTATTTTCTATGGCCCCTATGTTTTCCTCTGCTGGGTGTGTTTGAAAAATTCTTAGTTGCTCTTCAAGCCTCTTTATGCTTGTTTGTTTCATTTATGGATTAATAGGTTGGTTAACAAATATGATTCACTATAAACCCTGCTTATTTGAGATTGTCTAAACTCTGTCTTAGAACCTTTCTTTGAAGTATTGCTTGCTAGGTTAAGTCAAAGAGGTCTTGTTCTGACCTTGCCCTTTGTCCATGCATATCATCCTACCTTAGAGTTCTTTATAGCTTGATCAACAATGTTTAGGAGTTCCCTCTTTGCTTGATTAAAGTTATTGTGTTATCTTATATGTTTTCCCAAATTCTGAAGGTGAATTTACTAAAGTTAGAAGCTCTTATTCTTTCTATGTTTCGCTGGAATGTTTATCTTGGATATTTATTTGTTTAAGTATTATAATTGAGTAAATGGTTTGCCCTATCTCATGCTTAGTATCTTTTTCTCATCATATTTAAGACCTTCTTGTTCATGGGTAAATGACAAAGGATACTTCACTGCCCTTTTCCCTACCTTGTTTTTCCCAAACTTGATGTCCACCCCACCTCACACATTACCTTAAGGATCCATTAACCTTGCTAGATTGGCCCTGCAACACACTCTGACTCATCATTTATACACTCATGACTTTCATTGACTCCATAGCCCAATGATTCAAAGACCTCTCACTCCACCTATTCCACTTGACCATCTTACCCAACCAAAACAATCAACAAACCCTACACTTAACAACTAGCCTAAAATCAATCATCTAAAGCAAACAAGAACACATATTTTGCATCTAATAGAGAGATCCCTCTCTAAGTCCAGGAAGGCTAGGTCCTAGGACTCCAAATACTGGTTCCATGTTTCCCTATCATTTGGTATACCAATCTTCCAAATCACGGGACCCCAACATTCTGGTGATCACGGTGGGACCTTCTGAGTACACAGTTACCTGAATACATCTTAAGACTCATTTGACCCTCAGTTGGACTTAGAAAATCCAGTGAATATGCCACCTCATCGCCACACTAACATTCTGGTGATCACAGTGGGACCTTATGAGTCAGTGACAAACTAATTATCCATTAGGACTTCAGAAACCTTTGTCAAATCATAGAGAACTCAAATTATAGCCAAGAGTAGACTCTGTTTGTTTCAACATCTTAGAAAAATGATTATTCATCCATAGGACACTCTTAAAAACCTTAAAACTATAAAAAGAAAACTCAGAAAACCCCAAAACATCCCTAGATTGGTTTTTCTCAGTCATTGGTGGTGGACCATAAACATACATCCTTAAAAACAACAAAAATATCCACCTAGCGACTCCACTAGCCTCCAGTATGCCTATTACTTCACTAGTATTCGTATGAATCCTTGGATTTGTGTCAAGCCAACCCTGAGAATTTTATGAACCCAGTTATATACTGTGAGATTTTACCAAGCACTAAGAGAGGTCAGCCTTCAGAAAACAATCCTAAAAACTTTCAGCCTCTCTGATTTTGAAGTTTGAAATCTGGCTTCACATAGGATCAATACCAAACCTCATCTAGACCCAAACCCTCCCAACATAGTTGATGACCCAGAGAAGATTTTGTGGCAAAATTCTAGATCTGGAGACTTAACCATTGTTAGGACCATTCACAGAGCAAGCTCTATACCTAAACATCTTACAGCTTTGCAAGATCCCCAGTTTGACTTGCACCTTACAAAGAACCTTTTCAGAACCAAGTCATAGATTGATATTGACCAGACTGAACTTGAACCCATAGATTTGCAGCAGAGTTCCAGTAAAGAATCTTCTCCTTCTACACCACTGACTTTCAGCTTCTCTGTCACTTCAACTCTTTCCATCCCAAATCTATTCAGAATTATTTTTCTGGTCCAAGTACTTCCAACGCACCCATCCATACCACCACTGTGCAAACCACTCCGCTTCATCATACATCTCCTTTCGCTAACCATTTCATTGCATAAAAGTCCAAAAAATGAAGAAGTGCCAATAAATAAATTTCATCAGTAAGTTTGATTTGTAAATTTGATTCTAGATCAAATGTAATTTTATGTTTCTAATATGTAATAAATTCATCGTTCTCCTAAAGCTGCAATTAAGAGTTCCAAAGCTACGAGGTTCCAAAAGCAAAGTGAAAATAATGAGGTGGGCCACACTACCTCTTTGAATTTGTAAGTCAAATAAACCCTTCCCATATTCATTTTCCCTTTCCGCACATCCACATACACTCCCTGAATCCCTCACACCCCCTCACTTTCACTCCCTAAGCTTCTACACTCAAACCCTAGTCCCTACACCATCATCACTAACCTGCGTTGCATTTTTGGCAGCCTCCTAGACCTAGACATGTAATTAAATTCCATAGGTATACTCCTACCTTCCCTACCTCCCAATTTTTCCCCATCCCCTTTTCCCTCTCCTAAACCCTCCATCCTACTCCTTTCCCACCATCCCCTGTTTTGCACCATTAGGGTTTATGCCTCGCAAAGCACCTATGGAGGAAGATAAAAATCCCTATAACAAGGGAGGTCAGATGTCAACAGCTCCTTTAGAGGGATAACATAGATAACAAGTTTCAAAGGCACATGGCCACTCATTACTACACCAGGAATATGATCTCCAAGGTCAAATTCAAACCATTGTAGGTAAAACTCAAAGAAAACCTAATCAGCAAAAAGGAGAAGGGTAAGTTGTATTTTCTTACTGATGCATCCATGGTTGCATAACATACCTCATCAGGTATCTCTGGACCAATTTTGACAATATTTGGATAATTTTTTGTATTTTGGTGCAAGTTGGTGCAGTTTTGAAAATTTTGGCACACATAGGAACAATTTTGCTTCAAAATGTGTTTCTGAAAAAATGGAGATGAATTTGACAAAAATGAAAGAAGTTTTTCTCAATAATAGAACAAGGACAAAAACTCCTTTAGTTTATACACAGGTGTTATGATTTGGGAGAAACGTCCAAAATATAGTTGTTACAGGAGAGTTGTTGTACTTCTGGAGTACTCTTGTGAAAATTCATTTTTCTCTCTCATAGAGTGTCCAAATGACTTTCTTGATGGGTCAAATGATAACTAGACATAAATATCTTTCCAATGAGCTATCAAGATCCCAATTTGGAGTTTATGAAGGCCTCCACAAGTGACTTTCAACTTCATGTTGTGCTTTTCCTAGGGACATGTTGCTCGTTTTGAATAGTCTTGAGAGAATTGATTTTTGAGGGACTATACTTGATCATTTTTAGTGCGTGAGGGGTCCATTTTGTAGCAGACAGAGATATATTTTGAAAGAGCTATCATGAGCTCAATTTGGAGTTCTAGAAGGCCTCCAAAAGTGGTTTTCAAGCTCCACACTGCACTTTTTCCCCAAGCACACTGCGCTTTTTCCCAGCCATGTTGCGTTTTTCCCAAGCACGCTGCGCTTTTTGCAGTTGAATGATTTTTACAAAATTTTCAAATTTTATCAATTGATGAATGAATTCAGTGGATTTTTACTGATGCACTGATGAAATGGAAATGTAATTATGTCCTAAATAGTTACTAGGGGTAGATACATCATGTAAATAGGTAATTTCGATCAAAGTGAAGCAGTTTCATGAATGATAGGGATGAGTTGGATAACCTCCCTAATCACTAGGATTCCAGTTGAGCACTTTTTGGATCAGCTCCACAAGTCAGGGATACGACCCCTAAGATTGGGAGAAGTATTTTTTGGCCTATATCTTTCATTTCCTTTCCCATTGCAATGGTTGGATGTTGTAGAATTTTATCATTAAACACTATTGTAATCAAAATTTTGGCAAGAAATAATAGACTGAGTTGCAACTATGTTGATGGGATACCTATGGTAATGTGATTTGACATTTTTTCTTCTTATTTTTTTCAAATGTGTGAATGTATTTTGATTTCATATTCGTGCCATATCTGAATGTAATTGATTCCTAATTCAGAAAGACAGAATTCATTAAGCATATGCTCTATTTTGGAGGAATAGTTACAATTTGTTTCATATTTCTTCTAATTGAAAATAATTCATGTTTCCAATCCTCTTTTCTAAAACCCTAGCAGTCTAGAACACTCCATCAAGATATCCTTTTGTGTTGAAGAGCTTACCTACCTTGCTCCATCAAATCCCTGTAATTCTGATCCTTGTTTTCCTTGACCTAATTTCTTCCCTGATCTATTCACCATCCAGCACCTAAAAAATCAATCAACCAAACCCTGTGCCACTATACCTAGCCTAATATCTCATTGATCTATTCATATTGGTTGAGATCCATTGGAGATAGCCCTCTCCTGCCTAGTAGGGCTAGCTACTTGGTGAAATATTGGTCTGTGGTTAACTTTCTCGTCTCTTCTCAGCCTCGGAGATCCAATGGAGTGATAACAAGAGGAACAAATCTGGAATATGAAATCATATCCAATCCTTACACAAGTAAATTTTGCAGCATAAGAAAAGAGGAAGAAGAGGTTATAGAGAGAAGAGTAGAGGAAGAGAGAGAAGAAGAGCTAAGAGCACTGAAAGAAGAACAAGAACTAAGGGAAGAACAAGAGAAAAGGAGAAGATAAAAAAAGGAGAAGCATAAATAGGCAAAATAAGGAAGGAAATGTGTGATGACAGAGGAGACAACATCGATTCAAGTTGAAGAGAAAGAAAAAAATCAACTAGCAGCAAAGGCAGAGAGCGAAAAAATGGAGAATTGGGAGTTTTCTCAGCAGATTGAAGAGTTGATTTAAGTTTTGGATGTGGAATTGGATTTGAAGCTATAGAATGAAGATTTTAGCCTGATTACTAGCACACCATAGGTCACTGTTTAGACTCCACCACCCCCACCCATAGAGTTAGCCTCGAGCAAGGAAGGGGACATAATGCCTCTCGATGATAATCCAGTAATGGATGTGTACAATTTTTCATTTGATGAACTCCAAAAGAAGATTGTACAAGCACGGAGAAATAATTTTCCAGATGACCATGCATCACCTGCATTTATTAGAGAGAGGGTGATAGTGGCAAACACCAGCATGAATCCAAATGCCATTATCGAAGCCAACTTGGCCTTCATAGGTGTGGCGAGATTTAAAACTCAATATCTGATGGCCGAGAATAAGCAATTGGTACAAAAGATACAGGTTGGTCGACAAGAGATACAACAATGGAGAATGTAGCTTCCACACAGATCTACTTGAAGGAGATGAGAGTAGCAATACTTTCTGAAGTATCCACACTTGAAGATACTATGCGAGACCTCTATGAGGAGCTCATGAACATACATATGGAAATTTTCTACTTACATGAATTGCAACGGCAAAGAAAAGAATTTGTCAAGATCCTTAGGAATGTGCAAGCCTCCATCACCACCATGCATGAGTGGAAAATACGATACAAGGGGGCATGACTTACCCTAATGAATAAAATGAAGCCACAGGCAGAGCTGGAGAAAGCGAAAGTTCAGATGTTGATCCAGAACAACAAGCATCTCACCTCTTTCATTAGAAGTATTCAAGCCTCATATGTAATGATATATAATAATTTGGATTTCATGGTGAGAACCCACAATATCCCATCAGTCGGTTCGCTCATCAAAGATAAACAAAACATTAAGTTAGGCAAGAGATCAATGAGTACTTGGACCAAATAAAACAGATCGCCACCTATGAGGACTTGGAGCTGAATAGACATAACATGCAGAATTACATCGATGGTTCGATCCAGATAAGAAAAATGATACGCTTGCTTGAGAAAGAAGTTGATGATGGTTCCAAATAATTATACCTGGATGTTATGGAGGCTAGAGTCCACTTCCAGCCTAACACCATCATGCAGTTTGGGGATGTCATCACACAATACCGATCTTGGCATTAATATGCGATTGAGAAGCATCAGGTACAAGTTGTTGAGCTAGATTTCACCCAAAATCAAGCATCATAGTATTTTGTCTTGTTAGGCTGTCAAGCTGTCTCTACGCTATTTTGTCTCATATGGGTATGAGTGGAAAATGTAATATTATTTGTAATTATTTGTAAAAGTGAAATTCCAAGTATCCATATTGGAATGTCAAGAGTCATATTGTAATGTAATGAGTTATTTTGTAAAGAATTTGAAGATTCATGAGGGGATTCCAAGAGTCACAAAGGGGCATGTGAAGATTCACCCCCTTTGTTATAAATATATCCTCATAACTCATGTAACATCCTTTTGAGAGCCAAGATTTTGTCTAGGCTTAGGCTTAGGAAGATTTTGGGGGTCATGTGAGAGCCTTGGATTCTCTGTAGCGTAGAGGGAGTATACTTCTTTGGAGGAAAAGGTGTTGTAGATTTCACATTCCACTATTGGGGCAAGTGGTTTTTCAATGTTGTATGTATGATTGGAACTATCACTTTTAATTAAACTCAAAGCCAACAAAATTTCATGCATATGTTGTGGATATAGTAGGAATAATATTGTTGTATTTGGAATATATGTTATTTAACTTATTCATATGCTTATGAACTCTTTTGTTTGCATCTTTATGAATCTTGTTGGATGTGTGTTGATGTATTAATCTGTCACCTTAACTTGTGGACTATTCCGCATGTTAGTTCATGTGATGTCACTTTTCTCATGTGCTCCTTCTAAGATGCATACTATTACAGGCTTCCAAGGGGCACACTTCATTTTCCCCTTCGTGTGTTGGAACTGTCATGCATCACACTTGACTCTCTACAGGGTCAGACACTTTTTCTCACCAAAGACACCATGAACAACTCTATGGGTTTTGCAAACCAAGGATCATCATTAATACCCCATTGTTGGGAATCCTACTACAAATGGTGTGAGGTCTAGTTGGGACTTCATATCGAGGAAATCCCCTGAATTTTGGCTAGGCCAACATCGTCAACATTTACCAATTATAAATATAAGAATATTAAAATTTCTCCTACAATTTAAATTGCAAGTGTTATAGAATCCTTTATCAAAACTATACACCAAAATTCTAGAAATGTAATGAGAAATTAATTCACACCATTGTTAATTACCTATTCAAATGTAATTAGTAATTTATTTATTTTTAAATATCTTATACTTACAATTTTAAAGTTTGCATATCATTATTGATATTCAAATAAATTTTATAGTTTTCAAATTTAAGGCTCGAACGAGCTCCCAACATGGGGTTACACGGGAACTTGATCAAAAGTTATATTTAATTCTTAATTGGGCGCTTTTTTTAGTGCTCGAGGAGCTCTATTGATCGCTTAAAAATGAATCTATCAAGCGCTTAAAATTCCTCGATTGATCATGTAACATCCCTAGTGAAATTTCCATGTACTAAAAATTAATAAAGGCAAAATAATAACCAGGTTATGGGACACTTATTCCAAGCTGAATGTTGGGAAAAACATCCTAGTGCAGGTGTTCATTTGGTTTATTATGGCTAAGGAAATTGGAAAAGGAAATAACAAAGGCATTTGGAAAGGCAAAGTGGCATTAATTGGCATTTTATTTATGAAAAAAATGGAAATTGGGAGAAAAGGAAGGTGAAAGGTCACAAGTTGCATGTGAGGATTAAAATGAAGGAAAATGGTGGAAAATGAAGAAAATAGAGGCCTAATCGATAAAAAGGCTTCTAAGGATCAGTTGTTACCTTTTTTTCAGTGTAACCTTTTGTTAGTTTAGTTTTGGAGCTCTATCTCTTCTCTCTCTCACACACTCTTGGAGACTTAGAGTTTTCTTGGAGAATTTCAACTTTAGATCAAGAAAGGAAAAGTGGGAAAAGAGGAAGAAAATATTAAGCAAGGAAGAGAAGGTTCAATAAGCTACAACAAGATCCTTTGCAGGTATCGATTTTCATGTGTGGTAAAAAAAATTGGCATGCATGGTGTTTCATGTGTGTTCCGGTTCTCTTGCTATCATTGGCATGGGTTTTTCCAGGTGTGAAAATGCTTTCAGCCTAGACTTTCCATTTCTGGATAGCCATGGTGTGATGGGGTTTTTTTGAAGCCTCGAAAATCGTTGCTTCAAAAATTGGGGGAAAACCACCTGGTCCAGACCTTAGGACAGCTCCTTTTCTGTTTGGTGTGGTGGCTCCGACTGGATTTATAGGACCAGTTTCCTAATAATGAATGGATTGGTAATGGAGTGTTTGTGAAAGTGGGTAAATAAAACTAACTAACTGAATTAATCTATCTAACTTAATTTATAACTTGCAAATAATTCTAAAACTAACCCGGGTATTAAGTATGAATACGACTTAAAGATTGTTTCAAATAAACAAATAACCATGAAAATGTATTATTATTCAACAGAAAGATGCGGTATCATATAATGATAACTATGTTTAAGAAATTAAACAGAGTTAGAATAACACATCGCATTCATAATTCTATATATCATTTGCACATACTATGATAGATGAATATTTCTATATCTTTAGAAATGAGATGATAAAGAAATATTTGAGGAACAAGCATATATAAATGATAGAAAATTTCAAAGAGAATACTTCATTACATAAAAAAATAGCAGTAAATCGATATAAATACCAGATTCATTAAGATGTTTTCTTGATGCAAATTCGATATCCAGATCCTGCGCTTTAACTTAGAACAATATTTAAGGTACAGAAATGCAACTCCCAAAGATAATTCACCATAAAATCACAGAATGTGATATTTTATAATAAATAAGATATTCAATGGAGTACAAAAATGTATTATCTAGAGCCAAAATATTACAAATTTAGGACCCATTTCTAAATGCATGAAAGGGGTTTAAATAGGAAATTAATAAAACAAACTAACTATAACTTATGCTAGAAACTATCATCAGAGATCTGGGAAAAGACTTGCAATATCAAATAAAACAGATTCACTGAATTTCCTCTATATTCAATGTGCTGAGGTGGAAAATTTTAAGCATATCTTTAACTTTGGTTGGATGACTCAGCCTCGAATGCAACTGACTAGTGTATGTGGCATCAGATAGCTCAGGAATGATGTAATTTATGGAATTAGAAAGGCATTTGATTGCCATCTGCTGAATTTGTGGTTTGATAAAATATGTCCATAGGACATCCCATGTAATTTCCTGTATTTTGTTGATCTTTTGATTCCTATTGATTATTTCCTTCTTCCATCTGGTATCAGTTTCTTTCATCCTTGGCAATTTACCTGGAGTGAATTCTGAAATTAAATTAGTAGCATATAAGCTATCATTTACTAATTGTGTCAGATTGTTCATTATGGCTCTGGCCCTTGATGTAGCACGTTCTTCTTTAATCAACTGTGTATCCCATTCAACAAACAAAATTTCTTTATGCCTTTCTTCGATCCTGGGAAGATTTGCCTTCTTTCCTTGTTCTAAGTCCTGCCATGAAATAAATTCTGAAATCTTATCATCTTCATTCTCAAATTCAATTCTGGTACTGATTGATTCATTAATGAGGGAAGATGTTATTTCACATAAAGGTTCAGCTTATGCAATTTTTGAACACAGATCATCCAAATGTTGAGACAATAGTTTACTTGTTTCTAGAGCTTCTATTCTAAATTGGTCAATTTTAGGATAATCTTTAAATTTATCCAATATTGCTTGAAATATTTTTTTCTTGCTCTGCTTTGGCAGTTTTCTCATTTTGCAGCAAGGTCTGTAGTTTGGACACCTCTTGAGACAAATTTTGTTGTTTATTCAAGGCTTGTTGATCAAGCTTCTTCTTTTCAATACTCAGTTGTTCTTCCAATTGTTTGGCTCTGAGTCTTTCTTCTTCTAACTGTTGCTCCAACTGCAATATTCTTTGTTGATCACCTATTGTTTTCTCCTCTAACAATGCTATCTGTAAGTCTTTTTTCTTTATCATTTGATTGACTTCAGCAACTTTATCTATAGTGGCTGCACTGTAGGCACCTGCATATTGTGATAATTTGGTAAGATCCTCTGAAGGATTTACCTCAGTATTCTTCCATACTACATGCATTAACTCAACTTGTGAAGTTGCAAGTGGTCCTTGATCTACTTTCCTTCTCTTCCTTTGTTTTCTGACAACATCCCTATGCTTAGGACTGTAAAAGATATCTAGAGGAGGAATGTCTTCAACTCTCAACACAATTTCTTTTGATGGATTTTCAGGAATGATCTCCATATCCTGATCATTCAGATTATCAACTTGAGGATTGTTTTGTTCTCATATTTGCAAAGCGAATTGTTCATACTATTGTAGAAAATGGGAAGTAATAATCACGTCAGCAGAATTTCCCTCTTTTTGTGAGGTCTTTTCTCTTTCAAGTTGATTATCGAGCTTGTTGCCTGTATCTTCTTTTTCAGATTGCACATTAGCCTTGTTGCCATTGTTCTCCTTTGATGTTTGCACATTAGGCTTGCTACATGTTCTTTCCTTCTCAGTCTGCATATTAATTTTGCTGGTAGATACTTATTTTTCTGTTTTGCTACCTGCATCTTCCTTTTTCTTTTGTTCTATTTCCATATTTTCATTTTCTTGTAAAGGAATCCTCAGCTGGTCAAGGGGAATTTTAAGTAATCTCTGACTTCTGAACTGCATGAATTTGTTCATATCTTCTTCTTGAAACTTGGATTTAGCTAGATCATATACTCGGGCAAACTTCTCAATTGAGCAAATAAATCATCAAAAACATCAGGCTCATGTTCAAATTTAGCAATTTGAACCAAAGTTGTGAAATCAAAAGCCACTTTATTTGGATCATACTGTCTACTTGGAATGGTTGCAAGCTTAAGATTGCTTATCTTAAAGTTTTCTTTTTCAGCATGTTCAAAATCATTAAGAGTATAGGTTCCACAATGAAAAGGAAAGGTAGGCCACATCAATTTTTTGGAATTCTGCAAACATCTAGACATCCCTCTTTCGGTCAACTGATAAGAAATTTCTTGAGCTAAAAGTTTATCAGGGACATATAGAGGTAAGACATGGGGTTCGACAATGCTTCCAAAAACCCTAATGTAGGTAAACTTTTCTTCTCCAAACCAATTTCCGATTAGGGATATATCAAGCTTTGCCTTTTCAGAGAGTCGGGGAGGAAATTGGTTAAAAATGGTTTGATAAATAGGTAACATGAAGCCGTGGAAAATTCTATATACATGATTTTTGTAATGAGACTTCCATAAATGTTTATGGTAAATGTGAATCAGAACAGGTTCCTGTGAAGTCCATTTCCAACCCAGAATAGGGAATTCGGAATTAAAACACAGAGCATATAAGATATAGGTACATAAATGAAATGGTGGAGTATTTACACTATTTTTATTCTTTCTATAGTCCATAATTCTGTTCGCCATATTATCAGAAAGAATAACTGACCAATCCATAATTTCATAATTTATAGCAGCATGAATTAGGGGTACCATCTAAATTGAAAATCTTGCAGAATTATCATTCTCGAAAAGCCTACACATCATCACAACAACATAGCAATACAGGGGTGCAAGAGACTCTACAGAGTACATACCTGAAGTCTCATGCTTATGCTTTTCTGGAGCTCGTCTCCATTCTTTAATTGGGTCTGACTCAATTTCATTGCTTGAGGTGAAATCCGCTATGAAAGCTTTGTTGTAGACCTTTTGAGGATTTGGAAAATGGTACATCACTTTGATATCTTCTGCTCTAAAAGACCTAAACATTTTTCCCCCAACTGTCATGAATGTTCTGTTTGTGATGGTGGTATTGTCTATCACCCATCGTATTATGTCATAATATGGGAACACATTCGCCCGAGCTGCAATTCTATGCAGAAAATAATTCGCGAGCTCCTTGAGGGGATTTTCATCTGAATCATATTCTTCATCTGGCACTGTTGCCTTCACCTCTGTAACTGTAGGGTATTCTTTTTCAATAAAGTTATAAACGTTTCCAAGGAAAGCTTCCCGAGACCCTGGCATGCAGTATCCGTAACCAGCTTGATTTTAGCTGGTTTTTCTTTCGGCATTGTGGTAATGGCAACAGTATTTGTGGTGGCAACAGTTTTTGATCTCTTAAGCTTCTTAGACATCTTCTTTTCCTAGTATCGTTTCACTAGTTCGGTGAACAAAAGGGCTAGATGTTCTATAGTTCTGAAAAATTAAACAAATCTTTCAGTCGCGGGAGAAAAATGAAGTTAGGAGACAGCTTATGAAAATATTTTTATTAATGATCTCAATTGATTAACTCTGTATTAAACTTAAATGTCCTCCATGATAGTCACATTCACGCATTCATATTAGAATCGATTACCATAATTCATTTGATTTTCCATTTAATGATGCTCGTACAATCGGAGATCGGTGATATTGAAATGTTAATGTACAACTGTCCCTTTGAATTTTCCGATTGCGATTGCCTGATAAATATATGCGTGGCGCAAAAATAGCGATTAATAAAGACTGATAATTCATCGCATTAGAGTTTTTGAAAGAAAAGCGAAGGACATCTCATATTTTCCGTCGATTTTCTATTAGCGATAAAGGTATATCGCATCGGACATTTCCAAAGGAATTGAAATGTTCATGATTTTTACCGAAATGCGATTGCGATTATGGCAGGACCCATCGCATCGACACTTTTATAATAAAAAAATGATCTTTGCTTTTAAAAAAGGCGATTGCAATGTATTGTATTGCATCGGAGATTATAAAATAAACTGAATGGATGATAACCTTTCCAAAATGCGATTGCGATAAGTTAGATCGCATCGGTAGTTTTGCAAAAGAAAAGTAAAACCTTAAGACTTTACCAATTCGCGATTGCGATAAGTTACATCGCATCGGAGTTTTCCAAAACAAAAGTAAAACCTTAAGAATCTACTGATTTGTGATTGCGATAAGTTACATGGCATCGGAGTTTTGCAAAACAAAAGTAAAACCTTAAGACTCTACTGATTTGTGATTGCGATTTACTTTATCGCATCGGGTTTTTTAACATGAATACATTTACACTTTGTGTCGATGTGATATAAGACTTATGATTGATCGTATCGGAATAAATTCAATGTTGCTTTTGTTCATTTGCATTTGAAATATGCGATATGCGATGTATTACTTTTAAACAATGAATCTTTTTATTGTTTTATTTAAAATAATCGGATTTCCTCAAAAAAATTATTTCTATCTAAAAGAAAGGGGACCCATTTCTAAAATTTCGAAATGGGGAGGGTTGTTGCACCATACAACAATTGGCGATTCACTAGAAGAAACAATTATCTCTGAAAAAATAAAATGAACACTATACTTTTAGTAAGTAAAAAGTTTTAAAGATAATGAAAACTATCTTAGAGAAATCTAAATAAAATCTAACTCTAAAAAAGAAATAAAAATCACTTACATTTTCTTTCTACTTTCTCAAGAATAAAAACATTTTTTGAGTTTTCTCAAGCCTTGATTGGTTTATAATAATAAAGTAAGGGACCTTTCCAATTTTAGCTTTTGTAATATACTCTATTGTCATAGGCATTGCCTCTGCTACCCGCAAACGTTTATAGTCTCGACAAGGTTACCTTTTAACCATCAACCATTCATTGTCCCATCCAACTAAGATCATGACTCTTTAAAAGATAAATTCACAAGACATATTATCTCATGTTTTTTATTTTTTCTTTTTTTAAATTTAAAAGCCATTGTTCTGGTTTGGTAGCCAGTTAATAACAATGCCACTCACTAGTTGTAATTAAACTGAACAAGCTGGCTCGTGATGAGACCCCTTGTCTTATAATTATAAGCCATTACCCTGATTTGGTATGCAGTATTGGTAATGTCAGTTTTATTACTTCTTATGATCATGGTAAGCAGGCTCGTGATGAGACCCCTTATCTCTTAATTTTGACATATAATTTCTTAGAATTACATTCTAAAAAATCACAACCTTAATGGATGGGGTGAACTGATTTTTTTCCTTAAGAATCAATGGATGACAATTGTTAGAGTTTTGAATGCCAAAGCTTGAAAAAGTCTTTACTTTTATAGATAACCTTTCTTTGCTCAATAAAATTATAATGATTTACAATTTTCTCAAGGTTTCAAAAGATTTTGCAAATGTTTAAACAAATTTTCAAAGTTTAATATTTTATTTTAAACTACCCAAAAATTGTAATCATTTCCTTAAAAATTCTTATTTACATAAAATAAGTATTTATAATATTTTCTCGAAGATATTTTCAAATAGAAAAAAGCCAATTAAAGACTATTAACAACTTTATTTACAAAATAAAAAAATTTGTAGAAAGGAATATGTACAGGTAAGAAGGGGTTACCTCCTTAAGAAAAGAATTTCTTTAAAATAAGCCCATTCACAGGAAGAGATTCTCTCTTTCCTATTAAATCTTGCAATATGAACGTTGATGAGCCTATCTTTTCAACAATCTGAAATGGTCCAAACCACATTTTTTGAAATTTGGTATGCTTACCTTTATCTTCATGTGCTTTGTCCCATTTCAGAATAAGATCACGAGTTTGAAAAGTTTTGGATTTGGTATAATTTGAATCAAAAGAAGATTTTATGAGTTGTTGATGTTTGGCATGAGTATTTTTTGCTTTTTCTCTATCCTCTTCTAATTTAATAATTTGATCAAATCTCAATTGAATAGATGATGAAGTTTTCTCTTCAAGGAATTGAACTAGGGCTAGAGATGGAAGTATTAGGTTTGATGGTATTACAGCTTCTTTTCCATAGACTAGATTAAAAGGTGAAGTACCTATTGAAACCTTATGAGTTATGCGATCAGCCCATAATGCAAAAATTAAAGATTTATGCCAGTTCTTTTGATTTTGATCAATTGTTCTTTTGATGATTTTGATAAGATTTTTATTTGTTGGTTCAGCTAAACCATTACCTTGTGGATAATAATTTGTTGAATATTTCAATTTGAAACCTCTTTTTATTGCAAATTCCATTATAATATTCCCAGAAAAATAAGATGCATTGTCAAAAACAAGAGCGTTAGGTACACCAAACCTGGTAATGATGAATTGATCAATGAATTCAATGATTGCATCGGAATTGGCTACCTTTAAAGGAATTGCTTCTACCCACTTTGTAAAGTAATAAATTTCCGTAAGGATGTATCTTTGTTTCTTGGAAGAGTGTGGAAAAATTTCTCCAATAATATCAAGTCCCCATTGTTCAAATGGTTGCTCAATGTTTACTGGTTGCAAAGGAAAGGTTGTTTTCCTTTGTCTTCCACTAGCAGTTTGACAAATTTTTCATCTCCTTACATAATCATGTGCATCTCTGAACAAGGTAGGCCAATAGTAACCAGCATGGATTATTTTGTGAGCCGTGGTATCACCTCCAAAATTTCCACCTGTTGGTCCATCATGTAATTCTTGCAATACCTTATGTGCTTCAGATTTGTCAAGACATCTTAATAAAATTGAAATCATAATTTCTTCTAAATAACACATCATCAATGATTTCAAAGTGTTTATCTTTTAATCTTAAAGCACACTTGTTCTTATAGCTGAGATTAGAAGGAGCATACCCATTTTTCAAGTAAAAGATCAAATTAGCGTATTGAGCTTCAGAATATATAATACTTATCTAATTTACTTGAATAGTATTATCTTGATTTTGATGCTCTGGTATGTTGGAAGCTCCAGCTAACAATCTGCAAAAACATTGTCCTCTAACAATTTTAGTTGGCTTAATATCAATATAATATTCTTGTAGAGTTGTTACCCAATTAGCTCTTTTTTCTCCTACTTCCTTTTATATGAACAATTGTCTCACTGCAGAGAATGGGACAATAATATTTGTATGTGTTTTCAAGAGAAAAGGTCTAAAATTTTTTATTGATTTAAATACAGCAAAGGCTTGTTTTTCTACATCGGAGTAGTTAAGTTTGACTCCTTGCAAATTTGAGCTAAAGAAAGAGATTGGTGCTTCTTCTTGTTGATCATTAGGTTGTGTCAAAATAGCGGCATAGGATGTTTCAGTAGCCAAAGTATACAGAATAAAATGCCTAGAAAAATCAGGAGTATTCAATGTAGGTGCATTAATGATTTCCTGTTTGATTAAATCAAAGGCTTCTTTTTCTTTATGTAACCATTTGAAAATTGAATTTTTCTTGATCATATTCTGCAAAGGTAAAACTATTTGAGAAAAATCAGGAATAAATCTCTTGACAAAATTGATCTGTCCCAAGAAGGATTGCATGGATTTCTTGTTATGTCGTAAATAAATATCAGAAATTTCTTTTACTCTATTAGGATCAATATATATTCCATCCTTAGACACAACAAATCCTAGGAGTTTTCCTTCATTGAGAGAAAAGAAGGATTTCTTTGGATTTAGAGAAATGTCAAATCTTCTACATCGTTTAAATATATGTTTCAAATCATGCAGATGATTAGCTCTTTTCTTTGAAAATACGGTTATGTCATCAAGATAAATAACAACTGATCTATTAATCAAACCCTTGAATGCTATATCCATGGCTCTCTGGAAAGTAGCTCCTGCATTTATCAGACCAAAAGGAATCTTTTGGTAGGTATAAGTTCCCCATTTGGTTCTGAAAGTAGTTTTCAACCTATCATCTGGATGTACCAATATTTGGTTATAGCCTGAAAAGCCATCAAGAAAAGACATGAGTTCAGAACCAGCCACCTTTTGAAGTATTTGTTCCATCGTTGGCAATGAGAAGTTATCCTTTTGACATGCCTTATTCAGATTTCTAAAATCAATTCAGATTTTGATATCTCCATTCTTCTTCCTTACAGGAACCATGTTTGAGACCCAACTAGAATGTCTTACAGGAAAAATAATTTTCGCCTTCAAAATTTTCTTCAATTCTGACTTGATTTGTTCTTCCAGATTGGGATGAATTTTTCTCAACTTCTGTTGTATTGGCTTTACATCGGAAAACATTGGAATAGTATGTTGGATAACAGAAGAATCATAAGTTTTCAAATCCTCATAATTCCAAGCAAAGACATTTTTGTACTTATTCAAAAGTCTGATGAAAGCTGACTTTTCCTCTAATGTTAACTTGAGTCCTAAATTAACAATCTGTGGTTTAGACTCAGTACCAAGATTTACTAATTCAAACTTCAAAGTAGAACTTTGAATTTTAGCATTAGTAACCTTTTTGAATCTATCTTTGATATCATATAAGTCTTCAATTTTGACTACAGATTTGGGAATATGATTTTCATTGTCTTTTAATGTGTTTTGAAGATCATGATCACTTTCCTCAATTATTTGGCCATCATAAGATTTTTCTGAAGTCAAGAAAATTAAGATATCTTCATCATGATAAAATACTCTCCAATTGGTGACATTATCTAGCACAGAAGGTCTAAAGATTAATTCAACTGAAAACCTATATGGACTATAATCTTTAGCTGGGAGGAGCTTGGAAGCAACCTTAGCTAACAAATCAGCTGCTGAATTCTGAGTTCTAGGAATAGAAAAATTGTTGAATGCTAAGAATTGAGTGGTAAGATCTTGAAAAAGAGATCTGTAATGTTTAAGATGATCTGAAAGACAATGGATAGTGTTTCTTACTTGTCTGATAACAATTTTGGAATCACCATACACTTTCAGGTACTTAACATTCAACCCTATTGCTTTATAAAGCCCTTGGATTAAGGCTTCATATTCTGCAGTGTTATTCGTACACTCAAATTCTAATCTACATGATAGCATAGTTTTTTCCCCATCTGGATCAACTAAAATGAATCCTGCTCCTGCACCATCATTGGATTTTGATCCATCAAAATACAGAGACCAAAATAAAGACTTATTTACAGGTTTATCTACAGATTGATCAGAAACATTAACACTTCTTGAAGAATCAATTTGTGAAAAATTTTCAATTTGCGAAATAAAAGTATTTACAGAAAAAGGTGATTGCAGTGTTGTGAAATTTCCAAGAAATGATTCAGCAGAATAACCTCCGAGAATGTTGCTATTAAAAGCTACAAGTTCATTTGCTTATTAAAATTTTGTTACAGTATTCATCATGTGTTTTTCTCGCTCAACCTTGATTTGATTTGGTTTCCCTTTGTAAGGAAGCCACATGTGAGAATAATCAGTGGCAATGTAACCATTAAGCTTTGCAGACCAATCCCTGCTCAATATTAATCCATAAAACTCAGGAATATCTACAATCAGTATATCAATTCTCTGGACTATCCTGGGATCAGAGGCTAACCTAATGGTGACTGAATTAATTTCTCCCACAACTTGCACTTTAGTCCAATCTAATTGAACAATATGAACCACATATTTCTGGGGTTCGATGTCTAATTTTCAGCAGACTGAAGTAGGCATTATGTTAGATGATGCTCCTGAATATATTAAGCAGTTATGAAAATTCTTGTTATAGATTTCATAAGTCAAAATAAAAGGTGATGTCTGAGAATTTGATCTTTATCCAATAAGAACAGTATCAGTAGCATCTACTTTATATGGTGGCTTACCAGATCCTTTGGCTGCTTTGGCAACTACACCACTTGGTAGAGGAGAAATGGGTGTTGCATTTAATTCTTTCAATAACAACTTCTGTTGATATTTAAATTTGTTGAGTTCATGTAGAAAGATGTTTGCTCTGGTTTTCTTCATGTCTTCAAAAATATTATAATCCATAGGATCTGATACCACCAGAGTCTTAGATGTTGTTGTAGGTGGATTAGAATATTATGGTTGATTTTGAGTAGGGAAAGAAGAAGTTTTCTTTACAGGGGTTTTGTCTTTAGTAGTCAAAGTTGAACTTTTCTTCTTTGGAACTGTTTGGAAAGGCTCTACAGTATATTTAATTCTTGTACTTACTATCATGGCTTCTTGTTCTTTTTCACTGTCTAAATTAGGAAGAATGAAATCCCACATCCCATGTAATTTAGTTATTTCTTCTTCTTCATCTTCTTCCGATAATAGAGGAGTATCTTCTTCTTCATCTTCTTCTAGATTAGACTCTGCATTGGATATTGAATTGGGTGGTTTAGACTCAGTCTTCTGATTCCTTTTGAAATTTATGAATGGCCTTTTGGTATAAGTTTCTGCTACTTGTTTTTTTCTTTCGATCATTTCATTAGACAAAGTCTTCAAAACTTTCTGTAAGCCTTCCATGTCATAAGGATCCTTAGGTGTTTTCTTCTTTGAATCATCCTTAAAGCTGACCCTTTTGGCTTTTTTTTCTTCAATGGCATTCTTCTTATCCAAAGCAATAATTCATCTTTCAATTGCAATTGCTTCTTTCATGTTTTCAGCCAAAGTCGGTTTAGCAGCTCTATCTACGAAAATTTCTATATTTGAGGGCAAATCTGTTATATACCATTCACTTCTAACTTGCTCACTAGGTTTTGAGGTTGTAGTAATTTTATTCAAAAGTTTGTTGAATCAGGAATTAAAATCTTTAATGGGTTCTTTGGGTTCTGCTCTCAAATTGGAGAGATCATTGATTAAAGTTGCTATTGATCTGTCATCTCCAAATTTGGTTAAGAAATGTTCTTGGAAAATATCCCAACTTGTAATAGATCCCAATGGTATGAAAAATACCAGGATCCTACTGCTCCTTGTAAAGTATAAGGGAATAACCTAACCATAACATCTTCATGTTCTACTGCATTTAAATTTACAGATAACATAAAGTTATTAATGTGTTCTTCTGCTTATATACCAAGGTCAGGACTAAATTTTGGCAGCCACTTTTCAGGATGGTCTGGAAAATCATGCAAAGGTGCAGGCATTTCAACAACCCCACGATTAGTCCATGGTCTTTGTGCCATTGTTGTGATAACGGTTGAAGGACTTGAAGAGACAATTGGTGTTTGAGTAGAGGTTATTGGAATAACTATACTCTTCTGGGTTTGAGTCTCGGAAGCAGATGAGTGAGTTTTTGATCAAGAAATAATATTACTATCTGATTCCGACATTGTTTTTTTGGTTTTAACTCGACTAGGTAAAGGAAATTCCTTTGGAGGAATACCAAGTTTTTCGCTTTGTGACCTAGTGAGAGGTCTGGAAGAAACAAATTGTGAAGTAACACTACCTTCAGATAATTCAGACTATTCTAATGATAATGAGAACCCTTGGATTTTATGAACTAAAGCTTGTATTTCAAGGGACTCACGAGGTTGATTGTCTGATAGATCTAAAGCTTTGGTAGTGGGTGTATTGATGTTCTTCTCAATTTCTTCCCTAGAGATTTGAGATGTAGAGGAAATCGAAGAAGGTGATGAAGGTGAATTGCTCTTGGAATGGCCTGTAGATTTGGATTTACTTGCCATTCATAGCTTAGGCCCTCCTTCTAGTTCCAAAAATGTTAAAGCCTCAAAAATCGTTGCTTCAAACATTGGGGGAAAACCACCCGGTCCGGACCTTAGGACAGCTCCTTTTCTGTTTGGTGTGGTGGCTCCAACTGGATTTATAGGACCAGTTTCCTAATAATGAATGGATTGGTAATAGAGTGTTTGTGCAAGTGGGTAAATGGAAATAACTAATTGAATTAATCTATCTAACTTAATTTATAACTTGCAAATAATTCTAAAACTAACCTGGGTATTAAGTATGAATACAACTTAAAGATTGTTTCAATTAAACAAATAACCATGAAAATGTATTATTATTCAACAGAAAGATGCAGTATCATATCATGATAACTCTGTTTAAGAAATTAAACAGAATTAGAATAACACATCGCATTCATAATTCTATATATCATTTGCACATACTATGATAGATGAATATTTCTATATCTTCAGAAATGATATGATAAAGAAATATTTGAGGAACAACCATATATAAATGATAGCAAATTTCAAAGAGAATACTTCATTACATAAAAAAAAATAACAGTAAATCGATAGAAATACCAGATTCATTAAGATATTTTCTTGATGCAAATTCGATATTCAGATCTTGCGCTTCAACTTAGAACAATATTTAAGGTACAGAAATGAAACTCCCAAAGATAATTCACCATAAAATCACAGAATGTGATCCTTTATAAAAAAAATAAGATAGTCAATGGAGTACAGAAATGTATTATCCAGAGCCAAAATATTACAAATTCAGGACCTCTTTCTAAATCCATGAAAGGGGTTTAAATAGGAAATTAACAAAACAAACTAACTATAACTTATGCTAGAAACTATCATCGGAGATCTGAGAAAAGACTTACAATATCAAATAAAACAGATTCACTAAATTTATTCTGTATTCAATGTGCTGAGGTGGCATATTTTAAGCATATCTTTAACTTCGATTGGATGACTCGGCCTCGAATGCAAATGACTAGTGTATGTGGCATCGGATAGCTCAGGAATGATGTAATTTATGGCATTAGAAAGGCATTTGATTGCCATCTGCTGACTTTGTGGTTTGATCAAATATGTCCATAGGACATCCCATGTAATTTCTTGTATTTTGTTGATCTTTTGATTCCTGTTGATTATTTCCTGCTTCCATCTGGTATCAGTTTCTTTCATCCTTGGCAATTTACCTGGAGTGCAATCTGAAATTAAATTAGTAGCATATAAGGTATCATTTACTAATTGTGTCAGATTGTTCATTATGGCTCTAGCCCTTGATGTAGCATGTTCTTCTTTAATCAACTGTGTATCCCATTCAGCAAACAAAATTATTTTATGCCTTTCTTCGATACTGGGAAGATTTGCCTTCTTTCCTTGTTCTAAGTCCTGCCATGAAATAAATTCTGAAATCTTATCATCTGCATTCTCAAATTCAATTCTGGTACTGACTGATTCATCAATGAGGGAAGATGTTATTTCACATAAAGGTTCAGCTTGTGCAATTTTTGAACACAGATCATCCAACTGCTGAGACAATAGTTTACTTATTTCTAGAGCTTCTGTTCTAAATTGGTCAATTTTAGGATAATCTTTAAATTTATCCAATCTTTCTTGAAATATTTTTTCTTGCTCTGCTTTGGCAGTTTTCTCATTTTGCAGCAAGGTCTGTAGTTTGGACACCTCTTGAGACAACTGTTGTTGTTTATTCAAGGCTTGCTGATCAAGCTTCTTCTTTTCAATACTCAGTTGTTCTTCCAATTTTTTGGCTCTGAGTGTTTCTTCTTCCAACTGCTTCTCCAACTACAATATTCTTTGTTGATCCCCTATTTTTTCTCCTCTAGCAATGATATCTATAAGTATTTTTGCTTTATCATTTGATTGACTTCAGCAGCTTTATCTATAGTGGTTGCACTGTAGGCACCTGCATATTGTGATAATTTGGTAAGATCCTCTGAAGGATTTACCTCAGTGTTCTTCCATACTACATTCATTAACACAACTTGTGAAGTTGCAAGTGGTCCTTGATCTATTTTCCTTCTCTTCCTTTGTTTTCTAACAACATCCCTATGCTCAGGACTGTAAAAGATATCCAGAGGAGGAATGTCTTCAACTCTCAACATAGTTTCTTCTAATGGATTTTCAGGAATGATCTCCATATCCTGATCATTCATATTATCAACTTGAGGATTGTTTTGTTTTCCTATTTGTTGAGCGAATTGTTCACACTGTTGTAGCAAATGGGAAGTAATAATCACGTCAGCAGAATTTCCCTCTTTTTGTGAGGTCTTTTCTCTTTCAATTTGATTATCGGGCTTATTGCCTATATCTTATTTTTTAGACTACACATTAGCCTTGCTGCCAGTATTCTCCTTTTCTGTCTGCACATCAAGCTTGCTACCTGTTCTTTCCTTCTTAGTCTGCATATCAATTCTGTTGGTAGATACTTCTTTTTCTGTTTTTCTAGCTACATCGTCCTTTTTCTTTTGTTCTATTTCCATATTTTCATTTTCTTATAAAGGAATCCTCAGCTGGTCAAGGGGAATTTTAAGTAATCTCTGATTTCTGAACTGCATGAATTTTTTCATATCTTCTGCTTGAAACTTGGATTTAGCTAGATCATATACTCGGGCAAACTTCTCAATTGAGAAAAATAAATCATCAAAAACATCAGGGTCATGTTCAAATTTAGAAATTTGAACCAAAGTTGTGAAATCAAAAGCCACTTTATTTGGATCATACTTTCTGCTTGGAACAGTTGCAAGCTTAATATTGCTTATCTTAGAGCTTTCTTTTTCAGCATGCTTAAAATCATTAAGAGTATAGGTTCCACAATGAAAAGGAAAGGTAGGCCACATCAATTTTTTGGAATTCTTCAAACATTTGGACATCCCTCTTTCGGTCAACTAATAAGAAATTTCTTGAGCTAAAATTTTATTAGGGACATATAGAGGTAAGACATGGGGTTCGACAATGCTTCCAAAAACCCTAATGTAGGTAAACTTTTCTTCTCCAAACCAATTTCCGATTAGGGATATATCAAGCTTTGCCTTTTCAGAGAGTCGGGGAGGAAATTGGTTAAAAAGGGTTTGATAAATAGGTAACATGAAGCCGTGGAAAATTCTATATACATGATTTTTGAAATGAACCTTCCAAAAATGTTTATGGTAAATGTGAATCTGAGCAGGTTCTTGTGAAGTCTATTTCCAACCCAGAATAGGGAATTCGGAATTAAAACACAGAGCATCTAAGATATAGGCACAGAAATGAAATGGAGGAGTATTTACACTATTTTTATTCTTTCTATAGTCCAGAATTCTGTTCACCGTCTTATAAAAAAGAATAACTGACCAGTCCATAATTTCAGAATTTATAGCAACATGAATTAGGGGTACCATCTGAATTGAAAATCTTGTAGAATTATCATTCCCGAAAAGCCTACACATCATCGCAGCAGCATAGAAATACGGGGGTGCAAGAGACTCTACGGAGTACATACCTGAAGTCTCATGCTTATGCTTTTATGGAGCTCGTCTCCATTCTTTAATTGGGTCTGACTCAATTTCATTGCTTGAGGTGAAATATGCTATGAAAGCTTTGTTGTAGACCTTTTGAGGATTTGGCAGATGGTACATCACTTTGATATCTTCCGCTCTAAAATACCCAAACATTTTTCCCCCAGCTGTCATGAATGTTATGTTTGTGATGGTGGTATTGTCTATCACCCATCGTATTATTTCATAATATGGGAACACATTCGCACGAGCTACAATTCTATGCAGAAAAGAATTTGTGAGCTCCTTGAGGGGATTTTCATCTGAATCAGATTCTTCATCTAGCACTATTTCCTTCACCTCTGTAACTGTAGGGTCTTCTTTTTCAAGCAGGTTATAAACGTCTTCCCAGGAAATCTTCCCAAGACCCTGGCATGCAGTGTCCATAACCAGCTTGATTTTAGCTGGTTTTTCTTTCGACATTGTGGTAATGGCAAAAGTCTTTGTGGTGGCAGCAGTTTTTGATCTCTTAAGCTTCTTAGATATCTTCTTCGCCTGGTATCGTTTCACTAGTTCAACGAACAAAAGGGCTAGATGTTTTATAGTTCTGCAAATGAGATAAACCTTTTAGTCACAAGATAAAAATGAAGTTAGGAGACAGCTTATGAAAATATTTTTATTAATGATCTCAATTGATTAACTCCGTATTAAACTTAAATGCCCTCCATGATAGTCACATTCACGCATTCATATTAGAATCGATTACCATAATTCATTTGATTTTCCATTTAATGATGCTCGTACAATCAGAGATCGGCGATATTTAAATGTTATTATACAATTGTCCCTTTGAATTTTTCTAATTTCGATTACTCGATATATATATGCGTGGCGCAAAAATAGCGATTAATAAAGACTGATAATTCATCGCATCGGAGTTTTTGAAAGAACATCAAAGGACATTTCATATTTTCTGCCGATTTGCGATTAGCAATAAAGGTATATCGCATCGGATATTTCCAAAGGAATTGAATTGTTCATGATTTTTATAGAAATGCGATTGCGATTATGGCGGGACCCATCGCATCGGCACTTTTATAAAAAAAATGATCTTTGCTTTTACAAAATGCGATTGGTGATGTGTTGTATGGCATTGGAGTTTATGAAATAGACCGAATGAAGGATAAACTTTTTCAAAATTCGATTGCGATAAGTTACATCGCATCAGAGTTTTGCAAAACAAATGTGAAACCTTAAGACTCTATCGATTTGCGATTGTGATTTACTTTATCGCATTGGAATTTTTAACATCATACTTTTATACTTTGTGCCGATGTGATATAAGACATATAGTTGATCGAATCGGAATAAATTCAATATCACTTTTGTTCATTTGCATTTGATATATGCGATATGCGATACATGCTTTTCTAAACAATGAATTTTTTATTGTTTCATTTAAAATAATTGGATTTCCTCAAAGTATTTTATTTCTATCTAAAAATAAAGAGGACCTATTTCTAAATGAATTTATTCTAAAATTAAGAAATGGGGAGGGTTTTTGTACCATACAGTAGTTCCATAAGAGCTCCACTCACAACACAAGTGAGTGTCGGGCCAAGCAGTCATTGGTGGTCGAGATGAGGGCTTCTGAATTAGATTCATGCTCTGATTCTGAATCAGAACTTGACAAGGTGAATGAAAAAGGGAAGAAGATTATTGATGCGGAGCCCAATGCCACTGTTGCCACTACGAAGATCTAGAAGGAGGAAACAAAAGATCCAGAGGAGGTAGAGCATATCTTCCACTCCCAGATGTGGATAAAGGGTTCCCTACTACGGTTCATTGTCAACAATGGGAGCCAAAAGAACCTCATTTTAGCAGATGTCATGAAGAAATTGGGCTTGCCGACCACATTAAACCCACAACCATACACCATCGGGTGGCGTCACCAAGGACGAGATCTCCGCGTCAGCCAGCAGTGCCCCCTTCCCTATAGCATCAAGTCCTTCATGGATGAGGTATTGTGTGACATTGCTCCTATTGATGTTTATGATGTATTATTAGGCCAACCATACTTGTGGAAGTTACATGATGTCTATGAGTCCCGGCCTCATGCTGTTATTGTTATTTTGGAAAATAAATTGTATAGGATACCAAAGGTACCACCACCTCCCACTATCTCTTTGGTTACTGCAAAACAATTCAGTAAGCTCATTTCCCAAACTAGGAAATTTGTTTTCCTGATGATCCGCCCCTAGGGAAAGAAGAAGACTGTGACCATGACCTCCAAACATGGCTCCTTTTCACGACAACAACAAAAGGACAAGGTTGTGGAGGAGTACGGGGACATATTCACCTCACCCATAGGGGTGCTTCTACACTATCAGGTCAAGCACCCCATTGACCTGACCCCAGGAGCGTCGCTACCCAATGGACCGATCTATAGACACTCTGTTCTAGAGAATGATGAAATCAAGAGGCAGATTCTGGAGTTGCTGCAGAAAGGTCACATCCGGCCAAGTTCATCACCCTGTGGGAGCTCGAACGCGTTGGTATAGAAGAAGGATGGGACTTGGAGACTCTGTATTAACTATCGGGCGCTGAACAAGATCATTGTCCAGAAAAGGTACCCGATCCCATGGATTGATGACCTTTTGGACCAACTTAAAGTGGAAAAATACTTCAGCAAGATCAACGTGAAGTCTAGGTATCACCAGGTACCAATCGAACCCTCTGATGTGTGGAAGACTGCCTTCAAAGCCAAGGAGGGCCTTCTCGAATGGCTCGTCATGCCTTTCGGATTGACAAATTCTCCCGCAACCTTCATGAGGTTGATGGACAACATCTTGCGTCCATTCACCAACTCATTTGTAGTGGTATACTTGGATGATATTCTTATCTTCAGCCAAACTTGGGAAGAGCACCTCCACCACATCCGAGAAGTCATCCAAAAACTGTGGCAACACAAGTTGTGTGTCAATTTGGAGAAGTGCACTTTTGGCATGACCCAATTTGAATATCTCGGATACATTATTGATGAAAAGGGGTGCATGTGGATCCAGCCAAGATCCAAGTCATTCGAGATTGGCCAGCCCCAACCACCCTAACAGAGCTTCGCAACTTTTTGGGTCTTGCTAATTTCTACAACAGGTTCGTGTTGGGATTCTCTCATATCACTTGGTGCTTGATTCAAGTCACCAAGGGAGGAGCGAAAGAAATTTTTTTCCAGTCAGAATCTCAACAAAAGGCATTCGTAGAATTGAAACATCGCTTCTGTTCTGCCCCAGTGCTCACATTACCAGACTTGCAACAACCATTTGAGATCGAGACAAATGCCTCTGAATATGCTATTGGGGAAATTCTTACTCAACAGGGGCATCCAATGGCATATCATAGTGAGACATTGTACAACACAGTTCGAAAGTATCCCACTTATGACAAAGAAATGTATTCCACTGTGCAGGCTTTTTGACAATGGAAGCATTACATTTTTGGGAAGGAGACAATCATCCACAAAGACCACCGACCTCGGCAGTTCATACAGACACAAGGGAAGTTGCAGAATGATCACCATCAGAAGTGGTCCACATATCTGCAACAATTTAATTTGAACATCAAGTATAAGCAGGGTAGCACCAATAATGTTGAATATCTCCTCAGCCGACCACTGATCATGGCCATAACCACTGTTCTCAAATCTTGTGGGAATGAGACTTCTAATTGGCCACTTCTCTACAAGAGAGATCCAGAATTCAGCTACACATACAAGGCATTCTTGGGGGGTATGAAAGTTCAAAATTTTCACCTCCAAGATGCACTATTATGTCACCTGGGATGCCTTTGTGTTCCTTCAAGAGAGCGTGCCAAGATGATATGGGAAGTGCACTACAGTCGAGTTGCTGGGAATTTTGGGGTCGAGAAAATAGTGGCAGTACTGTAGAAGTATTTCTATTGCTCGAACCTTCAATAGGATGTCGAGAAGTACATCAGATCCTGCACTGCTTATGCCATTGCCAAACCAACCATCAAGAAGAAAGGGCTCTATACTCCGCTACCTACCCCTAGTCGACCTTGGGAATCCATCTCCATGGATTACATGTCAGGCCTTCCTTCTACTAAGCATGGAAACAACTGTGTTTTCGTGGTCATCGAGAGATTATCAAAGATGGCCATAATGGCAGCTTGTAAGAAGAATATCACAACAAAATCCACTTCGAAACTCTTCTTTGAACGAGTGTGGGTGCACTTTGGGATCCCACAGTATATTATATGAGATCGCGATAGCAGGTTCCTCAGCACATTTTGGTCCAGCCTCTGGTCAATGTTGGAAACCAAGCTCACCAAGTCCACAACTTTCCATCCCAAACTGATGGCCAGACAAAGGGCGTCAACAGGATGATTGTACACATTCTACGCATGTACAATTAAAATCATCCACACACATAGGATGAGAGCCTTCCCTATTTACAACACAGTTATAACCGGGCTCTCCACAGCTCAACCTGCCACAGCCCCTTTTAGGTGGGCTTGGGATTCCAGCCATTATGTCCCATTGACGTAGCCATGCCATTTGCAGCTACTCAAGCCAATTCGGCTCATGTCCAATCTAAATGTGACAAAGAAAACAACTTCATCAAGTGCATTCAGCACATCCGCCAATAGGTTCATGACATATTGGATAGATCCAATGCTAAGTACAAGCAACGACATGATCAACATCTGGTGCCACACAAATTCTAGGTGGGCGAAAAAGTGTGGCTACATTTGTAGAAGGAGCACCTCACTGGAACCCACCGTAAGATTCACCTGCTCCGATATGGACCGTACACCATCACCAAGGCTGTAGAGAAAAATTCCTTCAAGCTTAGTATTCCACCATTCCTTGGTCTGCACCCAGTATTCAATGTAGACCACCTTCATCCCTACTTCCCACCTCTATTGGACACCTCTGACATTGCAGAATAACTGACACAAAAAGAGTTAAACCCAGACTACATGGAACAGGCCACCAAAGACTATATCATGGACATGCAAATCAAGAAAACTCACCGGATCGACAGAAGATCCAACTGTATTGGGTTGTCAAGGTTGGCCAACTCCTGCACCAAGGTAAGTGGTTCACCATGGACTGAGTTCAACAAAAGTTTCCTCGTCTCATGGAGGAACTCAATGCAATGGGGACCATTGCTTCCTAAGGGGGGAGAAATGATCCAGGTGGATATTGGTGGCCACCCACCTATTCCACTTGGGGCCCCACCATTGTCTCTTTCAGTTTTTTTCACAACTTACTATTTTTAGTAGTTTTTCGGGTCCTGAACTTTCGGAGCCATTTTGCAGCCCCAAACGGATATATTATATTGAAGTTACATCCCTGGGAAGTTGAAACACCAATTTACCCAAACGGGGCCCATTTTTTTAGCACTTCATCTCCTAGGGTTAGGTTTTTGGATGTTTAGAATTCTCGATTGTTTCTGCATAATAAATAGGCCCTCGAGCATCATTGTAATACAGTTCAAAGGTCTGTAGTTGCCACATATCTTCTCAGAGATTCAATACCAGCACCCTAGCTATTTTATTTCCATCATGTTTGTAAGCATATTTCTGTGATTTGATATTAATGAAATGAAGCCTTATTTCCATTGTATTTCTATTTTTATGGTTATTTCTGTATTCTGTTGCGTTCCTGCATAAATTCGGATCAAAAATATTTTTATTATTGTTTTCTTGGCATGCTGAAAAATTTGTTTAGGAAAAATATCATTAAGGTGTTTGTTAAATATATTTAAATATTATAAAAAGAAATTTTAATTTGTGTTTTCCCTCCAAAGTTGTAAGTCGGCCTCATAATATTTGAACTCATCTTGTGATCCGAATTTATGCAGGAAAGCAACAGAATACACATATAACCATAACTACAAATATGCCACGGAAATAACACTTCATTTCATTAATATCAAAGAGCTGAAATTTGCTTACAGACAGAATGGAAATAAACTAGCTAGGGTGCTGGTGGAGAATCTCTGAGAAGAGATGTGGAAGCTACAGACCTCTGAACTGTGTTAAAATGAGGCTCGAGGGCCTATTTACTATTGAGAAACAATGGATAACTCTAAATTTCCAAAAACCTAACCCTAAGAGATGAAACGGCAAAACTATGGGCCCCGTTTGGGTAAATTGGTGTTTCAACTTCCCGGGGACGTAACTTCAGCATACGATCTTTGTTTGATGTGTATGACACATCGTTAGAAATACATATCTAAGGACTACAACTATTGCTAAAAATATCAATTCTAGAATGGAACCATACTCCCCCGAAAAATGATGCCCAAAAAATGTCGTTTAGAGCCTCAAAACGGCTCCGAAAGTTGGACCCGAAAAACTGCTAAAAATAGTAAGTTGTGCCAAAACTGAAAAACTGAAAGAGACAATGGTGGGGCCCCAACTGAAGTAGGTGGGTGGCCAACAATATCCACCTCGATCATTCCTCCCCCCTTAGGAAGAAATGTTCCCCATTGCTTGAGTTACTCCATGAGATGAGGAAACTTTTATTGAACTTGGTCCCTGGTGAACCACTTGCCTTGGTGCAGGAGTTGGCCAGCTTTGACAACCTGATACATTTGGATCTTCCATTGGCAAGTGTTCTTGATTTTCATGTCCATGATACAATCTGTGGTGGTCTATTCCATGCATTCTGGGTTAAACTCTTTTGGTGTGAGTTCTTCTACAATGTTAGAGGTGTCCAGTAGAGGTGGGAAGTAGGGATGAAGGCGGTCTAACTGAATACTGGGTGCAGACCAAGGAATGGTCGAATGATGAGCTCGAAGGAATTGTTCCCTACAAACTTAGTGATGGTGTATGACCCATATCAGAGTGGGAGAAGCTTGTGGTGGGGTCCAATGAGGCGCTCCTTCTGAAAATGTAGCCACACTTTTCTGCCCACCTAGAAGTTGTGTGGCACTCGATGTTGATCATGTCGTTGCTTGTACTTATAATTGGCTCTATCCAATATGTCATGAACCTGTTGGCGGATGTGATGAATACACTCGATGAAGTTGTTTGCTTTGTCAATTTCAGATTGGACATGAGCCGAATCGGCGAGAGTAGCTGCAAATGGCATGGCTACATGAACGGGACATAGTGGCTGGAATTCCAAGCCGACCTAAAAGGGGCTATGGCCGGTTGAGTTGTGGAGAGCCCGGTTATAGCTGTGTTTTACATAGGGGAGGATCTCATCCCATGTGCGTGGATGCTTTGAATTGTACATGCGTAGAATGTGTACAATCATCCTGTTGACGACCTATGTCTGGCCATCAGTTTGGGGATGGAAAGCTGTGGACTTGGTGAGCTTGGTGTCCAACATTGATTAGAGGCTGGATGAAAATGTGCCGAGGAACCTACTGTAGTGATCTCATATGATAGACTGTGGGATCCAAAAGTGAACCCACACTCATTCAAAGAAGAGTTTAGTAGTGGCTTCTGTTGTGATATTCTTCTTGCAGGCTGCCATAATGGCCATCTTCGAGAATATGTTGAAGACCACAAAAACATAGTCATTTCCATGCTTGGTAGAAGGAAGGCCTGACATGTAATCCATGGAGATGGATTCCAAAGTTCGACTAGGGGTAGGTAGAAGAGTATAGAGCCCTTGCTTCTTGATGGTCGGTTTGGAAATGGCACAAGCAGTGTAGGATATTATGTAATTTTCGACATCATGTCGAAGGTTCGGCTAGTAGAAATACTTTTGCAGTATTAACACTATTTTCTCAACCCCAAAATTCCCTGCTACTCAACTGTAGTGTGCTTCCCATATCATTTTGGCATGCTCGCTTGAAGGAACACACATGTGTCCCAGGTGACATAACAGTGCATCTTGGAGGTGAAAATTTCGAACCTGCGTACCCCCCAAGAGTTCCTTGTATGTGTGGCTGAATTCTGGATTGCCCTTATAGAGAAGCAGCCAATCAGAAGTCTCGTGCCCAAAAGAGTTGAGAATTGTGGTTATGGCCACGATTGGTGATTGGTTGAGGCAGACAGCAACATTATTAGTGCTACCCTTCTTGTACTTGATGTTCAAATGAAATTGTTGCAGATATGTGGAACACTTCTGATGGCGATCGTTCTACAACTTCCCTTGTGTCTGTATGAACTAACGGGGTCGGTGGTTTGTGTGGATGATTTTTTCCTCCCCTAAAATGTAATTCTTCCATTGTCAACAAGCCTGCACAATGGAATACATTTATTTGTCATAAGTGGGATACTTGCTAACTGTGTCAGACAATGTCTAACTATGATATGCCACTAGATGCCCTTGTTGAGTAATAACTGCCCCAATAGCATAGTCAGAGGCATCTGTCTCAATCTCAAACGGTTGTTGCAAATCTGGTAATGTGAGCACTGGGGCATAACATAGGTGATGTTTCAATTCTACGAATTCCTTCTGTTGAGATTCTGACCAAAATAATTTTGATTTCGCTCCTCCCTTGGTGACTTGACTCAAGGGCCGAGTGATATGAGAGAATCTCAATACAAACCTACGGTAGAAATTAGCAAGACCCAGAAAGCTGCGAAGCTCTGTTAGAGTGGTTGGGGCTGGCCAAACCTAAATGACTTGGATCTTGGCTAGATCCACATGCACCCCCCTTTCATCAATAATGTATCCCAGATATTGAACCTTGGTCATGCCAAAAGTTCACTTCTCCAAATTGGCACGCAACTTGTGTTGCCGTAGTGTTTGGAGGACTTCTCGGATGTGGTGGAGGTGCTCTTCCCAAGTCTGGCTGAAGATCAGACTGTCATCCAAGTACACCACTACAAATGAGTTGGTTAATGGACACAAGATGTCATCCATCAACCTCATGAAGGTTGCAGGAGCATTCGTCAACCCGAAAGGCATGACGAGCCATTCGAAAAGGCCCTCCTTGGCTTTAAAGGTAGTCTTCCACACATCAGAGGCTTTGATTGGTACCTAGTGATACTCGAACTTCAAGTCAATCTTGCTGAAATATTTTTCCCCTTTGAGTTGGTCCAGAAGGTCATCAACCCATGGGATCGGGTACCTATTCTAGACAATGATCTTGTTCAGTGCCCGAGAGTCAATATAGAGTCTCCAAGTCCCATCCTTATTATGTACCAACACGATCGGGATCCCACAGGGTGATGAACTTGGCTGGATGTGACCTTTTGGCAGCAGCTCCTAAATGTGCCTCTTGATTTAATCATTCTCCAAAACAAAGTGCCTATAGATTGGTCCATTAGGTAGCAGCGCACCTGGGGTCAGGTCAATGGGGTGCTTGACCTGATAATGTAGAGGCACCCCTGTGGGTGAGGTGAAGATGTCCATGTACTCCTCCACAACCTTGTCAATTTTTTTTTGTCATGTAGAGGAGCCATGTCTGGAGGTTGTGGCCACAATATTATTCTTGCCCTGGGGGCGGATGACTAGGAAAAAAAATTTCCTGGTTTGGGAAATCAACTTACTGCATTGTTTTGGAGTAACCAAAGAGATAGTGGGAGGTAGTGGTACGTCGGTATCCTATACAACTTATTTCCCAAAGTAACAATAACAGCGCGAGGCTAGGATTCATACATATCATATCACTTCCACAAGTATGGTTGGCCTAATAATTCATCAGAAACATCAATAGGAGAAATGTCACACAATACCTCATCCGTGAAGGTCTTGATGCTATAGGGAAGGCGGCACTGTTGGCTGATGCGGAGATCCCGTCCTTGGTGAAGCCACCCAATCGTGTATGGTTGTGGGTGCGCTATGGTCGGCAAGCCCAACCGCTTCATGAAATATGTTGAAATAAGGTTCTTTTGGATCGCATTGTCAACAATGAACTGTAGCGAGGAACCCTTTACCCACATCTAGGAGTGGAAGAGACGCTCTGCCTCCTATGGATCTTTTGGTTCCTCCTTCTGGATCTTTGTGGTGGAAACAATGGCATTGGGCTCTGCATCAATAATCTGCTTCCATTTGTCATTCCCCTCGTCAGGTTCTGATTATGAGTTGGAGAATGCTTCTGATTCAGAAGCCCTCATCTCGGCCACCAACGACTGCTTGGCTTGGCACTCACTTGTATTATGAGTGGAGCTCTTATGGAACTCACACCACTTTCCCATGTCCTTCTTTGGCTTCACGGTGTTGTTCTTTGCTTGTGGATTTGGTAGGTTGTCTTGGGCCACCATCCCTTGGCTTTGTCCTTTGGTTTGTAGTTTGGAGGCACCTTTCCCTTGCTTTTGATTCACAGATCCAAAGTCTCGCTTCCTCTATTTGAATTTCTTCTCAATCTTGGCAACATACTGGTATGCCATACAAAGTGAGGAGATGTCGAGGAACTCCATTTCCTCCTTAATGTATATGTGCAGTCAACCGCAATACTTTAGCACCAGACGTTTCTCTGAATATTTGATACCCAACTTTGTGTGCAGTGTACGGAACATATTCGTCAGCTCATTCACATCTTAATCCCTTTGTTTTTGTAGTGTGGTCCATTGTATGTACTTTTCCTCATAGCTCCCCAGAGGATAGAATTGTTCCTTGATGGCATCTCGGAAAGAATTCCAGGTGGGTACGACTGAGAATAGAGAGAGTTTTGTCTCGTCCTTTTTCTCATAGTATGTTTCCCACCAGTCCTTGACATGGGGGGTAGCTTTAAGGAGTGCAAAAATAATCTTCTCCCGATCGGAAAAGTCATGAACCAAGAAATATCCTTCTAATAGATTCAACCATCTATCTACGACATCTGCATCTATTTGACCCTCGAATATGGGAATGTCAAAGTTTACTTGTACCTTAAAGGGAGTCACGCCTCCAGAGTGGCTGCTGGATGCAGATGCGCTGCCGATGGGCAGTCGTTCAAGGATCTGGGCAAAGTTATGCATCATCGCGTTCCTTTGTTTTTCAAGGGCCTCCTAGAGCAATATTTTGATAGGATCTCCTTCTCCCTCATCTTTCTTTTTGTCCCCCATGGGTGTCCTTTGGGGTTTGCAAGGCTGATCTTGCGAAGGTTCCACAAGATAGAGCCCTAAATCCTTATACCCCGACCTTTTTGGGGACATGCAAAGAAGGATCAAGAAAAAACAGACCTCTCTGATACCACTCATTTTCATTTATGCAGGAACGCAACATAATACACATATAACCATAAATAAAAAGATCCAATGAAAATAACACTTCATTTCATTAATATCAAAGAGTTGAAATTTTCTTACAGAAAGAATTGAAATAAACTAGCTAGGGTGCTGGTAGCGAATCTCTGAGAAGAGATGTGGCAGTTACAGACCTCTGAACTTTGTTACAATGAGGCTTGAGGGCCTATTTATTATTGAGAAATAATGGATAACTCTAAACGTCCAAAAACCTAAACCTAGGAGATGACGCGCCAAAACTATGGGCCTTGTTTGGGTAAATTGGTGTTTCAACTTCCCAGGGACATAATTTCAACATACAATCTCTGTTTGATGCGTATGATACATCGTTAGAAATATCTATCAGAGGAATACAACTATTGTCACGAATATTAATTCCATAACGGAATTATATTCATTAGACAAATGATGCACAAAAAACATCGTTTAGGGCTTCAAAACGGCTCCAGAAATTCAGGACCCAAAACTGCTAAAAATAGTAAGTTGTGCCGAAACTGAAAAACTGAAGGAGAAAATGGTTGGGCCCCAAGTGGAATAGGTAGGTGGCCACCAATATCCACCTGGATCAGCTTGCTCAAAGGTCATGACCCTTCACATATAGAAAAAACTATAAATCGAAAATTGTCCTCCTCTATTTCGCATATTCAACTTTGAATTTTCTGGCATCCTTCTTCGAGGAAAATGAGACTTTTAGGGAAAAATATGTGGTGGAGAAGAAGGTAAAGTTTGTTATATTTTTTTTTATGAATTCTAGGCAAATTTTTGCGGTATGTTCTATGTCAAATTCAAGTTGAATGTATATGTTTAAAGGAGGGACACGACCCATTTTAATAGTGGAATACAATTCCATGTGTTGGTTGAGTCCTCTTAAGGAGTAGTGAAGTAAATCATTGGTGTAGAAGGGAATTTTCATGGGTTATTCACTATGTATTAGCCATAGATAATTTGTATAGGACCGATCCCTATTCATGGGTATGTATGACCTGTGGTAGATGTTAAATAGAGGCCAAGTCTCTTAATGTAATGCACAAAATATAGAGGCATATTAGAGAGGAATTTCACATATATTTGATATGGATTGGAGGCTAAAATCATGGTTGTAACTGTATTATGTACAAGTTCGGTAACAAAGGTTCGAGAATACTGTTGGAAAATCCACAAAAGCATGAAGTAGAAGGGTAGGAGTCAATTGTTTGAGGTATGTTTTATTTCCTTCAACGTTAATGTATTTATAGTTTGATGAGGTATTATTTGGAAAACTTTAATGGAAGCTTGCAGATATATTGGAGGTTTGGTTACAATGCCATTTAAAGGACAATAAGGTCTGATGCTAATGTATATTGGGTGTTATTTATGTGGCCTCTGTGAAGGTTTTTATTAAACCTTTGTGTCCTACTTGAGTAGCCCTACACGTGCCATCAAATTTTGTATGTGATAGTGATTCTTGATAGTAATCTATGGAAAGTGTTTTTATGAAAATAATAGGTCGTAAGTGTTCTTATGACAGTAACATATGGCAGTGCTCTCACCATAATGATATATGATTGTATCCTTTTGAAATGTAGTATATGGCACCTCCCTTATGATAGTATGGGAGTGCCACACATGATTTTGATGTGTGACAATGATGTTATTGGCAATGATGCATCCCAATAATGTGTGATAGTGATGTTCTTGACAATCATGTATCACAGTGATCTATGACAGTAATGTTCTTGACAATGATGTATCAAAATGATGTGTGGCAGTGATGTTCTTGACATTGATATTCTAACAGAGATATGTTCTCCTATGGAAGCTTCATGTATGCTATTTGACACAAGGATATCTAATTCTTGTGACAGTGATATCATAGGTCTTGTGGAGGGCTTTTGAATTCCTCCTTCGCAAATATGTTCGTTTCCATCTTTTGAAGATCTAGTATGATCCAAATTTGGCCATGGGAGGACTAATGTGTTGAGTATTGAAAGACTCATATCTCCTTATTAATGTACTTTATGTCTCAGTTAAACATTTGATGAATTCATAAGAAGAAGAATTATTTTTTGGGTTTCTCCCCTTGTGGGTTTTTTCCTTGTCGTGTGACCTAAATCTTGGCATCTCTATTGTGTATTCTTTTACTTTAATGTTATTTGCTATTCCGTTGTATAGTTGATGTCATAGTTATCTCTATATAATTTCTCATGATGATATGGGTTGAAAATAATGTGAAATTGTTGAAAAAGTTTAAAAATGAAATTATATACAACAAAGAAAAATCTAGCCCTAAAATTAATAAGGACATGTATCCATGCTACACAAAAACATACTCTTGTTTTGGTTGAATTTTCTTCTAATTTAGTAGCACATGTTGTTGAAAAAGCCTAAAAAATATCCCATTAACCTACAAAATCAAAGAAAAGCCCTTAAACCAACCAATAAAAATATTAGAACTAATTAGAAATTCAAAACAATAGTGAGAAATGGAAAATAATAGAAATAAAATCAATAATAAGAAGCAATGAAAAAGTCATATTTAAGTTTCTCCTACTTTTCGTGGTAATTTAAAAACAAAAATGATTGTTCAAGGCTTCAACATATCAGAACCACTATTGCAACCATTGAAAAGAACCTTCAATATGCCCAAAAAGGAACATCAATACACCAGTACCAAAGAAGAGCACTAGTGCTTCAAAATCAATAATGAAAAAAACTTTGCTAGATAAATAAACTTAATGAACATGCAAATAAAGAGAGGTGAAAAACCCCTAGACAAAAGAAGTTTACCCTTTTCTTTGTTCAAATTTCATTTCATTTACTAGTCATATATGTTGATATAAAATCCTAAAAGAAATTCATCATCAACCAATTTTTAAAGTAGCAAAATAAAATAGCGAAACTACCTAAAAATGAGAAACGATAATGAAATATTAAAATTAATATAAATCGATAAATAATAAGAAAAATGGAAATAATGAAGAGCGAAGGCAGTGTTAATTTGTTACAATACTCTCACTTTCCCTACATTCACGGCTATCTGTATTGCATTCTTTTGTAAAACCGCCTCTTCTCCTTGAGCGAAGGAAGTGTTTATTTGTTACAATACTCTCACTTTCCCTACATTCACGGCTATTTGTATTGCATTCTTTTGTAAAACCGCCTCTTCTCCTTCTAGAACAATGTAAAATTAAACACAATATTTCTTATTCTTATTTTTAAGAGTGGTTTCATTTTGCATGATTTTTATTCTAAGCCGAGCATAAAGCCAAAATCACATCGAATAACTTCGTCACTGTGCTATGCATGTTATAGATTAAATCAACTTTCATCAACAAATCAACTTTATTTTTTTCGGTGCATAGAGATTTGAACTTTGGAGTAATAATACTTCACCGTTTTCGACAAATCAACTTTCATCAACATGATTTACGAAACTGTTCAATTTTGAGGAATATGTCTGCGTTATTTTTACCTGTGTAAATTTTATGTATGCGTTATTTTTACCTTTCTAAATTTTATTAATTAGCGTGGATTTTAAAATAAATGCCTATTATTAGTAAATATCAATAAACAATATAAATGGAAAGCAATCAAATTCATTTTCTTTTTATTCATGACAAATTTTATATATATATTTTGAAACATTTTAGGATATTGAAATATTATTTTATTATTTATATAATTTTTTAATCTAAAAAAAAAAAAAATACTTGTTCTATGTTATTTCTTACCTGTTTCTGTCATTTTTATTATTTTAATAGTGTTCCTTGATTGCGGCGGGTTGTTGAGTCTACAACAATCCCCATTTTTATGTTTTCAGGTATAAAGGAAAAAAATAAGAATAGCGACATAATTTTTACCTATAATAATAAGAAAAATAAAAAAATTGAAATGAGTCAAACCTTCTTACCTTAGGGCTGTCCCAACAATCATAAAAATATAGTTGTCTCGTGGAGACCCGAAGTAGTTTTTGCAATCTATAAGCTCAACCAACCTGAATTTTTTCTTAAATTAGTTCAGTAATATTGTTCATAAAGAAGAAAAATAAAATTACAATGAAATTTTAAAAGCATGGATTAGGGATGGAAAGAAAATGCTTAACACAATAAAATATGACCCCGTTATTTCTTTAGAAAATCCTTTTAGGTTAGCAATAAATATGTTTTCGAGGATCTATTGGGGAACAAACCCTGAACATTGCAAAATGGAATGGGTCCGTTTGGCTCACAAAATTTATAATCAATCCAAGAGATTCAAATGGGTAGACATCCTTTCCAAAAGTTTATCAAATCCTATTAAGGTTTCATTATCAACTCCTCTTGGATTTGAACAAATATTCTGTATGTTTTCTTATCTATTAGATATTTTAATAGCTTCATTACCATTTCCTTTAATGAGATGGAGTTATTCATTTCATAATGACTAGGCCATTTAATAGTATTCAAGTATTTTATAGAAAAGTAATCATAAAGGTCATTTTTATGATACATCTCACAAGATAATGATTCCTTTACATCAAATTTTGCTTGAAAATTCTCCTCCCTGAATTAATAATTTCTCTTCTATCAGAATATATGGTAGTGAGGTAGTAACCCATGTTCTACTTTAATTTATTCATGATAGAATATTTGTTCGAGAAATAGCTAATCAAACTGAATTATATGGGCAGGTTAGGAAATTAAGAAAACTACAAAAGAAATTTTGGCCCGGTTTCTTTATTGCAATTAGTCAAATGTCTCTACAAGTTAGAGGTCATTCTAAAGTTGAAGCATAAGTACTCTGGAATGTTTGGTTACATACATTTCTCTTTTATAGATATGACCGTGTGAAAGTTATCAGTAATCATTATAAATCGATCACTTGTTCCAAAACTTATCAGCACCGAGGTGCTACATTTTCTCATGTGTTCATTTGTATTGATAGTTTTGAATAGGTTATTGACATGTACAATTCTATGGAAGATGATTAAAAAATCAAAGTAAAAAAGTTTAGGGAGGAGAATTAAAATAAGTTCCTTAAGTAAAGGATTCTTCAAAGTTTTGAGTCTCCAAAATGTCATCCACTTCTACCCACATTTTTAGCATTTCACCCTCATTCTATAGCTACATAACCCTACATTAAGTAACTATTTGCAATGACTATATGGGTTTAGCATTATATTTTCCAAAGTCATTTATTTTAAGTATTTTAAGTGAATTTCTGATTAAATATTATAAAATTAGCATGTTTTCATATACATAAAAGTGGTATAAGTTTTTTGATATTGTAGGCCCACATGGACATTCTAGAAGGATCCTACTTGGCCTCTTGACTACAAATTCGAATTTCAAATTCCAACTTATGAGGATTTTTAGAATATTTGAAGAAGAGATGAACCATTAAGCTAAGCACATTCAAGGGATAAGAATCATGGATGTGTTGATATGTTTCCTTATCAAAACTATGAGAGAATTTGGAGAGGATTTGTATCTTATATTTTTAGGACATTGGCTATAACCACAGGAGATAAATGTGGATTTAGGAGAGATTTGAGGATCTATATTTATCTTCAATTTTTGATAAATAGGAGTGCACCATTCGTACAAAGGGTAGTAAATGGTTGGTTCTAAATTTTTAGTTGTTATAGATTAGAGGTAGCTAGTGGCTAGTTGATAGTTGGAGGTTCCAAGTTCCATTCAAGATGTGATTTGTAAAGTAGGGAGAGAGAATTCTTGTAATATATTGTAATCATTTTATGAAATGCATACAACCACTTTGATCACGAATATGTGATAGTTGTTTAGTGTGATTAATGAGGAATGGAGGGCACCCATCAATCCCAATTTGTATACATTTTCACATATTGGTAACACAGTATAATTTTGTTATTTCATTTCTTTTCAGGAATTGTGTTTTTATTTTACGAAAGTGTGTTTTTCCTTTTAGCAGTGTGATTTCAATTGTGCAAGAGTGGAGTGATTTCAATTATGCAAGAAGGGAGTGGTTTCATTTTTGCAAGTATGGTGTGATTTCATTTATGCAAGTGTGGTGTCATTTCAATTCTACAAGAGTGGTTTCAATTTCATGCAAAGTGTGATTTTCTTTATGCAAGTGTGATTTCAATTTCATGCAAACTGTGATTTCATTTATGCAAGTGTGATTTCAATTTATTTATGTTTGATTTGATTTAGTTTGAATTAGATTGATTTAATTTTTTTTGTAATTAGTTTTAATTGCATTAGATTAATCTAATCTGAAAGATAACCACCTAGTACATATAGTACAAGTATACCTCATTAGTTTACGAAACCTCAGGTTGACAATTAAATGAAAGGGATTTAAGTAACCATTAAATAACTTGACGCAAAGCTCAATTTCTTTTGAAAAACTTAATTTATCTCATAATTTCTATTTTTATTTTACTAAAATTCCATCCAAACAATAATCTAAGGTTAAAAAGGAATTATAATATATTGGTACATTTTATATATCTTCTTTATTATGAGAAGTAGGTAAAGATAGTAGCAATTTGAAGCAATTCAAGGAGATTCAAGATGAAAGGGAGAAGGAACCTACTAAAAATGATATTTCTAAACAAACATAGTGGGCTAAAAAAAAACCACTAAGGAGATGATGATTATTAATGTTGATTCACCTAAGCAAGCAAATCAAATTGAAAATATAATATAAAAAATTATTGATTAGGTGAAGGAAAAGGATAGTGTCAACAATGAATTAGGATAGTCTACTACAACACCAACAATTCCGAAGGATTTTGAAACAACTTTGAAGTCTTTTCAAATAGTTGACTCTTCTCTAAATTTTTTGTCTTTGCATGTGTAATTGACACCTATTTCAACTAAAATTCCTCTCAGTGTTTCCATTCTTAAATCATTACCCGAGAATGGACCTGTCATTGATACAATACCTTCTCTTATTTATTATCCTTATAATAGTAAAACAAAATCAGTTGTAAAAAGGACCAGAATGAGAAAGCTAAACGAGGTGGAAACAATATCTGAGTTTAGTTGGAAATTCACCAGTGACCCAAAAGAAAAAATACAGGAACATACTCTGGCTCCTAGCGACTTTTTCAATTACCAACAAAATTTAGTAAGTGAAATATTTATTAATTATGACAGAAAGTTTAATAGGATTAAAGAATTGGAGGAAGAGTTGGAAAATGGTAATTTTTTCAATGAAGAGTAGCGGAAAGCACAATATAATACTCTTATAGAATATTTTACTTTATTTCAACAATAATTTGAAAAAAAAATCAATGCACCAATGAAATATTGGAAAAATAAGTTACAAATAATGTTGACCAAAATGGAGAGAAAACATGCCCAATGGATATAAAATCTGAGAAACAACCATGAACATCAAATGATGATTCTAAATGAAGAAGTTGAAAGTGGAATATAATTTATTTATATTGTATTAAATCAATAATTTAAAACTCTAAAACTACAGGCAAGGAAAAAACAAGAGATTTATCAGAGTATGAACCTTTTCAAAGAACAAGCCCTGTAATATAATTATTCATTGCTAGAAAGTCAAAGTAAATTTTATAATTAGTTATACAAAATACACAATTTTTATCATGAAATTGAAAATCTTAATGACATGCTTTAGTCTTTGATTGAAGAAGATACAAACATTAAGAAAAGGTTCATCTTAAATTTGGATTGGGAAAATCGATTAAGCCCTAAAAATACTAATAAAATTCCAAACAAAGATGAAAAGATTATTTTTTCCTCCCTGGGGCAAAAAAAAATTGATTCCAAGGAAATTCAGGAATAGATCAAAGAAACTATTCAATGTTGTGATATAGTCTGAGACTTTGGTTCAAATATTGTGGAAGAATTTGATTTACCATGCCTATAAAATCTAAGAGAAGCAGTGTCATACAACCTTCATTAATGAGAATTTACATAGAGAAGAGGTGTTGATGAGAGATAAATTAAGGAAATTAAGTTATGGACTCAGCACGACTTTTAGATGTTCCTTCAGTTTCCATTCGAACAAGTCAAATTGATATCAATATTTTCTACCACTTACAAAAAGGGAAAAAATTACATTAAAAATATGATTTCTAATTATCATATAAGCATTGATCATTTCATCCCTATTTGATGAGCGCTTGACTAAACTGAGATGATGGGTGGGGGGTGAATCATTTTAGTCCATTCATGGACATTAAAAATATTTTCATTAAGATAATTAACATAACCATTACATGTGCAACCTAATAAATAATAATCATGAAACTAAATATGTGAAAAATAAGTACTAAACATGCTAACTCATCACATCAACACATAATAATAATGCACATGGACACCAGATATACATGGAAACTAATAAGGGATAAAACCATGATTATTATTGTTGTGATGCAAAGGAAAGCTCCTACTCCCTATTACATCTGATTTTCTGTAAGCTCCAACCTACACCAGGCTTCTACCTCAAATTTATGCAAGCTACAACTTGCAAGGAAGCTCCAACTCCCATATGTTTTTTGCAGGCTACAACCCATAGGAGGCTCCTACATCAACCAGTTCCAATTGAACATTTATCAAGCTACAACTTGAAAGGATACTACAATCCCCTCACACAACATGAAAAAAATATGTTGATTTACCTAGTTATCAACTTTGTATTCCTTCATCTTTACTTCTGCCTCTTCTCCCTTCAAATCTGCTTCTCATTAGCTCCATATGTGCATCGTATATCAATTGGCTCTCTCACATTATCCAACTATCTAACCTCTCAAATTCACACCAAAATGACATCCTTTTTGGAGATAATTTGATGGTTGTTTGTATTCTATATTGGAATATGAAGTGAACAGACTTGACTCTTTGCCTTCCACACATTCGTTTCCAATCTCTTCATATCACAAATATTAGAATAAGAAATACATAATGTATCCAATATCAATTTCATCCATACGTAACGTATCACAAAAATTCAACTTAATACATCTTTTTCTTTTCTTTGGAGTCTTGCCTTTGCGTTACAGACTTGCCTTTGCATCACAACAATTTAGCTCAATAAATAATTTCACATTATTACAATTTCTTCAATGTATCATTTTGTATTATTTTCCTTGTTGTACGTTTATACCTTTGTTGATACCTGCATTTTGTTAACATTTCTTCCAACTATGTTTCTAATGTTCTGTTTTAAAATTGTGCAATGTAAATGCTACTTCATAAATACAATATCATGCCTTTAGGCAGCAGCTTCAGTCCCTGGTTCCGCTCAGTATGTCACAAAGATGTCTGGTTACCACAATTCGTACCAAGTGTTATATTTTCTGAAGGAATGCTGACAGTAAATATAAACAAACGTTACCATAGGTACCAAGTACCTTCTTGTCCATTCTTTGATAACATAAATATTCTCATAACCTTGGATCCATTATGGAATTTGAATTTAGTTATGGAATATAGCACTTTTGTTCATGAACCACACACAGGACCAAGGCTTCTGACTTCTAATAAGTTGATTTGTGATTTTCTGTTTTGTGTTCCGGTCCCATCGGCTTCCGCTGCACCATTGTAATTTATCCATTGTATTTTCTCATTGCACTTACTCATATCGCAATATTGTCACTGCTTGCGATATTGCAACTTGTGATTTTTTTGTTTTTCCATCCTGCGATTTGTGATTCTATGATTTGCAATTTTGTGATTTGTGATTTGGTGATTTTGCGTTTCTACGATTTGCGATTTTGCGATTCTGCAATTTGCAATTTTGCGATTTGCAATTCTACGATTTTGCAATTTGATATTTTGTGATTTTCTTTCCTGCAACGATTTTCGATTCACTATTTTCTCACAAGTATACAAAAATTGAAGGGGAATTCATCATCTATCCACTGGAAATCTTTCACTGCTCCCATGCGACCACTAATGTTTCTCCAAAGCCAATGATAATGCTAATGCTACTCCTTTGCTTCTTTGTTGATCTTGATCTGCTCCATTTCCATGAATGGAAATATTTCCAATAATCTCCCCCTTTTGAATTGATGGAAACACACCCTCCCCCTTTCATTCTTAGAAATTTCCTCCTACCTCTGATTACATTACCTCCCCCTTTGACATCAATGGAAAGGGGTTACATATGTTTCAGTGTGGTTTCCATCATTGCATTAGTACTCTATGAGTTATATATAAACATTGTTCATTCTGTCCTTTTGTTATTCAATGAATTCCACTACATATGCCTTGATGGGGCTGCTCCATAGTGACTGCTACTCCATATGGTATATAAGTATTGTTGGAAGAACACTTTGGAAATCATTGAAATTGCATGTATATACACAAAAAATTGATACCATCCATAAAAGATTCCTTGCATTTGCATAATGCTGAAGATGATAATAAAGACACTCCATAGATAAAACTATACAAGAATATATATAAAAAAAACATGCAAAATAGAAATAATATAAGAATAATTAAGATTCTCCATGTGATATATAACCCTTTCTCCACCAACAACGTTGCAAGATGTTACTTGTAATTGTGACGAAGAGGGCCTAATTTCATACTCTTATTATGTCTTTGATGATCTTGCTTCTTACTTATGATAAATTTTTAAGCAAGTAGTTTCTCCTCTATGCTTCTTTCTGCTCCTATAGTCTCCCCCTTAGCTAGTGAACTCAACTCCCCCTCCTCCCCCCCCCCCCCTCCCCCCATTTTTTTTAATTATCAGTTCTAGATCATATTAATGAGCATCATTTGTAGACACTATCCCGAGCTTGTTTCTCAGGTATTCAAATTTTTCTCTAGCAAGTGGTTTTGTAAACATGTTTGCTATGTGTTCCTTTGTGGGAAAGTATTCCATATTTACTACCTTCTCAGCTACTTGTTCTCTGAGAAAGTGGTATTTTATAGGGATGTTCTTAGTATTTGAATATAGCACATGATTTGTTAACATTCTTATTGCACTCGTATTGTTGCATCTGATAGGAATAGGATCACTAAATTCTATTTTCATGTCTTGAAGTGTTTGTTTCATCCACATTAGATGTGTGCAACAAGCTGCAACTTCTATGTATTTAGCTTCAGCTGTGGATAGAGAGATTGATGTTTGTTTCTTGCTTAGCCATGCCACAAGACTCTATCCTAGATATAACACACCACCACTTGTGATTTTCCTGTCATTCACACAACTGGCCCAATTTACATCTATATATGTTGTTAGTGTAAAATCTTTACCTCTTGGATTTCATAGTTCATAATTTGTAGTTCCTTGTAGGTATATAAATATCATCTTGGTTGCTAACAGGTGAGTTTGTTTATGTGTTTATTGATATCTTGCCACTAGTCCAACTTCCAACATTATGTCTGGTCTAGAAGCTGTCAAATATAACAAACTTCCTATCATAGACCTATATATTTTTCGATCTACATCTAGCAACATATCATCTGCACATAGCTTGCATCCATTAGTCATGGGGGTTGACAGCAGTTTAAATTCTTCCATTTGGAACCTTTTTAACATATCTCTGAGGTATTTTTCTTGTGAAATAAATATGCCTTTGACCTTATGTAGGATTTGAAGCCCTAGGTAGAAGCAAGTTCTGCAATCATTAACATATCGAACTCCGACTTCATATGTTTATTGAATCCTTTTACAAAATCATTTTTATTTCTTCCAAACATGATATCATCTACATATACAATCACGATTAATAATTCATATTGATTATCCTTTATGTATAAATTACTATCAACTCCTCTCTTCTTGAACCCTTGCTTCTTAAGGTACTTGTCCAACCTGGAATACCATGCTCATGGTGCTTGTTTAAGACGATACACAACTTTCTTTAACTTACAAAAACAATTTAGCTTATTCGATAACAAAAAACATTCAAGTTTTTCCATGTACAATTCCTCCTCCAGGTCACCATTTAGGAAGGCAGACTTCACACCCATTTGATACACCTGGAAATCATTGTAGCATGTGAAATCCAAAAACATCTTGTTTTCTTCCATTCTCACGACTGGTGCAAATGTTTCTTCATAATCAAGACCTTCTATTTTTGAATACCCCTTACATACTAGTCTGGCATTATTTTTAATTACTTGACCCTTTTCATTCATCTTATTCTTGAATACCCATTTTTGTGCCAATGACATTCTTTCCAGGAGGTCTTGGTGTTAGGTCCCAAGTTTTTCTTTTATTAATTTGGTTTAACTCTTTGTTAATAAAATTGATCCAATTTTTGTCTTTAGTTGCCTCATCAAAGTTCTTTTGCTCTATTTGTGACAACATAGCTAGATGAACTTCCTCGAGATTTTCTGCTAGTTGTCTTCTTGTTTGAACTCATTCACTTTTGCCTCCAATAATTTATCTTTCTAGATGATTATTTTGAGTGTGTCTTGAGGAAAATTTTGAGTGCATCTCTGTATCTTCTGATGTTTCATCCCGCTCTTCACTATATTGGTTGTCACAATGATGATGATCTGGAGGGTTAATAAAGTTTTTTCTTTTGGTTTTATCTTGTGATTCCTCATCAAATCTTACATTGATGCATTCCAAAATCTCATGTAGCCTCTTATTATAGCACCTGTATCCCTTACTTTTTTATGAGTACCCAAAAAATATTCCTTCATCAAATCTAGCATCAAACTTTTCTAATTTTTCATAATTATTTTTTATAAAGAATTTACTAACGAGAACCCTAAAATGCTTGATTGATGTTGGTTTCCATTGCCATAGTTCATATAATGTCTTGTCACAGTTTGGTCTGAGATGTTCCTTGTTGAGGATATGTATTGTTGTATGTAATTCCTATTCCCAATAGGTTTGAGAGATGTTTCTTTCTTACATTAGAGCTCTGGCTATTTTCTGCTTAGATATGTTTTTCCTCTCTGCAACTCCATTATGTTGAGGTGTGTCTTCAACAATGTAATGTTGTTTTATCCAAAATTCATTACACAGGTCCAAAATCTCATTTGATGTGAATTCACGTCCTCTATCTGATCTAATGCACTTTATTTTACATCATTATTGGTTTTCTGCCAGTTCCTTGAATATTTTGAATTTTTCGAACACTTTAGACTTGATACTAAGAAATTCCACCCATGTTAATCTAGAATATTCATCGATTATCAACATGAAATATTTTCCCCCTCCTGGTGCATCTATTCTCAAACGTCCGCACAGATCCATGTGAACTAGTTGTAGAGGCTTAGTACATGATAGCTGGTCTTTGCCTTTAAATGATGTTCGAGTTTGTTTTCCCATTTGGTAGGGCCTACATATAGTATTTTAGGGCTTCTTTATTATTCACAAGTATCTAACTACTTTCTTCTTGTTTAGTTTGATGATGTGATCAAAATTGATATGTCCCCATATTCTATGCCATAGCCAATATTCATCAAGTTTGCTGATGTAACACCTTTCACTCTCATCTTTCATGATATATACATTACTCTCTGTTCTAACCCCCTTAACCAAATTTTTCCCTGTAGTGATTGACCTATCTTCAGAACTTTGAGTTCTAAAGAGGACCTCACTACCTTTATCGTACATTTGACATACACTTAGAAAATTGTGTTTTAGACCTTCAACAAAAAATATATCTTGAGCCTTTCCTCTTGCATTATTTAGACTGGTTGTTCCTTTTACTTTAATTTTCCCTTCTTTGTCATTACCGAATGTGATATTACCAGATTTCTTTTCATCCAAAATTACAAACTTGCAGATAAAACACTCTAAATCGAAACTGATATTCCTTAGAAGGAACAAAAAAAAGTGAAAAATAATGGCGAAGGGGTTGTTCCTTTTAAAGGGAACAATAAGGAAAATCGGCGGAAATGTTGTTCCTTTTAAAAGGAACATCAAAAACAATCGGTGGAAGGGTTGTTCCTTTTAAAAGGAACAACAAGAACAATCAGCGAAAATGTTGTTCCTTTTTAAAAGGAATAGGAAAAAAAATCAGTGGAAATGTTGTTCCTTTTCAAAGGAACAACAAAAATATGAACATCCAGATGTGTTGTTCCTTAAGAGGAATGACTGATGTTCCTTAAGAGGAACAACAGCTGTTCCTTAAGAGGAACAACACGAAAAATAAAGGCACACAAGATTGTTGTTCTTTTTTAAGAGGAACAGTTGTTGTTCCTTAAGAGGAACAGTAGTTGTTTCTTAAGAAGAAAAACATGAAAAATAAAGGCACACAAGATTGTTGTTATTTGTTAAGAGGAACAACATCTATTCCTTAAGAAGAACAGCACGAAAAAATAAAATCTGTACAAAAAATAGTTCATACAAGAAAAATTAAAAGAAAAGTTTATGTACAAATTTCAGAAATAAAGGAATCGTTCATTGAATGAATGACGAGGAGGAGTTATCTTCCTCAGCAAGAATCTACATAGTAGAATCTCCTCGTAATTGTTGGTAAAAGGATTCCTGATTAAGTAGTTTATGGTAAAGTCGTACTCGATGATCGTTTTCTTTGAAAGAATGTCCAGATCCATCAATGGTAGTTAACGTAATGGTTCCATTTTCATGCACTTTCTGTATCTCGTAAGGTCCAAGACATCGTGTCTGGAGTTTTCCTGGGAAATCCTAAAACCTGGAGTCATATAGCAGTTCCCAATCTCCTTTGTGGAAGATTTTCTTTTTAACGAGGGCATCGTGCCATTTTTCTCTCTGCTGTTGAATTAATGCAGTGTGCTGGATGTCGGAGAGGCTAATTTCATCTAACTCGTTGATTTGCTGTAATCTGCTGACCTATGCCTCATTTAAATTCAAACCCACCTCCTGGGTTGTTCTTAATGTTTGAATTTCAAATTCTATTGGAAATATGGGTTTTTTTCGAAATACTAACTGATATGGTGAATACCCAGTGGTATTTCTCCATGTTGTTCAGTATGCCGACAAGGCTTTCGACAATACTGAAGCCTAGTCACCTCTGTGTGATGCAACTGTTTTTGTAAGTATTGCTTCTATCACCTTATTCATTCTCTCTACTTGGCCATTTACCTGTGGGTGTTATGGGGTTGTAATTTTGTGCTGAATGTGGTAATTTTTTAATGTTGCAGCAATTTTATTACCTACAAATTGTGGTCCTCCATCTGTAATTATGTCCCTTGGGAGGCCATATCACACAAATATTTGGAAAAGGAACTGTATTACAGAGTCCTCTGTAGCTCTTGGAAGTGCCTCTGCTTCAACCCATTTAGTAACATACTCTGTTGCAACTAGTATGTATATTTTCTGATTTGATGGTGGGTTAATAGGACCAACAAAATCAAGCACCCAACGCTCAAATGGATCGATTACTAACTGTGGATTCAAAGGCATTTCATTGGACTGTCCAGGGCGTCCCACCCTTTGGCAACTATCACAGGCTTGTACAAACTTTTTAGCATATTTAAAAATAGTTGGCCAGTAATAGCCTGTTTGTAAAACCTTGTGACCGATCCTGCGATCTATGAAATGTCCGCCATATGGCCCATCATGGCATGCTTTTAGGATGTCAAATATTTTTTCTTCTCGAACGCATCTTTTGATGTGCATATCTGCTCCTATATGAAATAGGTAGCCCCCAATCCAAGAGAATCGGGTACTGCGCTGTACTATCTGTTTTCATTCATTTGGCGTTAGATGCTTAGGTATTTTACCTACTGCTAAATAATTTGCAACATCAGCATACCATGGGGTTTTGGCAGTAACAGCAAACAAATTTTCATCTGGAAACTGATCTTCGACTATTGTTGCATCCGTTGGTTTTGGCATTCGTGAGATAAAATCAACTACAATATTATCTTTTCCAGGTCGGTCCTTTATTGTGATGTCAAATTCCTACAATAGAATCAACCATCTTGTTACTCTTCCATTTGTAACCAGTTTATTTGCTAACAAATTTATGGCAAAGTGATCTGTATATAAAACTACAGGATACCCAGTTATATAATGTCTAAATTTATTTACAGCATGTATTACAGCTAAATATTCTTTCTCAGTCATAGTATAGTTTAATTCAGCAGGAGATATATTCTTGCTAATATAATAATTGCATATGTATTTTTATCTTCTTCCTGCCTAAGGACTGCTCCAATAACTGTGTCTGAGGCATCAGATGAAATTTGGAATGGAAAATCCCAATTTGGGCCCCTTAGCACTAGGGTTGTTGAGAGAAGCTTTTTCAGATCCTCAAAAGCATGGTCACATTTATTTGTCCAAATAAAATAAACATTCCCTGTTAGTGCGTATAGAGGTGCAGCTATTTGAGAATAATGCTCTATGAATCTTATATAATAACCAGAAAATCCTAGAAAGCTACGTACCTCTATTTGTGTGGTAGGAGTAGGTATTAACAAAATTATTTGAATTTTAGCTGGATCTAACTGTATTCTAGCTGCTGAGATACAATGACCTAATATGAGTCCCTCGATCATCATCATGTGACACTTCTCATGGCTTAAGTAGAGCCTGGTGGCAATACACCTTTGCAACTCTTTTTCCAATGTTTCTAATGTTGGCTCAAAATAATCTCCATAAGGTGTGAAATCATCCATATATACTTCGAGCCCTTCATTTATTAAATCTGAAAAGATGCTGAGAATGGCCCTCTGAAATGTGGCAGGGGCATTTCATAGACCAAAGGGTAAAACTTTGTAAGAAAATGTCCCCCAAGGACAGGTAAAAGTAGTCTTATCTTGGTTTTCAGGGGAAATCTGAATCTGATTGCATCCACTGAAGCAATCTAAGAAAGAAAATAATTTCTTTCCTGCTAATGTATCTAATACCTGATCAATGAAAGGAAGGGGAAAGTGGTATTTCTGGGTTGCTTTGTTTATTTCTCTGTAGTATACACATATCCTCCAATTTCCATTCTTCTTTGGCACCACTACTAGTGTAGAGACCCACTTGCTATCAGATATTGGATAAATAAAGTTTACATCCAATTTTTTTGTAATTCAGCTGTCACAATATCCTTAAGATGAGGGTTTAATCTTCATTGGGGTTGGCGAATGGGTCTAGTATATTTTTTCTGTATAAATGTGGTGTGTACATAACTGGGGATCAATTCCTTTCATTTCTGGGTAATCCCATGCAAAATCTCCCTTATATTTTCTCAGTAGTTGGACCAACTTCTCTTCTTGTTCAACAGTCATATTTTTGTTAATGTTCAAAGTTTTTCCTGGCTCAATTTCTATAGTTTTGCTATTGTAAACAGAAGTGGTAGGTATTGATTGATCTTGAATGTCTTTAAAGGGATCTTCTTCTTCTTCATTATCAAATGTTGCCTTGATCATGTGACATTGCAAATGGGATCTGTTTTTTGGGTGGTTAATAAATTTTTTAATGATGCCATCCTCTGTTTGGTCTTTAAAGTCGAGGGCATCTTCTATGGTTAATGGTGATCTAATGTTTTCTATGAGGTATGATACAGAATGTTTATTTGTTTTTATTATTGTTAGGCTTGGCTGGGCCGGAGGGTATAAGGCTAAATTCTTGACATAACTCCCTCTAGTTATAGTCATGCTTCCTTGTCGGCAGCCAATGTAAACATCAGTGGTTGCCAGCCAAGGTCTACCTAACATTAAAGGGTGTCCATCTAGCTAGTTTTTGGGGTTAATAATCAGGAAGTCGGCAGGGTATTCCCAGGAGTCTACAGACACCATTACATCATCCAGTGTGCCTTTTGGCTTGACTACCGATCGGTCATCCAATTCCAATAAGGTTGTTGTTGGATCTAATGATGTAATGCCAATTTTTTGAAAGTGGTTGTTGTTAGGATATTGATTGCAGCTCCCAAATCAACTAAGGCATTTGGAAATGATTGTCCATTGATTTGCACCGTAACTATAGGATTTCCTAGGTCCTCATACTTTACAGGTGGTTCTCTTCCTGATAGTAAGTCAAATAGAGTGCCGACTACTTGGATGGTTGGGTTAGTTGTTGTTCTCCTCTTTGGCTTTCTTATACATAGTTCTTTGATGGTCTTTGCATAAATGGGAATATCTTGGATAGCTTGGAGGAGTGGGATTTTTATACACATATTTTTCAGTTCTCCCAGAAGATCAAAATCAGGATGTTCTATTGGATGAGGTATTATTAGTCATTCTGGGAATGGTGGAGAAGAGGTGGTTTTTTGCTCATGAGTTTGTTGTCTAACCACATTCTCCTTTTGCAATGTTTGTTCTGAAGGTAACAGATTTTCAACTTGAACATTTTTTTCTCCGTCTAATTCTATTATGCACCGAGACCTTAGATGAAGGTCGTTGCACTCCCTTAACTCAGTTTCTAGTTCTAGTGCTTCGATTATTTGAACAGATTGAACCGGTCTATTATTAGGGTTCGAGTTGGGTTGGGTTGGGAGTTGCGGTCTTAAGGTGGTATGGGTATTTTGTTGCAATGTATATGGTGCTGGCAGTGTAGGTGGAGGGAGAGGAATTGCTCCAGCTGGTTGATCAATAGATATTTTCCAGTTCAACTGCTAGGTACGACTCTGTGAGGTGGAGGGGGACCATTGCGTTGGATATGTATTATTTTTCCAAAATGTTGGACAGTAAGGAAATTTTGGCCAATTGGTTTGATTTGTTTTATTTGGCCATGGTGGTGTAGGAAATGGCTGATGTGACCAACTGGGAAAGGGTGGCTGATTTCACCACATTCCATTATATTGTTGAGCATTATACTGAGGAGACTGAAAAGAAAAGGATGGATCAATGGGCATACTTGTTTTTCGTGGCTGCCATTGACGGCACTGATTGAGTAGGTATACCATTTCTGTTTCTTCTTCCACTTCTTTTTAGACTGCTTTCAATCTCGGGAGTGAGGGGAAACTTTCTATGGAGTGATCTTTCATGTAGATGGCACAGACTTGGACTATATCTAGTAGGCAATATTTATGGCTATGTTTCTTTCTACATCTAGGGCAGAATATTGCCAAATTTTGTTCTGCTTCTTCCTGCTTTTGTTTAGCTTGCATGATATCGAGTTGCATTGTCAGAGTCCCTAGAATATCAGTTTTGAAGTCTTCTAGTAGATTTCCAATTTCTGTATGGGTTATACCTCCATCGGAGGTCTTGCTATCCGTTGTGATCATGTCATGTCCTGCTGGTTTTAGTCTTGTGCTGCCTCTCGAACTCCTGATACATAAATCAATAATGTCAGCAAATTTTTCCTGATATATGTCACCTTTGCCCATGATGTTTAATGTTCCAACCCATTTTTCCTTCATCCCTTTAATTAATGTAGTTTTTAACACATTATCAAGTAAGGGTAAAGATGCATAAGGTGATCTCTGGAGGTTGTATTGAAAGCATTCTACATATTCCTCCAATGTTTCATTAGGTTTTGTTGTCATCTAGAATATTTCATCCTTTAATTCCCTAGACCTACAATAATCCTGATATTTCTTTAGAAAATCAGCTTTCATCTGATCCCAGTCATTTATAACACCTCCACCTAACCCCATAAACCATCATAGAGATTCTCCTTTTAATGTGGAGGGGAATAATTTTAGCTTTTGGGGATCAGTGGTATAGTCATACCCCCTTCATAATACATTGAATTCAAACAGGAATGCGTCTGGATCTTCCGATGTTAAGCCATGGAATGTAGGAATATGATGGAGATGAATGGCCTTCATAGGTGCATTAACTGTAGTGTCCACAATGGGATATTGCAGTGTGGAAGTTTGGGGTGTTTGCTGGTTCTGGGCCATTTGATCAAATATATGCCAATATCCTTCTGGGATTTCTGGGGAATTATTCCTAAACTGACTAGAAGGAGTAGGGGTGACCTTAACAACACTTCCTTGGTCAGGGATAATGAGTGTCCCTTGCTGAACTATTATCTGAGGGGATTTTGGTTCTTTAGGTTCTTCAGTTTTGTTTTGGATGATTTTGACAACACTTCCCTTATTTGGGTTGCTTGGTGTTTGGATTACTTCAAGAGGGGATCTTGGTTCTTCTATTTCCCCTGTTTCTCCTCTTCACAAAGATTGCTAGAGTTCCCTTCTTGTAAAGAAATTGGGCAAGAATTCCCAATTTCTTGAGAATCTTGCTCAGTGTCTTCTATTTGGCTATGCACCTCAGCAATAGCTACAGATGGTGATTCTGTGGCCCGAAGGGAGCTAGTAGGTTGTCTAGAATCAATTTTTCTAGGGCCTACTGATGGATAAAATTCATCTTTCTTAATGATATTGTCGATAAAGGTTGTTTCCCCAAGGGTCACCAGTCCCTTAGGTTTTTCAGGTCTGTAGGAATTTTTTTTTGATTAAATTTTCTATTCATTCAAAAAACGCAAGCATTCATTCCTACCTTAGACTTCTACACAGTCCTGCTATGAAGCGGGCAAGTGAATGAGCATGTTCCTTGTTCGTTATGCAGGTTCTTACCTTCCATTTTTAATACCCAATTCTTCCTTAGTAGAGAAAATCAAATATACATCACTCTTTCTAAATAGCTACACTCTCCCTGGCAACGATGCCAAAATGTTGAGGTATAAAAGCTGTATTTTTAACTCCTATTTATCCTACATTAATTATCAATCCAGTTACAAATTTTTATTTCAAGATTTTACTCAGTCTGAGGCGGAAATTTAATCTAAGAGTAATTATCTCCAATTTGCAGTACAGTGTTTCAAATACAAGAGTAAGTGGATGCTTGAAAATTAAATCTAATTGCAATGACATGAAACTTAAAGCTCTAAAATCCAATCACTCACTCAACAATCATCAATCAAGGATGCATTAGTAATAACTCTTTCCTCTGTCAACTGATGTAAATGAAATCAAGCATAAACAAGATCTCCAATCTGAGGACTTAGACAGTAATAGCCAATGTCCTTTATAGTTGATGATCTAACACTACACAATAAACAACTAATTGGAAATTATAACTGAGTTGAATCAATAATGATGCTAATAGAAATAGAATAAACATGATTTCTACAATAACATTCCAAAGAAAACCAAATACTTACAGGAAAGGAATAAACAGTAAAGCTATTTATTAGAAATGAACATCAGATCTATTTAATGGAAATGAAAAACAAACTATTTAATGGAAATGAACAACAAACTCTAAACAACGAAGCTTTATATCTGAAAAGAATAAAAATACAAGTTACAGAGGAATAAATAATCTTGTTATGTTGAAAAGGAATAGCAACACAATTCACTCACAATTGATGAAGCTAACCGATTTCATAAAACATTGAAATAGTAAGCTATACAACATGGAAACTGTGAAGCAATGCGATTTAAAGGAAATGAGAAGTAAAGAAAACCATTACACGACTGGAATCGAAAAGTAATGGTACAGATAGCAAGTGGATCCACCAGGGCCGGGCCCTTAGCCACTAGTGAAGCATCGCCGAACTACTCCCATATCAAATAATGGAACGACAACCGTATTATATATTAATCGTATGTAACAGATTTTACAAGAAATTGCACTCTTTTTTAACCAATGAGAGTCGATGAGAAATCGTGAAAATACAATAGGAAGTTTGAATAATTATCATACACCATCTATTTCATTTCGATTTCTACAAGCGTTGTACTTTTATAACAGCCAGCAGATGAAACAAGAAAGATAGATAAGCTTTGAGCAGCGATCCCCGAGGATCGAGAGATCTTGAGGGATTCACTCTATCTTCCATATTTAGTTATTGTTTTGTCTTCTTGTGCTGATGTCGTGTTGTTCCTTTCCTTCCTTTGGTTGTGCGCTCTGATCTTGACCTTCTTTTCTGGATATGGTCTTTTGTTGAAGGGACAACAGTTATTTGTGATTTTTCTTTTTCCCCCGAATGGTGGCTTCCCACTTCATCTATTTTCTTCATATAAGAAAATACAATCTTTAATCAATTTGCAACAATAACTAATATCCTTAATTCTATTATAATTCTTCAATATATTACCATTTTAGAATATAAATGAGTTATGATTAAAGGAAAAAAGATAAAGAAATACATGGAAAATTAATACATTTTCCAATGGTCAACATCTGGTACTCAGCTTGAGCCTCCATGCATACCTCCATTCTCTGATTTCTTTCTGTAATCTGGGCAAACATTTTTTTAATTAAGGGCACTTGTTCTTGAGTGCTTTCATGTCTCCTTGGTGAAGCAGGGACATTTTTCTCATCTCCCAATTGTAATGAGAAACTAGGTTGAGCATCTACAAAATCCTCACTCAGTTTTGTTCACTTTTCAGTCCTCTGTTCTTCATCCTCTAAATCAATCACTACCTCTTTACCCCTCTTATTTGACTTCTATGATATAATTGGAGTCTGTATATTTAAGCTCACTAAACCTGCAACACCTTTACCGGCCATTTTTTTCTATATCAGGTCTACTTTCATGAATAAATGTTGAATACCCATTTTAAATTCTCCTATTAGAAATTACACTGTGAGGTCCATAATCCCACTTCTCTCCTAAAAATAGGTGCATTTCATCTAATATATTAGAGGCTTCATCAATTTCTTGTCTCATATTAACTATAAAAGGACTAACAGTCTATGACAACTTAAACATATGACCTTTCTTCATAGGCACAAAATGTATTTGATCCACGTTTAAAATTTTCCTAATGAACTCCAAAGAAAATAATATCATAGGCACAAATACAAGAAGCCTATAGTTTCTACACCAGCTCCATAAAGCCTTTCATAATAGTCTTCAAAAACAAACCAATCACCAAACTAGCAATCTGTACCCAACTACAAGAACTCTTGACCTTTTGGCAAAAAGAAGGGGGGAGTAAGTCCATTCAAATATTATATCTAGTAGACATGAAATGACTAGAAAAATATAACAAACCACCCTCATTATGTTCTTTCCTCACTATGTCTATCCAGAATACTACTGGCTGCCTCTTCTTATTCATATGCATTATATTTAACTCTAGATGCATGAATTCTTCAACATTTTGATATAAAAAGAGGTAAATAACAAGAGAAAGAAACCTGAATGAACCCATCAGAGATAAGCTCATGAGCTGAGAGTTGACAGCTTCCTTCCAATAAGATGGAATATCCAGCACCACTCCTGCCTTCATCATCAAGGCAAACATTCCTAGAACTGATTTGTCCACTATATTGTCATCATCCTTTCCAAAAATATTTGCAATGCACCTTAGCATTGGTCTGAATTCTATATCAAAAACTTCCATGGGAAATTATTCATTATAAGGTGTAAACTGTTGTGTATCTAGCTTCAGAAAAAAGATGAATTAGTTAAACTTTGGACCTGCAAGACTATCATAATGTGCCATCAAGGAATCATTAGTAAATTGGACATACGACTCTGACTCAGGGTAACACAGAGCTTGATGAATTGATAGGGTTGAGACTTGCATAACGTTTTCCCCTTGACAATTCATTACATAAATTTTTCCAAGGTACATAACAGACACTAACCAATACAAAAATTCCGGAAAAAGGTGTGTTATTGGTATATATGTAGACAACACATCCGTTTTAACCATGGCAGTGTAAATTGGAAAAGTTTTATCGTTTAGGTAGACCTTCTGGTAAAATTAAAGGTGGTCTAGGGAACATACAATATCCTGGATATCCCTCTCAGTGTCCATGAGAGAAATGTGACTGGAAGAACCTGACAGGGATGAACGCTTGGCCATTGTTTAGCTTGGGGTGACAGACAATCGACAAGTTGGCGGACAGCAGAGAAATACACAGCGCAAACACAATTTTAAAGACAAACTAACAAAAATAACCTTAGAGAAAAGATAAACCTTCTTAAATATGTGGCGCGGGATCAAGAATTAAATGCTGATGAGATGTACCAAAAGACCGTCGAAAGTAATCCGACGTGGATCATATCTATCACCAACTATCTGCATACATCACTGCGGGAGGTCTCAAGGTACAGAGAGCTCGTCGGGTTCATGCCATCGCAGTGAATCTCGATAGGGTCAACTGCGGAGGCACCCTCCTCGTTAACCCGTGCACTGAAAGTGCCCGCGGGTTGACACTTTTATTTCTTGATTAATAAATCATTGGATCCTGCTCCATGAGATGTTTGCTTTTTAATCTTGTGCGTTGGGATTCACTTCCAAAAAGCTTTAAAGTATTAAATTTAAAATTTAATGCAACATATATTACATTTTTATGCTAAAGTATATGAATTTTTATACTTTATCATATATTTTGAAAATTTTCTACTTTTTTTTGTACTTTTAAAAATTAAAAATAAAGTATATGAAAATGAGCCACCACATATGGCTCCACCTGGGGATAGTGTTTTTTTCCATGAAACACTAAGAACCACAGATTAGTCCATTCACTTCAGGCATGGATTCAAATGTTGTTTGATGAAAAATGTACAATGAAGGAAACCGAATATGTACAATGGTGAACCATAAAACTTCATTACTAAAAGTAATGTTTTAAATATTTCCCATTCATGGGAAGCTCTATTGTTTCTCCACCAAGATTCTCCAGCATGAAAGAGTTATTTTATCTTTCTTCAATAATCCTGTATGGGCCATACCAGAGAGGATCAAGCTTACCATGCTTTCCTTTTTCTTCTCTTCTAGTATCCCATCTTAATACCAAATCTCTAGTTTGGAAAAGACTCTCCTTTGCTTTTCTATCAAAAATGGACTTCATCTTTTCTTGATATGTGACCAATTTTTCCCTGACTTTATTCATGTTATCACTCAATTCTATCACCTTATTCAGTCTTCTTATCAATGCATCAGGTTCTTCTTATGCTTCTTGAAGGAAATAAATCGCTAGTCTTGTTAGCTGAGTAGGAAAAAAAGCTTGAGTTCCATATACCAATTCATAAGGGGACTTACCAGTAGATCTTCTAGTAGTCATTCTTACTTCCCAGAGAGAAAATATCAACACTGAATCCTAGTTCTTCTGATTCTCATTAATTGTTTTCTTCAAAATCTTAACCAATGTCTTGTTAGAAGATTCAACTAGCCCATTCTCTTGAGGATGATATGCTGTAGAATGAGACAAAATGACATTATATGTTTGACAAAAATTAATGAATCTGATTGAGTTAAATACTTGAGCATTGTCTTTCACAATCTTTACTGGACATCCAAACCTGTTAAATATGTTCTCTTCCAAAAACTTCATTACTACCAGATCATTTTCTTTTCTAGTAGGTATTGCCTCCACCCACTTTGTAAAATAATTAGTGGCAGTCAAAATCCATTTGAACTTCCTGCTTGATGGTGGATTGATTTATCCAAGGAAATCTAATCCCCATTGTCTAAATGTTTCTTCAAAAAATACAGGGAGAAGAGGTAAAGGAGCTAACCTTTTATTTTCTTTAAAAAATTGACATTTCTGGAAGCCTCTAACCACTCTATATACATTAGCAAACAAGGATGGCCAGTCAAAACCTGATTTCAGAATTTTATGAGCAGTAAATTTCCAGCTATAATGCCCTCCACACAGACTTTCATGGTATTCTTTGATAACTTCCATTGACTCCCCCTCTGTCAAACACAACAAAAAAATACTAGCAGGATCCTTCCAATATAATTTAGCATCAATTATAACATAGGTTAAGCTTTGAGTTTAAGAGCTTTGCACATTGTTCTGTTTATTAAGGGTGGATAAGAAAAAAATCATAAGTAATGAATAATATCCTTATACCAATCAGAGAAAACAAATTTGCATTTAATTTCTAACTTTGTGCTATTGTGACTTGTTTCATCAACAGCTTCATCCAAAGGTGCAAGCAGATTAATTCCTAGAGCTTGAAAATTTGATTCTATTAGTAGCTTTTCCAAGCCTTGTCATTTCACCAGTTTAGTGCTTTTAATGTCTAAGTCATACTCTTGTATCTTAGCAATCCACTTTCCTCGTTTTCCTTCAACATCACTTTGAAATAACACATATTTTACAGCTAATTTAGGTACATATGGAACTATTTGAGACTACATCACATAGGTTCTGAAGGTTTTCAATACTTTAACTAATGCATATACCTATTTTTCCAAGATATTGTATTTGAGTTCTGCATCTCTGAGAAATTTACTGAAAAAATGCAACAGGTTGCTCTTTTCCTTCTTCATTATTTTGCAGCAAGACAATAGCTATGGTAGAAGGTGATGCGAATGAAAATATTTGGAATGGCTTTTGATAGTCTGGGCTGATTAAAACTCGAGCTTCTTGAAGAGCTTCTTTGATCCTAGAAAAGGAACCTCTTGCATCTCTGTCCCATTTTAATTCAACATTTTTCTTCAGCATATCTATTATATTTATGACAATCTCAACATAATTTGGGACAAATCTTCTCAGGAAATTAATTTTTCCTAGAAATATATGGATATCTTTCTTACTTCTAGGTAATGGAACTATCTGTATAGCTTCAACTCTTGCTGGATCAATTTTAACCCCCTGATTAGAAACTATATGTCCTAATAACTTACCTTTTTCCAAAGAAAATAGAGATTTCTTTGGATTCAATGATAATCCAAACTTCCTGCATTTCAGGAAATCCTTCTACAGATGCTCCAAGTGCTCATCATCAGAACCTGAAAAAATAGTCACATCATCCAAATATATGACTACAAATTTTTCACCCACAAATGCTATGTCCATTTCTCTTTGGAAGGTATCCACAACATTCATGAGACCGAATGGAATCCTAGCATGCATGCACATTCCCCAAGGTGTGGTAAAAGTTTTTTTCTTCTGATATTCCTTTTCAATAGCTACTTGGTTGTACCCAGAAAAACCATCAACCATAGATAATCTATAGGCTCCTGTGACTTTCTATAAAACATAATCTGTCTTTGGAAAAGGATAGTTGTCTTTTAGAGAAGCTCTATTCAAGTTACTGAAATCAACACATAACCTTATCACTCCATTCTTCTTCCTCACAAGAACAAGATTAGAAACCCAGTCTGAATATCTAAGTGGAACTATGATTTTTTCTTGCAACATTTTCTTCACCTCCTTTTCAATTGGAGAAAGGAACAGTGGATTAATCTGCCTAAGCTTTTGCCTGTGAGGCTTAACTCCATCCTTCCATGGTATTTTATGCTAAATTATATCCAGATAATATGTTTTCAAATCATCATAAGACCATGCAAATACATCCATATACTTCTTGAAAAGATCAATATACCTTTCTTTATAATTCTTAGGAAATCCTTTGAATAACTTGACCATCTTGGTTCCTGTTGAGTTCCTAGATAACAGTGCTCCATCTCACATTCTTTAGAAACCTTCATTTTATCCAGTGCTACATAATTTTCATCAAAAAACCTTTCAAGAGGAACCAAACCTCTGGGTAATACATTTTCTTTCAATTGTATTATCTTCTTATCACCTATTGATTCTTTAAGGTTTTCCAAGCCTTCATTATGATCAGTTTGCTCACTTTCCTGATCTATTTAACTATATTCAAAGTTTCCAATAATTATTAAAAAATGATTAATATACCCATCATCTTCGAATACCTACCAGTGTTTAACATTATCAGGGATTCAGGGTCAATGCCTCATCTCAATCTCATATCTCAGCTTCAGATTAATAGGTGGCTTGAAAGTATTGGCTGCAACTACTAATGAATCTGCCATTCTATTTTCTTCTCTTGAAACGAATTGAAGATTCAACGCCTCAAAATAATTTTCAATCAGGTCCCATACTTCATTCCTATATGAACTCAATCTTGGATTTTTGGTTTGACACAAATTTTTAATTTTTCTTATAATCAATTCAAAATCACCAAAAATGGAGATACATTGAATTCCCAATTTTTTAGCAATTTGAAGAAAAAATATTAATGCCTCATACTCAACTCCATTATTTGTCGATTCAAATTCAAGCTTAAAAGAAAAAGGAAAAATATTACCTTCTGGAGAAACCAGCAAAAATCTAGCTCCTGTGTCATCCTTGGAATAGGCACCATAAAAATAACACTTCCAAATTTTATTTGAATCCAGCTCCTTATGTACAATTGTTGAAGAGAGATGCTTATGTGAGTCTTCAGAAAATTTTGCATCTTCGTGCAACACAAAACAAGAGAGATCCTCCTTCTCTTGGCCACAGATAGGGGAATTTACTGCATCTTTCTTTGTGGTAGTCTTTACAAATCTTATTTCTCTGTATAACCTCCTTTATTCCCCATTAAACACAAGACTGATAGCATATGTGAAGTACAGATTTAAAACACCTCCAAGCTTTTCTTCCCAAGATCTGGACAAAATCATACCAAATCTGGCTGGAATATCTTCAACTACTACATCCATCATAATACTCTTGGCTGGAATTTGGGCTAGAGAAACCACCATGTCTTTGATAAGCCCAACACACTTCACCCTTTTTGAATCAAATGAATAAATGTCTCTATAGGGCTTATTGATTTGTAAATTTAATTCTTTCATCACATATAATGGCATACGATTATGTGATGCACCAGAATCTAACATACAATTATGTAGAATGAAATCATGAAGAAGCATTGATATATAAAAAGGAGGAACATAAGAATCTACCTCTTCCACATCTGGACCAAAAGTGAATACTAATTTTTCTTCTTGTAAATTCACAGTATCACCAATATCATCAGACTGAGAAATATTAATAAATTATGTAATTTTCTTCTTGTAACCAGGTGCCTTAGCTAACTCAAGAAAGGGTACTTGAATTTTTATTTTTTATAATTCTTTGGACAGACTAAAATCTTGATTATGCTTAATAATATTTTCAGGTTCTTCTTGATTCTTATTATAATTATCATTTTTCTCAGGTACAGTAACAATATTCTCCAAAATATTAGAATCAATAAAAATATTCTTGGAAGCCTTAGCTTGTTTTTCATTTGCATTCACTGAATTCATAGGTTGTTTTCCCTTGTCTGATTATTTTGTTGAATTATTTAGTTGTGGAGTCACCATTGGAGAAGGGACTAACTTTGGTTCTTTTTCCTCATCATCCTGAGTTCTTAATATATTTTTGATCTTAATTCATACTTATTATGCAGTTATTCTTGCATAAAATCAGTGAATTGTTTAAAATAATTACCCATTTCTTCCTTATCAAATGACACATCATCTTCTATGCATTATTATTTACATTTCTCTTCTTCCTCATCATCTTCCACGTAAAGAACATATATTTGATCTTCAACCTCTTTCTGATCATCCTCAGCAGAATGTGAGGGTGTTGCTTCTATATATAAGGGTGCTTGAACTTAATCCTGATCTCTCCTTTCCCTATGAAAAATTTGCAAGGGATGTTTTCTGAACTGTGGATTGAAAAACCCTCTATTTTTCTGTGCAGGCTTCTTATTATCTAATTCCATCTTCACTAATTTATTTGAAAAGTCCTTGATGACCTTATTCATGTCATCAATCCTTTGATCCTGTGATGAATCTTCTTTGGCCTTACCTTTATCTTGAACTGCCTTCTTTTCCTGTGTTTTTCCCGCAGCAGTCATATTTGCTTCAATCTCTAAAGCATCTGTTTGTATTTTTTCAAGAGTAGCATATCTTCTCTCTCTCAATGTGAAACTAAAATCTGATATAAATGCCCTAGAAAAAACAACTCTTGCTCCAATATGAGGGGGTTTCATTTTTGCGGGTAAACTATTATACAATTTGTTAAATATTTAATGAAATCATTCATGCTTTCATTAGAATTTTTCTTAATAGCATTAAACTCTGTCAATGAATAACCGTGATCTCTCTTCTCACCCCATCTTTGGAAAAATTGTCTTTCTAATTTGTCCCAATCATTAATTGAGCCATTTGGTAATCCTTTAAACCATTTTCTTGCATCTCCATTCATATACTATACAAAAAGTCTCATTACTACATCAAGATGTTCAACATTTAAATTTTTAGCAAAAGTGCAAAACAAAGGCAAGTGTTGTTCTGCAGTTATTTCATCTTCAGCAATAAATCTAGGAAGCAATTTAAGGTATTATTGAGGCATTGCATTCATTGGTTGTGGAATATTTAATGGTTCATATTTATTCATCAAGAAAGCAAGGACACGGGCTGCCATGTTTATGCCTTGATTAACTGCTCCTTGAGTAGGTGGGGTTTGTATACCAGTTGTAAATTTGGATGGATGAGGTGAAACAACTGATATGGGAAGGGGTTGATGAACAACAGCAGAAGTATTTGAAACTATATTAGGTTGAGTTTCTGTAAATGTGAATGAAACAGGCTCAAAATATTTCTCTTCTAACTTTGGTTCTTGGAAATGAATAGGTGGGGACAAGGATTATTTTTATGAGAAAATGAGTTTCCGAGAAATATCCTTGGATGAAAGCTGGTGCAGATAGTGTAGCATCAGGTGTAGAAAGCGTTCTTGATTTCTGGCCTTTTTTAGAAACCAACTTTTCAGGATCTAAAAGAATAGGAGCTTTCTGTTGAGAGGTATCTGATCTCGTATGTGGCCTTTTATACGCCAGAATTATGAAATAAATATATAGCCTGATATTTCCTCCTCTTTGAACATCCAAAGGAAATATGAAGAAAACCCAGGAAAAGAACTTCACTTCTTCGTCCCTGGAAACGGCGCCAAAAAATGTTGTATCTTAAGAGACAATCCCTTAGTTGTGGTAAGGAATCAAAACTTAATACATTTATATAAATGTATCACAAAAATATTGGTCTTTGTTTAATCACCTTCATATGTTTATCATTAAACCCTCAAAGATCAAACGCAATGAATGTCCCAGAATTCTATTATTTGTTGATATAGAATGAAATGATCAGAAGAACATGAAGGAAAGAAGTTCAAATTGATATGTTGATGTACAAAATATATCACCTCAATCTTCAGAAGAATTATAAGACAGGAATAGTTAAAATGAAGGAGCGCCTATGAAGGATATTAACTCTTATTCACACAAGTAAAAAGAGACATGCAGCTTCATTACTTCATTTTATTCAAAGACAGAAAACACATAATGTAAACTGGAAGACATATCGATATCAACAAATTCTAGCAACTTTGTTTTCATTCATTAATCATTTGAAATCTGAGTACCAAAATTGTAGTCTGAAGGTCCAAAACTCGGAACCTTTTTCCTTCTTGTTTTTCTCTTTAAATACAATAGAAAGAAGTTTGTAACTGCTGGAACTAATCCTAACTACTTCAACTACTTAGGACTTCATCAACTTCCTATTACATGTCATCAAAATGTCTTATCACAATAACATTCTCTTAAAATGAGGAAAATAACATAAAATATAAATCCTAATCTATTTGTTGAAAGTGAATAGATGATGTTGTTGCTGCATTTCCTTGAATGGTTGGTTTATCCTTCTTTGAACTCGAGGGGTCCTTTGGTAAATATGCCATCTAGGCTCTACATTTCTTCCATATCTCAATATTAGTCTTAGGTGAATGGACCAGCTTATGATATTCCAATCTAAAATTAGTGATTATGTTAAATTATGGCCTCTCTGCAAATAAATTCTTCACTAACCACAATAGCTAAAAATGTCTTTGAAGGAAATTGATCATTGTTGCTCCTTTAAGAACCTGAGTCTTTTCATGAGTACTATCTACTTTACTTTTTTCCAACACCAGTAGAGGTTCATAATAATTCCATGATAAAGGACTACCTTCAAGACCCAAACATGATGGAAAACCTGCTCTTGCTATTTTATCAAATAAGTTATGAAATTGGTTCACTGCTTCCTTAAGTTCAATCAACTTCTTTTCTGTAGACTTCCTACAATCATTCTTGACAATCATCTTATTAATTTCCATAACATATAAAATCTTATCTTTAATTTCATTTCTTCCAACTCTTGATCTATTTTGGAATAAATGAAATCAATGAAATTTCTTTGCCCAAATGGCCCTATTAATTTTATTTTTCTTGTCTGTCATGACTTGTTCTTCAAACTCCTTGATAATACTTTTTTCCTGTGCAACAATAGTCAGGAAACCCTAGATTGTTTTCATTTCTACAATGATATCATTATAGATGATATCCTTAGCCTGTATTAAGGAGATATTTCCCTTCAATTTTTCTCTGATATTTTTAATCTCAACACCAGTAGTCTGGCAGTCCATTCTGTATTTACTGACTTCTCCCACCATGGCTTGTATGATCTTTGTTTCTATTTCCACATCAACTTGTGCCTTTTTTCGATCTCTTTTTGCCATCCGAAATTCAGTGGTTAATTGAGATATTTGTGCTAATGGATCTTCATTACCAGATGGGAAAACAAAAGTACAAGTATGAGATTCAATGTGATTTTGCAATGACAATGGAGTTTTCTTTAGTTTGGTGATTTGTTCCTCCTTTTGCAAAAGCTTCTGAAGAAGTTTTTCTTTCTCATTTTCTACCTCTACAATCTCTGCTGCCATGAAGTGTTCTCTTGTAGGAAACTTCAACTTTTTCTTCAACGCTGAGATTTATGATTCAGCACTTTGCAGAAGCTTCTGTACAACAAAACTGTCATTGGGATCTACCCCAATATTCACAATAAATATTTTTAAGTTCTTCGTTCTGGATTGTCAAAGCCATAGAATTTTCTTTCTCTAACTTCAATTGCTTCATCACTTTTCCAAGCATATTTTCAGCCTTGAGTGCCATTGCATTGGTTTTGGTTAGGTCATTTACAATCAGTTGACCTATTTGCATATGTAAATATACTTTGTCAAGCAATGGAATTTTCTTCACATCTACCTTTAGATTCATAGTGTTGAATTATTAGATGAACCAATAGACATATCAGAGGGATGTGAAAGAGCAATCTTAAATTGATCCTTTTCAAGATCCATTGCAGTTAGAAGTATTTTTTGATCTGGGGTTATATGGTACTTAGCTTAGGCCTCCATGCTTGCCTTCATTCTCTGATTTCTTTCTGTAATCTGGGAAAAAAATTGTTTAATTAAGGGCACTTGTTCTTGAATGATTTCATGTCTCCTTGGTGAAGCAAGGAAATTTTTCTCATCTCCCAATTGTAATGAGAAACTAGGTTGAGCATCTACAAAACCCTCACTGAGTTTTGTTCTCTTTTCAGTCCTTTGTTATTCATCCTCTGAATCAATCACTACTTCTTTACCTCTCTTATTTGACTTCTATGATATAATTTGAGTCCGTACATTTGAGCTCACTGAACCTGCAACACCTTTACTTGCCATTTTTTCTATATAAGTTCTGCTTTCATGAATGAATGCTCAAAACCCATTTTCACTTATCCTATTAGAAATCACACTGTGAGGGTCATAAGTCCACTTCTCTCCTAACAATAGGTGCATTTCATCTAACATATTAGAGGCTTCATCAATTTCTTGTCTCATATTAGCTATAAAAGGACCAATAGTCATTGGAAACTTAAACATGCGACCTTTCTTCATAGACACAAATACAGGAAGCCTATAAGGTTCTACACCAGCTCCATAAATCCTAATTTCATAATAGTCTTCAAAAGCAAACCAATCACCAAACTTACAATTTGTACCCAAATGCAAGAACTCTTGATCTTTTGGCAGAAAGAATGGGGGAGTAATTCCATTCAAAATATTATATGCAGTAGACATGAAATGACTAGAAAAATCAAACAAACCACCCTCATTTTGTTATTTCCTCACTATGTCTATCCAGAATACTACTGACTTCCTCTTCATATTTATATCCATTATATTTAACCCCAGATGCATGAATTCTTGAACATTTTGATATAAAAAGAGGTAAATAACAGGAGAAGGAAACCTGAATGAACCCATAAGAGATAAGCTCATGATCTGAGAGTTGACAGCTTCCTGCCAATAAGATGGAATATCCAGCACCACTTCTAGCTTCATCATCAAGGCGAACATTCCCAAAACTGATTTGTCCACTGTGATGTCATCATCCTTTCCCAAATATTTGCAATGCACCTTAGCACTGATCTGACTTCTATATCAAAAACTTCCATGGGAAATTCTTTATTATCAGGTGTAAACTGTTGTTTATCTGGCTTCATAAAAAATATGAATTGGTTAAACTCTAGACCTGCAAGACTATCATAATGTGCCATCAAGGAATCATCAGTAAATTGGACATACAACTCTAACTCAGGGTAACATAGAGCTTGACGAATTAATACGGTTGAGACTTGCAGAACATTTTCCCCTTGACAATCCATTACATAACATTTTCCAGGGTACATAACAGACACTAACCAATACAAAATTTCGAGAGAAAGGTGTGTTCTTGGGATACATGCAGACAACACACCAGTTTTAACCATGGCAATGTAAATTGGAGAAGTTTTATCGTGTAGGAAAACCTACTGGTAAAATGAAAGGTGGTCTAGGGAACAAATAGTATCTTCGATATCCCTCTCAGTGTCCATGAGAGGAATGTGACTGGAAGAACCTGACAGGGATGAACGCTTTTCCATAGTTTAGCTTGGGGTGACAGACAATCGACAAGGTGGTAGACAGTAGAGAAAGACACAACGCAAACACAATTTCAAACACAAAATAACAACAATAACCTTATAAAAATTAGAATCCTTCTTAAGTAGGTGGTGCGGGCTCAAGAATTAAATGATGATGAGACATGCCAAAATACCATTGAAAGTACTCCGACGTGGATCATATCTGTCACCGGCTATCTGCATACGTCACTGTGGGAGTTCTCAATGTGTAGAGAGATCGTCGGGTTCATGCCCTCATAGTGAATCTAGATCGTTGATCTGGGTTGGTCCTGTAGTCAACAGGGTCAACTATGGAGGCACCCTCCTCATTAACCTGCACGCTGAAAGTTCCTGCGGGTTGACACTTTTATTTCTTGATTAATAAATCGTCAGATCCCACTCCATGAGATGCTTGTGCATTGGGACCTACTTCCATAAATCTTTAAAGTATTAACTTTAAACTTTAATGCAATATATATTACATTTTTATGCTACAGTATATGAATTTTTATACTTTATCATATATTTTGAAAATTTTCTATTTTATTTTTGTATTTTTAAAAGTTAAAAATAAAGGATATGCAAATGAGCCACAACAGGGCCTAAGAAAGATTAAAGTAAAAGTGCATCAAGCATACAACACCATGGCTATCTAAATTTAACACCAAAGCTGCAATGGTCACTGATCTAGTTAAGAATGGATAATGAGGATTATATTATTCATTTGGGAGGATTTTATGGTATAATAGTAGGCATTTATAGAGTGCATACTATGGTATATTTTGAATTAATTGAGATTATAAATGACAACAATCCATATCTGGCACTACTTGGATTTCATTGGGATTTTAATATTGATTCCATACTCAATCTAAACAGAAGAAATATGGTGTTTGAATAAGGAAATCTGACGGTTATTGTTCATATAGACCCATCAGAAGGAGTCGGGTACACAGAGCCTATTCGGGGTGAATATTTTGATGTGGATATCAATAATATCTATAAACTGGATGCATAGAATGAATATTGGATGAACCCCACTGTAGATGGAAGGATAAGTGGGAAAGGGACAACTCATGTATTTCAAATTCTGATGAAGAACTAGAGAATTAGCAGAATAGGTTGCATGAAGTTTCTACAAATAGATGTAAAAATGTTACTAAATCACTGTGTTGCATCACTATCGAGGTATGTAATCTACCATACTATGATGTGATCATATATTTCAATTTGTTTCTTGATAAATTTGAAGAAGCAGTACCTACATCACAAAGGTTTGAAGCTTTGGATTCACGTTGAGATCTACACATGATACATGGTGGGGTACTTATCAAGAATATATTGGAAGTTCAAGAGAATACTATGGACTAATGAAGATCAGATTTGGTCAGGAAATACTAGACTCGAAGTAAGATATTATGGCAAGGATGACCCTAGAGGGTATATTTTTTACTGGACTACGATGTTGGGCAAAGATCCATCACCATAATAGGTGCATACCTTCGTTCACACATTATATGTGGTACCTCTGAATTGGTACCTGGAAATCGAACGAAGATATGGCACAATGAATTGGGAAGATATGGTTAAATTATTTTTAATTACCTTTAGTTTTGAAGATGAATGTCGTTACATAGACACAGATCTTCAAGCAGTTAGAGCGAAGTTTTTCCAGACTACAACTGTGATAACCTAGAAACAGTTTGATTAGGAAGTGAAGATGGACTAGGTATTAGAATGCTATATTGTGATAGCATAAGAGGTTGAGGAAGATCCACACAATATTAATATCCCAGATTCAGAAGGAAAATGCAAGGTTTTTGGACCAAAACCTGAGATCCTTGACATAATGCAACCAACGAAGACATAGAAGGTTAATATAGGGACAAAAGAAGAGAAAAAATCCACACTAGTTGGGGATTATTAGGATGCAGATACAATCAATAATGTTACATATTTGTTGCATGAATATCAAGAACTATTTTCCACGTATTTTTTCTGAACTTAAGCGTATAGTATGACATCTCGGAATTATGAGGATCACTCTACAACTAGATGCGAAGTTTGTAAAGAAGAAACCGTATAGATTGAACCTGAATTACAAGGAAAGGTAATGTAGGAATTGGGAAAGATGCTTAAAGCTGGCATAATTGAACTTGTGAAGGAATATGAATGGGTAAGTCCTATGGTTGTTCAAGAGAAGAATCAAAATGGTGAAATCAAAATTTTTACTGATTTGAGGAAGCTAAATGATGCATGTGTGCATGATCCATTACCTAAACCTTTCATAGATGAAGTATTATGTTGGAGGGAAGGAGGCCTACTCTTTTTCAGATGGGTTTTCAGGTTACCATTAGATTAGAATTGCACCAAAAGGCAGAAGTAAAAAAAAAAAAAAAACTAAATGGGGACCTTATTGCTACACAATCATGCCTTTTGGATTGAATAATGCTTTGGCAATATCCTCGAGAGTAATATTCACATATTAGGGATTACATCCATAAATTTTTGGAGGTTTATTTTGATGATTGGACAGTATTTGGACTATTGAAGAACCATGTTGTGAACTTAAGACTGATGTTGGATACCTACAAATAGTATCAAATATTACTAACCATCTGTATTTAAAAATTGCTTGAGGTTTGTGAAATTTTGCAATTGATTCAATTATTAGACACGCAACAAAAATTTATGAAGGAGTTTACCCCTCCTAGGCTACGTCTCTTGATCCGACTTCTAATCATTGGGCCTCTTTCATTATGTTCTAAAAATGGTCTTTACATACATTTACAGTGCTAAAATGTCTCTATTGATAGCTCCAATGGCTTCAAAACTATCAAAAAACCCTCTCTATCATCTTTATGCTCCCAAAAATGTGAAAAACTGAAGAAGTTATGGTCCCTCCAAGTTTTCCAACAACTCATCCTAGAATTTTGATCTTCTCCAAGCTGCCCTACATTTTCACCCCAAAAAACACTAATGGGATAAATTTTCTACCAACGTCCGCTGCAATTTGTGGGATCGTTTAAATTCCCAATGATGCATTAAAAGCGAGTTTTTAATGCATATTAACATGGCCGAATTTTTTGACTTAGAAATAAGTGGGGTCAAGCTTAGCCCTGTCCCCTAGTCCTGCCATTTTTTTATGTAGGCGTGATAACCAAGGATGGGGCTAGCCCCGGCCCACCCCCAAATGTGCCACCAATATACTTTAAGTACATTCTCAAAATAATATGTTTAAGAAATGAGTGAAGGCATAACAGTAAGTCTAGTGGTTTACCGGTGAGAGGTCACGAGTTTGACGCCCACTGACCTCACCTTAACCCTTAAATTTTTTTAACCAACTGGGAGGTGCCATGTGGTGGCCTTCGGTTGGGCCATGTGTCAGCCTCTCATTTCTCTATCAAACAACCGTTAAAATTGTCACAGACCCAACCAATCAACAAATGATAAATTGCACACCCTGATTCGCCAAAAAATACAGTCAATGGTCTAGTCAGCAGTAGGGACTGCTAACTAGGAAACCCTATCATTCAAAATACATTTTTTTAGATGTTTCCAAAACCAGACATAACACAATTATAGGAGCATATGGAGTAGGGTTTTCATGAAGCAAGTTGCACCATATTTATAACAACGAGATCTACACAAGCGAATTTCATGTTTCATTCCATTCTGAGATATTTTAATTTTGAGCACAAAATTGATCCACTCGATCATTCCTCCCCACTGGAAGCTTTTGGACCCAAAAATATCACTTTCAGTTGAAAAAGAGGTGAGGGTACGGTTCCCTCACCCTTCCAATATCAATCCATTTGGCTTTGCTTAGATTTTTACCCTTTAGCCCAACACAAAGATATTCCACATTTCCTCATTTTGAAGTCCATATTTTTCTGTCAAGGATAGTGTCTTGTTGCTATTATTCAAGATTTTCTGGAGAGAAATTTTAGATTGAAGGAATTTTAACATTCTCTCCTTGATCTTCAATAAGAGGAGGCTCATACAATCTTAGATTCTCAACATTAACAACTACATAAATTTTGATGTATGAAGGAAAATCAAACCTTAAGGAATTATTACCAATATTTTCAAGAATTCTGAATGGACCATATCGGATTGGTTTCATCTTTTTACCTTATCCTTGGAGTCTCTCTTTGGTAATGTGAAGCCAAACTTCATCAATGACATGGAAATTTTGATCTACACAATGCTTATCGTGTCTTGTCTTGTACTTGACTTGGCTCTTTTCCAGCTGTTCTTGAACTGTTTGATGTACCAATTGAACTCGTTCAATGAATATTTTAACTTTGTCTATGTCACTATGACCATCAATAGCAACGTATTTCCCAAGGATAAAATCTGAAGGAGAGTTATGAAACTATCCCAAACATGCCTCAAATGGCAATGTTTGGGTTGAAGAGTGCTTGGCCTGATTGTAAGCATGTTGAATATAGTGCAAATGTTCATCCCACAACTTAGGATGCTTGCTGCAATAAGCACGAAGAATATGTATAAATTTCTTATTCACCACCTCTATTTGACCGTATGCTTGCAGGTTAAATGTTGTAACCTTTTTCAATTTGGTGTCCATGAACCCCCACAAGCTTAACCAAAATTTCCAGACAAAGCGAGAATATTGACCACTGACAATGGATGTCGGAAACCCCAAGTCCACCCATACATTCTGAAAGAATAATTGAGTGGTTTGTTTAGTTGTAACCTCATTTTTACAAGCCATACGAATACACATTTTTTTGAAGGTATCCACAACTACATAAAGATGATCATGACCTCTCCTAGACATATGTATACCTCCTAAAAATTCCATAGAAACACTCCCCCATGGAAGAGAAGGTACGTGAAGTGGTGTATACAATCCCAACTTTCTATTTCTAAGATTAATAACAACACATAAGGAACATCCTCGTACAAATCGAGACACACTGACACACTTTAAAGCATACAAGGCCAATAGAAATACCTATGTAATTGTGCCACCATCTTACCTACATTGAAGTTACCAGCTATATGAGAAGTTTGTGCTTCCCTTATCATGTTCACTCTATCCCCCTATGGAATACAAATCTTTCCAATATGATAAAACAAGTTATCATGGACATGATAATAAAAGTCTTATATTTGGTCACCTTGACACAAATTCACATATACATCTTTGAAATCACTATCTAAAGCATATTGTTCAACATAGCTCTCATGCATGATAAAATTATGCTTAAGAATAATGGATGCACTAACAATTGGCCTAGAAATCATATCAAAAACCTTGTTATAGCTTCCTTTCTTCTACCTTATCACCAAGTGGAATTTTTGAAGAAAACATATCCATCGAAAACTCCTTTATTATTGTAGCTTTGTTTGTGATTGCAAGTATTCAAATCGTTGATGATCTATGCGAATGATTTTTTCTGTACCAATCAAGTAGTGTTTCCACTTTTTCACACTTTCCACCAATGCATACAATTCCCTATCATATGTAGGATAGTTAATCACTACACCATTAAATGTTTCTTAATGAAAATATATGGGCTTACCATGTTACATTAGGACAACGCCCATGGCATAGTTACTTTCATCATTATATATCTCAAATTAATGTCTCAAGTATATATGTGCAAGTACAAAAACATAACTAATATTTTTCTTAAACACATCAAATTACATTTGATTCTTACCTCCCCACTGGAAGACCTCCTTCACACTTGTCAATGCATTCAATGGCATTGAAAAATAAGAGAAGTTAGCCATAAACTTCCTCCAAAATTAGGTTGCTCCCAAAAAACTTCTAACCTCTCTCGCTGTTTTGGCCCTTGGCCAATTCAAAATGACATCAACCTTGGAGGGATATATTCTCAACTCTCCTCCTCCAACAATATGACCCAAATAGAATAAGGAATTTTTCTCAAACTCACATTTCTACCTCTTTAAAAAAAATTGTTCTTTATTCAAGAAATCTAATAATTTTTTGACATGCGTGACATGTTCTTCACGGGACTTGCCGAAAATTAAAATTTCATTTAAATAGACTATCACAAAGTCATCTAGAAAATGCCTCAACACATCATTGATCACACACATGAAAGTAGTAGGAGAATTAAAAATCCCAAAGGGCATAACAAACCATTCAAACGAACCTTGATTTGTTTTGAATGTTTTCTTCCATATGTGTCCATCTCTGATTCTGATTTCATGATAGCCACTCCTCAAGTCCAATTGAGTAAAATACACAACATCTTTCAGTTGACCGGGTATGTCATTAATTCTAGGAAGTGGGTAATGGTTCTTTACTGTAATCTTGTTTAATGCATGGAAGTCCACACACATACACCATGTTCCATATTTATTTGGAACCAGCACAATAAATGACCTGCATGGTGACGTACTTGGTCGGATGATTCCTTTGTCTAGCAACTCTTGAATTTTCTTTTTAATTTCTCCATTTTCCATCACTGACATACTGTAAATACCAATTCTAGGAAGAGGAAAATTTTGTTGAAATTGGATTTCATGTTGGATTCCTATTTTGGGAGCTAATCCCTTAAGATCCTAAAAAATATTATCATATTGGTTAAAAACCTTAACCAAATAAGATTTCAAATTTTAATCACAACTGTGAAAGGCTTCATTATCAACATCATTCTTTTATTTGACCATTAAAAGCACAAAATTCTTGCTAGAGTTAATAAGTACATTGATTTCTCTGGAATTCACAAGTAAATGATTTAGTTTTTGTCGATGTGCTCTAACAATATAATCAGTTCCATATTTGAACAAGTGATACTTGTTTTCAAGGCGATGAAAAATAGCTTTACTATACAAAAGATATGTGCTTCCCAAAACAATAAAGGAAATATCAAGTGGAACTACATCAAGTTCAACTTCATCAATAAAGTTTGTTGTAATTGCAAATATAAGTATGCATTTCCTCATCAGTTGCCAATTTTCATTCTCGCATATCCGACCTAAAGGATAAGGTCTTGGATGAGGAATGGTCTCTAAATTTAACTTCTTGACTAAGTCTTCATAAACCATATTTTCTTGTGAACCACTATCAACGAATGTATCAATTTTGGTATGTTTTGAAATAATTAGAATATGGAAAATTTCAATTCTTGTTTTCTCATATTTAGTATCATTTGGACAACTTGAAGAACTAGTGCTTACTATGTCCTTACCTTTCATTCCCATTGTTGTGATATTTGTTTCATCTCCTGAATTGGATCGTAAGTCATCTTGTGTAGTAGAAACTATCTTTCGCTTCCCTTTGTTGTTAAAATTTTTGGGTCTCATCTCAGGATGAAGTTTCCAATAGTGTTCTTCATCGTGACCATATTTTTCACAATTATTGCATGTTAATTTTTCTCCCTCTTTCTTCATGGAAGAATTCTTCTTCCCTTGTCTCCACCTTTAAATGGATTTTTGTTGCCATCTTGTGGAACATGTTTCCCTCTTGCTTCTAGGTGTGTAGCATTTACAAAAACCGCATATAAACTTGTAGGTTTAAACATGAGTATGGTATGTCTCAAATAACTATGCAAACCTCCAATGTATTTCAAAAAAGTATATTATGATGATAAATCTACACCCAATATTAGTGCTCTTCTTCTAAACTCTTGTGTATAATTTTACACAGTGTGACCCTTTAACTGCCTAAAGTTTTGCCTATCCATAATAGTCTTGTGCATGTATGCTAATGGATATAATTTTCTTCTTAGTGCAACAAAAAAATAATTCCAAGAGGTTAAGACCTTACGACGTTTTTTCATATCCTCCTAAGTTTTGGCTTCTCGCCAAATAAGAGTGGCACCTTCCAACCTTAATGAAGCAAGCTGAATCATGGTTTCGTCATCCTTTATTCTTTGTATCCTAAAATATAGTTCAAGTTGACGAACCCAATTGTTTAATCTTTCAGCATTTACCTCACCATTATACATAGGCATTTCATTTTTTATGTCAAGTTTAAACAATGGAGTTTTTTCATGTCCCTTTGGAGAATGTTGAGGTTTTGGTGAAAGACTTGTTGTGGAAGAAGATGTTGGTGAAGATGTTGGTGAGGATGGAGGTGAAGAGAATGGTGGTGTCAAAGGTGGTTTTCCACCATTCCATTTTGGAGGCTTTCCCCCATCTCCTCCATCTCCTCCTAGAGGTTTAGAGCTCTCACCTTGCAACCTTGTCTTTATATCCTCATTGAGGACTTTCACCATTTGTATCATATCAAAGAATGATTTCTTGAAGGATTTATCATCTTATGACATGTTATAAGGCTCCCCTTCATGTGACATACTTTTTGAAGCTTCAATTACAATTACCTAGCACTGCATATGAAATATACACCCAACACACTATATACAATAGACATACAACATCACATGTACAAAATATTACATATGCTACATGTACAAATCTCCATTGGTAAAATCACTAACTATAAAACATGTGCAGCATATACATAATAGTAGTACTACACATCTGGTGTAAAACACACTGACCCTGCAAGAAACCTTGCTTCTAATGTCTTTCCAGTATCCATGCTTATCCTATCATGTCGCATATAACACAACTTTCACTTCACTAATGTACCCATCAACATTACCTGTCCATAACATATACATAGGCATAGTACAATAATATAATATCAATCCATGCTCACATGATATTGACCTCATAGATCTTTCCAAGTTACTCTTCCAACTTAATTCCTTATAGCCAGGAACCTCACCATGCCATTCACCTACATAAGCAATCATTCCTCCATAAGAATGACCCTAGAAAACCATGTCATACAATGACATAGATACATAAATACATACATATAAATAATCATTAACATAAATCAATCATGATCCTGTCAAACAATGACATACACACACACATTTATACATATAAACATTAGCATTAAACAATCATGATCCATGAATACCTTGTCATACACGACATACATATATACATACATGTATACATATATAAACATCAACATAAAACCATCATGATCCATGACGACCTTTCCAACCAATGACATACATACATGCATATAGAGAACAATATTACCCAACATAGCCAAGGCATTTATTACCTTAAGCTCATTTACTTTACCTTTCCTGTCACCTTTCTCATGTCTATATTTCCACTATCCATTCTCCCCAATGGACACAAGTAATCCAACTGATTTTCCAATTCTTACCTTCCATTTTGGTTACTCATGCATTGAGCTCCATTCGGTCCTTACATTCCTAGTGGGTGCCACAAATATCTCCCCGGCCTCCATCAACACTTCTGTTTCTAAACCAATTCCCAATACTCAAAATATAAAAGGCTAAAACAAAAAAAAATAAGAAGAAAACCATGGGAAAATAAAATCAACATGAAAATGAAAAAAAGTGGGAAGGCCTTGCACCAGACATAAAAAAAATCAATCAAGACAAAACAAATTATAAAATACCAAAACCAGAAGGATAGCAATAAACACCATTACTCAAACCCCATGGGTCCCCAGTGCTTCCAGAGGAAAAATCAACCTAATATTCTCCAATATTTTATGATAGTCTCTTTTTCCATTCAATCCATGCATAATTATTCCATACATATAAGTGAATAAATAAACATAACATCATATCAGTTACCTTACCTTGGTGTGCCATGTATGATGACATGTAACTGAACACACATGTTAGCCATATGTACCAAACATCAAGAAAAAATATATATCAATTTGAAATAAAATTTTATTGATAATAACAACCATTTCATACTCAACAATCAAATCACATTCATCATTCATAATAAATAATGCTACAACTATCGCCTACTTACGCTCAAGTATATACCGACTATATCAACACATGTGTTAGTAAAACCATATTAAAATAATACCATTTCTTTGTGCAATATTAGAGACACATATTCTCATATCAATCAATTAATCAAACATTCAAACAAATTTAAACATACCATGTTAGATAAATGAACTAGGTGACATAATCGACACCAAACACTCAACACCAGATAGATGACATAATCAAACAATTAAGCATCAAGTACATGACATAAGTAGACTTGTACCTTAATGTATCTCAGGGGAGGCTATCTTGTGTGAAAAATAAATCCATATTGGCATGATATAACTTCACAACATATCAACCCAATCATAAATAAGGCCATGATATCCATAACAATATCCATCTAACATGTTATTCATGCATACAATCTCATCTGCAAAGTCAACCTAGATTAGTACAATACAATATCAGAGATATATCAACTCATACATGAACGTAATATCCCTAACCATATACATAATCAGATCCAAAGAAATACGATGCATATAACATCAAGATCTTAATGAAATAACCCTACATGAAGTTACTAGCATATAACAACAACAAGCTATATATCATGCTCATCAACAACATGTAACCTAATCGTCAGACTAACTATCATAAAAAAACAAAAAGTTAACCTATATCATACTCATCAATAACATATAACATAACTAACATTAAAAAAAAAATAGTAATGAATACCACCACAGGTCGTTATCATTCATGACTATCCAACACATGTACATATAACCACACTAATAAACTAGAATCTATAATTTCTGTAACCATAACATGAATAGAAAGAAAGGAATAATCATAACCATAATGCTTATAAAAATCCTCAACCTACATATCTACATTCCCAACATCAAAACTTGTATGCCAAAATTCTCATGTCTCGGGGTCCAATGTTGCAACTTCACTTTGATGGTATGCATCTCCTGCTCTATCTTAGACAACACATTAGCCTCATAACATACGAATATCATCATGATGACCTAATTGCGTACAATTACCTTAAGCACAAGAAACTCACTAAAACCAATGAAAACATTACCACGTGCACTCACTTGACATGCATAACCAATCATGAACAACCACTGCATGTTCAATATATGACATCACCTAAGAAAGCATACACGGATAACACTAAAGCTTGACCAGTATGTAACCCTATAATAAGAAATAAATTCATGCACAATACATAACAATGTGTAACCAAGCATGCATGAACAATACAAAAATAGGAGCAACACATAACCAATCATACACTCAAGACAACCTGTCGGAAACGATACCATCAACACTCCCATTGCGACACCACTTCCACCATATATAACACAACATAGATGCAACAAGAAAAACTAGACCAGAAGAATACTAAAAACATATGAAATAAACATAAATGAATGATCAACACACATCCCATACAGTCTGAGGGTTGAACCATGCTTTGATACGACTCTGTAGCACCCTCTTCCCACATCTACCCAAGTAACTGGTCAACCAGGGTAAACATGTGACGAGAGCTACTAATATGAGATTCAACCTCCTACATGACCTTAAATATGTGGAACCAATGGAAACCTAACAAAAATACCTTACACAACACCAAAAAAATCTCCAGGAGGTAACCCCACCTCCCAAACCCCTTAACCTTGAGGGGGAATGCATTTTTTATTCTTTTGAGCCTTAGCCACGGGCATCTAAGGGAAAGGGTAGAGCTAGAAGGCTATAACCATGGGCATGTGAAGGAAAGGTCATGGCCAGGGCCCCAAAAGTTTAGTTTTGTGCTTGCTACTTAGAGATTCATGCCACCTTTTGAACCCCAGAGGCAAGGTAATTTCCCAGAATCTCATGAAACTTTAGGAGCGGATAAATAAGTATGGAAGAAATTATATCAATAGGATCTCATCTGGACTCCTCCTAGCCATGACATGCATTTATTTAAACATGTCACAAACATTGCATCTACAGGTGTAAACAACAGATTTAAACATAGTGGTATCATACTTATGTGAGAATCGCTAAGAAGAATTACTCCCTTATATCATAATCTTAAGAAAAATTTATTTTACCATAAATACATTGTTCATTCATTTACATGTAAAAACATGGATAAAACCATACATCATCACTCTTAAAATACAAGCTGATAACCAGCTTAATAACAACATAAATACCATGGAGACAATAGCAATAGAATCCACATAATAGCCAGTGAAATTATATATCAAATACCAAAGGAATGATCTTCTAATTAATGATTGTGAAAACCAATCGGAGAAGGGACTTCCACATTCCACCCGACCATAGATTAGCTAAGCCAAATATCTCTTCAGCCAATCATCCCCGTGCCATATTCCAAGCATGAATGTGGGACTCATGATCAACTAAAAAGGAACCAAATAATAATTTATGCTACTTGGTCTCTCCAGCTACACCAAGAGGGATTTGATTTCCTCCTACTGTCTTATGATTTACCATAACCGACACTCCAATCCAGGGGTCACTAAACCCTACACCGAAACCATCTCTCCAGGATTTATTGTACATCCCATATGAGGACTACTAAGCGCAAAGGAGAGAAATCTACCTCTTTTGTTTGTATTATATCCTACCATTCACCATAAAGGATTCTTAGGTACACTGAGGAAAACAATATAGCTATATTTCAACCCACGGAGTGGCTGAGGCATTACTAGGATAGTGACTCTTCCATGATCCATAGTCTAGTTCAGAGACTATCGGGCCATGTGTTTTTTATTTCGTAGATCGACCCCACTCATCTTCGAATCCATCTAAAAATATATTTCAACCAAGGTACAAGAAACCCATCTCATCAAAGCTATACAAAAATGGCATGGCTAGGCTGAAAACACTATCACACTTGGAAAAACATATGCCAAGACAAAAAGAAACCACATGCAATACCAGTTATGCTAGATCTAGCAAGGAAATCACATATGAAAATCAATACTTACAAAGAATCTCATTGTACATTCTTGATCCTACTCTTCCTTTCTTGATTTTCCTTTCTTTCTCCAATTCCCATGTGCTCCAAGAAAATTCTAAGTGTCTAAATGTGAGAGAGAGAGAGAATAATGAGAGAGTTCCAAACAATGCATTCACAAAATGTTACCAGTTGGTACTAAGAGGCCTTTTTGTTAAAGAGGCCTCCATTTTCTTCATTTTACATTATTTTCCTTAAATTTCCTCCTCACATGCAACCTTTGACCTTTCACCTTCCTTTTCTCCTAATTTACATTGTTTTCATAAATAAATGCCAATAAATGCCACTTTGTCTTTCTAAAGCCTCTTCCATTTCCATTTTCAATTTCCTTTAGCCATAATAACCGAAATGAACACCTATTAGGATTTTTTTCCCACCATTCATCTTGAAGTACATGTCCCATCAACCGTGGTCTTATATATTTTTTACATGGCTTTTTTACCAGGGTTGTTACACTACACTTTGTATGATTTGGCCCATTTATCTACTAATGTATGTTTGAGGTATAAATATCATGTTTTTTTGAAAAGGAACGAATCGAATATTCCATAAACTCTATTTCATCAATTGTAGCTAGCATGTATTCCCTTGTCCAGCCTCTTATGGTAGTCATCATCTTTGTTGAACTTGCACCTTTCATTATGATGGTGGTTCTGTGGTTGATGGTGGGAACGTATGATCTGCCACCACATTGTTTTTCTCAGTGACATTGTTGGGAGCATTGGGAGCATTCTGATCATCATTTTTATCCTCATATGAGGAATTTCAACATAGTTGGGCACCCCTAGTCCCTTCCTACCTCCTCATGTTCCTTGTAGGAACTACAATAATAACTATAGGCATGGTTGCAACAACCTGTAGATTTACCATGAAATTATGATTAAATTTATTTATTTTTTCTTAGTTTTCTTTTGTATCATTTTACATTGTCTACAATGGTAATTCATGAATATTATATGTTTAATTTTTCATATAATTGATAGTTCTATTTTTTCCCAAAAAACATAAATGAATGTTCCCCTGAAAATGATAATGTTCCTATATATGCAAGTGTTAATTTTTTTCCAGCCAAAATAAATGATTTTTATTTGAAGGATAAATAAATAACAGTAATAGAATAAGTTCAAGTTTAGTATCCTGAACTTGTATTTATGATACTTCAATTATTTCATTGGAAAAGCTAAAACCCTTTGGTGATTGTACGACTATCAATATTTTGTGGGAAATGCAGTTTTCTCTAGCTAAAGAGAATTTATCTTGGAATAGATGTAACTTTTTAACTTACAATTAAATTATCTTTTGAATAACATGGTATCATATATTTTGTCTTGATTATAGTAGAAATACGAAGAAAAAAAAATACAATCTTCATACCTGATTACACTAGAAATAGGAAAAGAGAAAATAAAATGTTCAAACTTGATGACACTGTGGTCACACTCTGATTGTATGTCTCCAGTAGCTGATGAGTAGAATGAATGTTTCAAATGAAACTCAGTAAGAGTTGAGGAAGTTTTATAGTTTTTCTGTTGTTAAATTTGTTTTGGCATGGAATATTGGGATGAATTTCCATTTCCCAAATTCAAATATGTGTTATAGATTTATTTTTATATGATCTAATGGTTGATAAAATTTCATGGTTGATCCTTGTGTTTTCACGTGTTTAATTCCTAAATTGAAAGGGTTGGTGTTAGTTATTGCATTCAATAGTTGAATGGTTTTTTTTATTTCTTTCATTGGGTTAAATGGTTGAACACGCATGTAGATATGGCTAACAATAATATCACTTGTTCTTGTGCAGTTATTACCTAGCCATGGGAAGTGTTTCTCTAGTGGAGTTATGTGGGTGCTTGTTGAGTGAGATAGGTGTACTTTTGGATAGAATTTAATGGAATGTTTTGTAGCACATTTTGACTTGTTTATTAATTCAGATCTGGAGGTAGTTCGGAAAATATGTCTTGTTAAATTTCTATGTGTTGGTGGTGATGGAACCACAAAATTTTATGGGATATCCCCTATATGAAGTCCCAATTAGACCTCATACCATTGGGTTTAGGATTCCCATCCACAATAAATGCCTTGTTACCATATCCTTAGAGATATGCCTTGGATGTGATTGTCAGCAAGAGAGAGGAGTGCATATGTACTTTTGAAAAGAAAGGGGGTTGTTCCTGATGAATGTCCAATTGCAAGTGTATCAAGGTTCTTCTATTGCGGGGGGGAGAGAATTAAGCCTCTAAGAGAGAGGTAATAGTACCACCTAGGAAGACACCCACATGAACTAAACGATCTGTCTAACATCTAGCAGAATAAACAATGTTACTGATGAAATGGGAACTATTACCTCAAAACGAGAACTCTAGCCCAAAAAGACTAAAAAAACATGAAAAAACGCCCCAAAAACAAAAATTGTGTATTCCAGAACACATTTGTTTTTTTCTCAAGGTCAAATTTCACCTTTCCATAAAATTATGCTAAAAATGAATTTGTTTCTTGAAAAAATGATTGGAAAAACACCCTAAAAAAAAAAACGAGTTGATGCTGGAATTAAAAAAAAAAAACATTGTGTTACAGTTTTGACACATTGTAACAATGGAATTAAAGACAATATATTAGGACATTGAAAAATCATAAAATTCTAAATTTTTTGATAGATGATGTTAAATATAAACAAAATCATGTCTGAAGGGCTTATCATTTCGAACAATTTTTATCAATGTTGTTAAACATAAAATATCTTGACTCTAAACAACCCTAAAATTATAATTATTTTCAACCATAACATTAAAGATAAAATTTCGTAGCGCATAAAAACCTTAATGACAAGTTGTAAATCTCAAGTTTTTAAATCTTAAGTTTTCAAGATACTAAAACCATGAAATTATGGATAAATTATATGACTTAAACAATTTTTAAAAATGAACAAGTGAATGAAAAATTTACTATTCATATATTTGTTTGTTTATATATAAAAACATATATTTTAATTTTTTTTATTGTTTTTCTATATTTTAAATTATAATTGTTTTAGTTTTAAGAAAAAAATTAAAATCTTCTTATATATGTTTGTTTATATTTTAAAACATATTTTAATTTTTTTATTGTTTTTTTATATTTTAAATAATAATTGTTTTAATTTTAAAAAAATTAAAAAAATAAACAAATTTATATTTGCTTGTTTATTTTTTAAAACATATTTTTTTATTTATTTTTATTGTTTTTTTATATTTTAATATTTTAATTGAATATTTCTTTTTTAATATTAAACAATACATTTTTTTCTATTATAATATTTTTTGTTTAAAAAAAATATTATTTTTTATATAGTTTGTGTTTGAAAAATAAAAAATAAAATAAAAATTTAATTTGCCGCCCGCCGAGCGCTGGAGGCAGGCTGCGCAGCCCTTGATGGCACCGTCCAGCTAGCATCCAGCCCTCAACTAGGTGGAGGGCGGTTCTCGGAATCGCCCTCTACGCAGCCGGGGGGCAGAGGCCGACCGGGCGACACCGTCGAGGGCTGCTCCAGCCCTCAGCTAGGTGGAGGGAAATTTCGAGAATCGCCCTCATCCCACCCGAGGGTCAGAGGCAGGCTGGGCAGCGCTCGACGGAGCTGTCGGCCTACCTCCGAGGATCACCCCCGGCTGGGTGGAGGGCGATTCCGAGGATCACCCCCGGTTGGGCAGAGGGCGATTCTAAGAATCACCCCTGGCTGGGCGGAGGGAGATTTGATAATCACCCCCGGCTAGGTGGAGGGCGATTCTGAGAATCACCCTCCACCCTGCCAGGGGCGATTCTCAGAATTTCCCTCTGCCCAGTCGGGGGCCAGAAGCAGGCTGGACAGCCCTCGATGGCACTACCCATCTTACCTCCAACCCCTAAATGGGCGGAGGGCGATTCCAAGAATCACCCTCGACTAGGAAAAGGGTGATTCTCGGAATCACCCTTGAATCCTTCTCCACCCAGCCAGGGGTGATTCTCGGAATCGCCCTCTGCCCAGCTGGGGGTGATTCTTGGAATTTCCCTCCGCTCAACCGGGGGTGATTCTCGGAATCGCCCTCTGCCCAACCGGGGGTGATTCTCGGAATCGCCCTCCACCCAGCCGAGGGTGATTCTCGGAATCACCCTCCGCCCAGACGGGCATGATTCTCAGAGTCGCCCTCTGCCCAGCTGGGGGTGATTCTTAGAATCGCCCTCCGCCTAGCTAGGGGCCGAAGACATGCCGAGAAGTGCCCTTGAGGGCTACTCAGCCTTCCTCGAACCCGCGGCTGGGTGGAGGGTGATTCTCAGCATCACCCTCTACCCAGCTAGGGGCTAGAGGCAGGCTGGGCAACCCTGGTCGGTGCTGCCCAGCCAGCGTTTGGGCCCCGCCCGGGCGGAGGGTGATTATGAGAATCTCCCTCCGCCCAACTAGGGCATGGAGGTCAGCTGAGTGGCGCCATTGAGGGCTGCCCAGCCTACCTCCGCCTAGCCTGGGGCCAGAGGTAAGTTGGGCAGCCCTTGACGACGCCGCCCAGCCTACCTTCGGCCGGGTGGAGGGCGATTCTGAGAATCGTTCTCAGCTATGCGGAGGGAAATTTCGAGAATCACCCCCGACTGGGCAGAGGGCCATTCCGAGAATTGACCCTGACTGGGTGGAGGCCGGCCAGGTGGCGTCGTCGAGGGTTGCTCAGCCTGCCTCCAGCCCCCAGCTGGGCAGAGGGCAGTTCTTGAAATTTCCGTCTGCCCAGCTAGGGGTCGGAGGCAAGCCGGGTGGCGCCGTCAAATGAAGGAGATTGGGTTTTGGATCTATTTTCAAGTTCAGGTAAGTTTTATTATACAAATTTAAATTTAAATATTTTATTTTTTACTTTTTTATGTCTTTATACTAATTTTCTTACTTATTTCTTCTGTACTTGACGATTAGGTACAACACTAGCATCTTACCTACCAAAAGAAATAAATTTCATTTCCATTAAGAAAGACCCGGTGCAATGCAAATTTATTCAACAAAGAATTAACGCTCTTGAATTCCTTCCAGATGCAAAATAAGAATTTGGTTTGAGGAAAGGGGATTTTAATGAATCACGTGTGGCGAAAAAAGAAAATGAACCTCAACCACCATTATATAGAATGATTGGAAAGGGACACTTTGGAATATTTGCAGACATGAAAGATCCATTAGAAGATGACAACGACCAAAATGAAGTAGAAAATGTTGCGGAAGAAGCCATCAATGATGTTCTAGATGATGTTGAACATGTATTAGGTTATATTGTTGATGATCTTTAAGTTATGCTTGCAAACAAAGCTCATTTTTGAGATCTATTAATCAGTTTTACTTGTAATTTTTAGACTTTGATATTTTATGAGAATAATCCTTATTTTTTGCAAAAAACATGTGATTACTATTATTTTTTGACATAAAATTCAATAAAAATTCTATTTTCTTAAGTTTTTTTGTTAATATTTTCCCAAAAATTGGTTTATTTAACATGTTTTTTTTAACAAAGAGTCTCTAAAAGTGTATTTTTTGCATTCTATTTGTATTGAAAATTTGTATTTTTTTGTCATCTCATTCAAAATATTGGTTTTTTAGCGACAATTATTTGATGTGCATTGAAAAATTAATTAGCAATACATAAACTTTTAGAAAATATAAACTTTATAATATTGACCCTTTTTTCATTTTTTATCTATGTGAAAAATTGAAGATATCATTACAAATTTTTAGTTTAATTTTTTTTTTTTTTTCATTTTAAAACACAAGTACATAAATGCACTTAAAAATAAACATCTCACAGAAGAAGAAGACATTAGAAAATGTGTAGTGTCAAAATCAATCCTCTAAAAAAACGTTGGTGATGATACACCACCACTATTCAAAATTGACATAAAAAGCATCACAGAAAAAATAAATAAATAAAAAATAAAAAATAATTAAAGTGCCAAAAACATACTAAAAAAAATTGATTCTGCATCACCACTTTTCAAAATCGGGTTTTTTTCTTGCTACGTCAAAAAGTAGGTACCAGTGCAGCTACCTATTTCATCGATAATAATGTTAATAGTCCACATGAGATGTGGACAATCATTACAACTATAAATTGGAGAGATATGCCCAATATTTTGTAGAATATTACACAAGGATGGGACATCAATAGCAACCCTCACAACACATTCTCAATTAGTTAAGTACTAAAATAACTGAAATAGTTCAACTACCTAAGCACATGTGAAAGCAAACATGAAGTACAAACATCCACATAATATTATTACAAACAGTCATAATTGATGCATGAAGAGCATGCTAGTCTTGAAATACATTTGTTAATAAGTAAATTTTCTAGGACATATATGTCCAACAAACATCACTAGCTCCAATAGTTGATCATTGGAACCACTCATTGCACCACAAAAGAACTAGCTAATTTCTAATGCTTTGTTGGTGGACCCAAGGTGAAAAGTCATTTTCTCATACAATGAGGGAGTATATATAACCAAGGGTGAGTATTTCACTATCTTCAAGACTATTTTTATTCCTATGACTTTTCAACTTACATGACTCTTTAAATTCCATGTGTGTCCTTTGTGTTAGGGTCCTATAATAATAGGATTCATAATTTTTGAATTGACTAAGATAGTCTTCTAAATATGTACATACCTTGCTTTCTGCAAGATTGTTTTCCCATATTTTGAAAAATGAAAAATAATAAAAACTAAAAGAGGGTAAAAAGTCCTAAAAGAATGATCGAAGGACTTACAAAAGATAGACCCCAAAAGAAAAGAGATGAAAATAAGACCTAAAAGTGAGCAAGTCAAAATGCCACTACTATTTACTTTTACTGCAAGAACAATGATTATGTGCAGATTATCAATAAATGCCATAATCCATGATTAGTTAAACAATTCAATATTAAATTTTCATGCTTTGAATTTCATGTTTTAGATAGAGAATAAAAATGTGCCAAAGAGTATAAACTTGAAAAATCAGTAGTTAAGATAGAAAATAAATGAGGAGCTCAACAGTTTAATCTGAGCCCTCGGATGAAATAAGGTTAGACCTAGATAGTTTTTATGCTATGAAAGAAAATGGATTTAGGTTTGCAAGCTTAAATGCACCCATGAAAATGAAGTAAAAAATGTTAGAAATAAATATGGGTAGGTAGAAAGCAGTTTTGCAAGCATTTAATAAAGTATCATCAGGAAAAAATCACTAATTTCCCCTCCCTTACAATTATTCAGTATTCTAAACTATCAGTTAAAAAGGCTCAGAGCATTTCTTTGACTTCTATTGGGACCAGCTCCAAGGCTCAATGAGTGATTGGTTAAAAATATTGAACTCCTACACAAAAACCACATTCATCAGCATGTATCCTTCATTCATAATCATAATCCCTTTTCCTAAGTAAAAACCCATTTTTACTTAGTAAACGTGAAACCCTAAATAACTAATTTCATTCCCTTTCAAAAATCATTCATAAACCCTTAAAATGCATTTATCCTAAGTTAAAGTGTGAAGTAATAAAACAAAGACAAGCTATGTTTTTTACACTTTACTTAGAGTTAAACATGTGTTTTTATTCATTACATTGTCCCTTTATTTTCATATTAATTTCTAATTTATTTATTAATTCCCTAAAACTATTCCCTCCCATATAGTATTAAAAATTTATATTTAAATAACCCTAAAACCCTCTATTTTATATTTAAACCAATGTTCAAATACTCCATGTGTGAAATATTAAATTCCGCCCTATCCCATTAGTTTAGAAACATATCTATAAGAGCTTATCCCACCCCCTGTAGTTTTAATCAACTATCAAATGTTGAAAAACTATATAATATTAAACCCAAGTTCTAATATAATATATAATAAAAAACAGAGTTCTAGCAATCCTGAAGGTTCGAAAGTGCCAAAATCAATTCCAACCATGACTTCTAATATTGTTATTGTTGTAAATCCTTCACAACCCCCTGTCATAGACATTGAGCACATTACATTAGCTGATGTTGACTACAAAATAGCAGACCCAATTGTTTAATTTAATATGCTAGACATGCATAACTGGAGCTATTGAAAATCCTTATATAATGAAGAAGAAGTCCATATTTGGGAATCACAGTTGCCCAAATATGTTGTCCCAGTAATTCATCCATGTCAGGAGGTCGTTATGTTATGTCAACAGTATTATGTGCCTGAGCAGAGAGCCATAGTAAATTCCAAAAAATAAGTGCTTTTCACCATTACTTCTTAATCCATCAACCAAAAGTCACAACTCCAACCTGATCCTCAAGCAGTCCCTTTGTCCATAGAGGCCCTTAACAAGCTATATATTTACCTAGATTTTCCCAAGAGATTCCTAATCTTCCAAACATTTATACCTTTACATGTAGAAATTCCTCAAATTAATCCTCCATATTCCACTTCAAAATTTCCATAGGGTTCAATACATTTAATTTCCATGCTTGAATTCATTCTAGGGTATTCCATTGATGAATACACATATGAATCCATTTTAGGTTTCTTATCTACATTTACCCCAGGACAACCTCCATCTGTTATTTTTTATTTTGTTGGATATATTGTAGACAGTATCCATGACCAATTGGTTAAATTGCCAATTTAAGGAGTGTTCAGATATACTTCTTTCCTCCTCCACATGTTCTTATATTTTCAAGCAGATAAATTTCCATTTGCTCTTCAAAATCTTGATGTGGAGGGAAATCCTCTTTCAGTTATTTTCTGGACCTCTTTGATCAGGAAAGAGTCCACATAGTTCACATATGCAGAGGTTTCAGTTTCATTCATCCATCCATTGATCAAAATATTAACAAATACAAGGAAGCTAAGGGTGAGTGATGAGATGAAGAAGATATTACAGTTGTGAGAGCAAACCAAGACTGGTGATTGGTACCTATATGAAAAACATACTGAGATTAGAGTGTTTGGATCCAATTTTTTGCCCTATAAGCTTCCCAAACATGTATCCATGAGAATTTTTTCCTTCGATTATATCAGGCAAATATTAAACTCTGATTCTATAAATTTCTTGGTAGCAAAGAAGAAAACGTAGTTCAAATTGAAGAATCAATTAGGACCATTCATTTGCAATCATAGGGATGCAGAGGAAGAAGCAACTAAACAATTATTACAGGGCAGATTTGAAGAAATTTTTCCTTGGAATTATGATCCACAAGGGATTATAAGTAAAATGAGGGTTAAATGTAAGTTAACACCCTTCATTCATGAGACAAAACCAGAGATAGAAAAATATGCCAATCAGACTGACTGGATAGAGAATACTTTAATAGATGCAGTAAATAAAAGTGATACTAGTCACACTTTAGAGACCGTTGATCAAACAGAGAAAGCCACTAAGAGAGTAAGAGAATAATGTACCTATGTTTCTGAAACCACTACTGAAACAAGGTTCAAAATCAGATATAATAAAAGGCTCAAAACATATTCAGTTGGTAAAGAAAAGGTAACCATTGATGTCGAAGAAACATATCTTATAAATACCAACACAGATGTTGCCACTGTCATCATCAATGAGCCAGTTACTAAGAATCAAAATGAAGAACACGTTGACAATGAAAGTGCACAATTAATAGAAAAGAAACAGAGCATGGAATCTTCATCCTCACAAGCAGCTAAGGAGAAATATCTTGATATCAAAGAAAATTATAAACAGATCAAGTTAAATAATGAAGAAATCAAAAACAATATCTACTCCCAATATCTGAAACAAACACCAGTGTGCAAAACAGACTTATGTCTGCCTTTGATTATTCAAAGAAAAAGTTAATCATGTCAGTATTGCAGCCTACAGTGAAATCTCCAAAGACAGTGACAAATTATAAGAAGGTTGATTTGGAAGTCCAAACATAAAATATTCATGCTCTTGATCAGACTGAATACCACAGATAGACTTCAAAAATGTTGTACTCTACTGTTACAACTAAATCCGTGAGTGCTCAGAAACTCCAGAACACCATCTCAAACATGAAATACCATATGAAATTGGACAACGAATCTTTGTATGCTAAGGACCTAAGAATCAAATCTTTGGAAGAATTGGTTATAAAGATTGGATTTGACCCATCATATGTCAAGGCATCATAACAATTAATAAAGAAAAAGAATGAGGATATTGCATCTTTGAGGAAACAGTTTAAACTTCCTCAAAGTGAACATCCTCAAACAAAGGAAATAATAGAAGGAGAAAATGAGAAAGATGATATGATGAACATAATATTTCAGCTTACAGCACAGATAAAATAAATGGAGATTTAGATGAAAAATCTTGTCCAGGAAAAAGAAACACCAAAAACACAAGAAGCACCTACAGTCATCCATATGGTTACTACAGTTGTGCCATCAACTCTAGCTGAAGAGTTGGCACCTAAATTTCCCCTGGCTACTGCAGTGCCAATGACATCATCCACAATATCATCTATAGAGTCATCTACAATAGCAATTCATCCTACAGATGAGGCCAGCAAATTGGTAAAGGCCATGGCAGAAATGTCTCTTAAGACAAGTGAAATTAACAAGTTGAAACGGATGATTGAAAATCTTCAAGATCAAAAGAATTTGGCTCAAATTAACTCAAAAAAACATGAGCAAAAGGCCATCAAACTAAATGAATAATTGAAGAAATTACAGAAGGAATTAACCTTGAAGGAACATATTTCCTATGTGAAAAATCATTTGTGGAACAAGATCATAGAATCCATAGATGATGTATGGACTTCCATTCAAGTGATGTTTGAACAAAAATACCTACCCAAAGCAGCACTAGAAGAGATCGAAAAGACTAAAGAGGAATTGGATAACAAACCAGAACAAGCTTTAGAACTGATAATGTTTCTCAACAGCAAGAATGGGCCAGAATTGGAAGAACTTGAAATTACTGATAGAACTAAAACTATCCTTGAGATAAAGAAGGTTATAGCCAAAAAGAACCTGATGAAGAAGTTAGAGGAAAAGTGTGAGAACATGAACATTTACATAACCAGGTTTATGGTCAAATTTGAGAATTTAAGGCGAAGAAGTTTGCCTAATATTTTGGTCATCAATGAGAAATTAATGCCTCAGGAGGATTATAATAAAAATATCAGAGAATATGCCAAGGATAAATTTGAAAAAGCAGGTGGTGGAAAAAGCATTCCAACAGGAAAAGTCTTACTTAGGGGTTTTGAAGACATATTTTACTTGCAGCATGAGATAAGGCATTTGTTTGTTATTAAACCAACATTTTCCAAGTACACAGAAGCAGATGAAAACTTCAAGAAGCTAAAGAAAATAAAAATTCCAAATGAGGAAGATTGGCATTCATTAACATATTTACTATGAAAAGTAAGAAGGCAGAAAGACAACAGTGAAAACAGTTTGCTTATTTAACAGTCAAAACAGATTTTTTACAGCAGTAAACATGTTTTACAAATGGTCAAAGAGTATCAAATATTAAGGAGTATCAAATAAAGTAGATCATATTTCAAAACAAACTCGAAATATCTAAAGCTAGCAAGGAAGACACCAAGGCAGCCAGCTTCATCATATCAACAATCAGTTTCTATTTTATTTGAATTAATAGGACAACTTGCTAATTTTTTGAGAAGTTGTTGCTATTATTGTTGTAAAGATATTTTTATTTCTCTTAGATAATTCCTAGAAGCATTCTAGGATATTCTGTAAACAAATATGTATAAATACTTCATCTTTAGAAGTATTATTGTGTAATAAATTGTTGAAGATTTCTATAGTCATTTTTGTGGACTTTAAGGCTTTTTTGTTTCAAATTTCGAGTAGCAAACTAGATCAGATCAACTAGAATCATATTTGAGGATTCATGTGATGAGCTATTTGGAGTGAAGTATTTTCTACTTGTCATTTTTATCTTTCTTTGTTACATGCAATCCATTATGTGTTCTAAATTTGAATGAATGAATAGGAGCATTAATTCAGGATTTGTTAAAAGCACCCTGTCTTAACTATTTTTCATTTCTATGTTTTCTGCTGATTTCCAGAGTAGGGAACCCTTAATTGCACCCTCTTTCATTTGACCTCTGCCTACTACTTCCCTTTTCCAGATCAAATAGCCCTTCATTTCTTTTTATCCCGATCATATCACCTCACAAAACAACTTTCCAAGATCTCCAAGGGTTATCTATCTTTCTCTGAAAACATTTGACTTTTTAGCCTTGATCCTAGTTCTGTTTGCTTGAATTTTGACTCCTCAGCCCAATGGAAAAATATATTTCCCACTATCCATCTCTTCAAGTGATTTTTCCCACCAAACCAATCAAAACTAAAACCAATTGCACAATCATAACTAGCCTAATATTTCATAAAACAAAAAAAAGTTAAATCTTATAGAGAGAGCCCTCTCTGAACCCTAGGAAGGCTAGATCTTAGATTTTAAAAGTTGGTTTGTGGTTACCTCTAGTTTTTTCATCTAAAAACCAAAAATTTGACAACTAGAGAATTACTGGAGTGATAACATACTGGCGACCATACTAGGGATCTAAGCAATACTTAGTTGTTAAATAAACCTTAAAGGAAATCATTTTTATCATCTTTTTTCCTTTAATATTGTTTAACTAGTTGTGAGTATACAAATTTGTAATTTTGGCTTCTAGGAAAGTTTATTATACCAGGTCTAATTTGGACCCTAAACATGTTTTTATAGTGGACAACCCAGACAAAATAGGAAAAAAGAAAAAACAGATAGAGGATTTAGGTAATAAAGTTTCCTTATTTAGTTCAATTCTCTTCCAAAACATTTGAAAAGCATACAAGACATAGATTTTGATTTAAATTTTGAACATTCTTTATTAAAAAATAAATCAAAAAGTGATTCAAATAACATCGTTATAGATCCTAATTTTATTTCATCTCTTGAAATTAAAAAGGAAACTATTTCAGTAGATTCAGAAACTAAAATTTTTTAAATTTATGATAAAATTGATGAATTAAATGCTACTATACTTAAGGAAATCAATGAAGCTCTATTTCAACATTCAGTTGAATTAGCTATCTTATCAGCATATAAACATAAACCTTCTACTTCTCAGTTAGATACCAACCTTTTAGAATCTGTAGGTTCATATTTTTATGCCACTACATCATCTATAGTTTCTACTACCATATAGTATACAGATCCATTTATCTCTAGACTACCTCTATAGCCTAGAATATTATTTCCTTCATTCCCTGCATCCACTTCATCCACTAGCTTCACCACTACTTCTTCAAGCACATCATTTTCATTTCCTAGTAGCTCTATATATATTCCAGTTTCACTTCCCAGTAACTCAAGTTCAACCTTTAGTTCTTCAATTGATTTTTCTAGTTCATCACTTTATAATCCAGTTTCATCAGCCACTAATCCTAGTTCAGCACTAAGTACCTCTAATTTACCTCCTAGCCAAGCTAGAATTCAAACTATGGCTACTAGGTATGCTCCCCTTGTTCTTCCAGGACAACTTCATGACATGCCCCAAGATTACCAAAGTAAAATACCACAGTTTGATGCTACTACACACTATACTGCACAACAGCACATAAGAAAAATGACAGATTACTTTGAAATCCATGAGATAGATGAATCAGATGTACAAATGAGGTTGTTTGCACAAACATTAACAGGAGAAGTAAAGAAATGGTTTAAATATCTTACTATAGGTAGTATAGTTGATTTAGCTGTTTTCCATATATTATTTTTAAATAAATGGAAAAATAGGAAAAACCCCTTACAAATATTGTCTGAATTTGATGCAATGAAGAGAGCTCCCAATGAATCCATGCAAGAATTCTACACTATATATAACAATGTTTACAATTCCATTCATACAAATATAAAACCCACTCCTGACTTTGTCTTGCTCAAATTCCCAAATGGATTTGACACTAACATGGAATATCAGTTAAGAGAAAGAAATGTAGAAACCTTGGAAAGAATGCAAACATATGTTGTAGGTGTAGAAGTAAACATCCTAGCTAAGAAAGCTAGATTGAGAAATGAAAGGAGAGTAACCATTAAATAAGAAGCCTCTAGTTCAGACAAAAAAATAGATATGTTAGCTAAAACCTTATAGAGGATCATGGATAGGTTATATAGCACAGAAAGAAGACCTCAATGGGATAATCAACAACAAATCAGAAATCCCAATTTTAGAAAAAACACAAATTTAGGAAAATTAAAAGACTCAGCCCCAGACCAAAAAATAAGACCTTCCTTTCAGGATAACTATGCTGAGATTTCTCAAAACAATGATGATGATGATGATACCATAAATTTAATGGGAATAAATGATAATGACACTATCTTTCTCACACAGGAAGATCAAGAGTTATTTGAACTCCAACAGCTCCAATTAGATTTAGGGGAATCCTTTGATTACAAACAAGGTTATGACTTTTCCATTAACGAAGTACACAATCATTATAACCTAAGAATATAATAAAAACAATGAGTCTTCTACTAAGAAAACATCTCAAACACCGAATAAGAAAACAGTAGAAGCTCCCAAATCAAAATTTTTGCAAATTCTCCCTAGGGAAAATAAGCAAAGCGCTGGCTCTTCCTAAAAGGTTTCCAGCCCAAATATTTCACCAAGCCCTAAGATTGTGGACATAACTGATGAAGTTTCTCAAGTTGCAAAATATTCACAAAAATCTTCTGCTCCTAAAGTATCTAATTATGATAAAACAACAACCTTAGATACTGAAATGCTCAATGTTGATCCTAAATCAGCATATCCAAAAGCTGCCACTACAAAAGCAGGTTTTTACAACTGCAAATCTCAAAAAAAATATATTGCTTCACAAACCACTCCTGAAAAATAAAAATAAAAAGAAATAAGACTCAATACACTCAAACTGAAACCGAAAAGATAACTGTAGAAAGACAAGATAAACCAACACAAACTAAAGTTACCAAAGAATAATTTATTCAAATAAGTAAATCACAACCTTCATTCAACATACAATCTGAAATTGCTAAGCTAAAAATACCAATTCCTCTGACATAATTGGTAAAACATGACTTGCATAAATAAACTATAACTAAAATATTAAACATAAATGATGGAGAAGATTCCATAAATCTGATTGATGTTCAGCCAGAGTTGATTTTTGGCCCAGATGTGAATGGAAAACATTTAGATGGAGCAGTTCCTCCATTTTACATTAGTTTAACTATTCATGATAAAATCCTACACAATGAAATGCTAGATTCAGGAGCTTCACATAATTTAATGCCCAAAGCTATAATGGAAACCCTGAACTTAGACATCACAAGGCCCTACAAGGATTTATTCTCACTTGACTCAAGCAAAGTAAAATGCTTAGGTTTAATGAAAGATCTGTGTGTAAATTTAGTTCAATATCCTGGTAAGAGTATATTAATGGACATTGTAGTAGCTGATATCCCACTTAAATATGGAATGTTATTATGTCACTCATGGGGAGCAAAGTTACAAGGATCTCTACAATTGGACATGTCTTACGCTACTATATCAGTTTTTGGTCAACCTAAGAAGTTATATTTGGAAACATTAATGAAATATATGATAAGTAGTGTTGAAAGGTCAATAAATTACCTAATTTATACCACACCTACTGATCTAGATTCTTTCATCCTATGTAATGCTAAAACTGATAATGAAATCAAGACTGAACTAAGAGAAGAAAAGAAAACACCAAACAATGATAATATCTCTCATGAATATTTATGGAATTTAGAGTTTGATGGTTCAGTAATAAATTAGGAGTAGGAGAAGGAGTATGGATAACTAATATAGGGAAAAATCATGCAGAAGGCCATGCTTTTAGACTGAATTTCAAATGCACAAAAAATATGGCTGAGTATGAAGCTCTCATCCTAGGACTCCAGATAATCAGAAATTTGGCAGGTAAAACAATAGCAATAATGGGAGATTCATAATTGATTGTTAAACAAATTAAAGGTGATTATTCTGTTTACAATCCTTGACTTGGCCGATATAGAGAGATTGTTTTAGATTTGATTAATGATTTACTGGAATGTAATTTCTCTGCAATACCAAGGAGGAAAAACTTACAAGCAGATTATTTAGCAAATTTTTCTAGTACTTGTAATTTACCTTTTCAACCCAATCATATGCATATTGCAGAGTAAAACACAGGCCAATAGTTCCAGACAACCTCAAATATTTGCAATTTTTCTCACAAGACCGACAAATTTATCATTTTTGCAATAATGAAGGTGAATTTCAGAATTGTAAGATAGACACTAATTGTACCATAGATCAAGATTTAGATGTTGAATTTTGATTTAAATAATGTAGATGTAAATAAATTAAATTTTGCTAAACCCACTAGATTTAGTCAATCAGATATAGATAAATTAGAGAGAGTAGAAATTGGTAAGATAATTGATGAAGAATCTAAAATATTAAATCTCAAAGACAATTTCTTACCAAAAGGTTTAACTCCTTTAGAAGATCTATTTGACTCCAATGATGTTGCTAGAAAACCCAAAATGGAACCAGTTAGATCTGATATTGAGGAATGCAATATTGGCACAAAATAAAAACCCAAAATGATCAAACTTTCCAAAGCCTTACCTCAACAAGAAAAGGAATTTAATATATTTCTCTTTTTAAGGAATTCCAAGATGTATTTTCTTGTAGTTATGAGGACCTTAAATCCTATGAAACCAACATAATTCAACACCAAATCCCTATAAAAGAAGATCAAAAGCCCTTTAAACAAAAGTTAAGAAGGATCAATCCTGTTTTGATGCCTTTGATAGAAAAGGAAGTGAAAAGAATGTATGATGCACAGATCATTGCACCAATCAGGTATTCTGATTGGGTTTCTAACCTAGTTCCAACAAGAAAGAAAACAGGAGAGATTAGATTATGCGTCGACTTTAGGAATCTAAACAAAGTATCCTTAAAAGATAATTACCCTTTACCAAAAATGGATCACATATTACAAAGGGTAGTTGGTTCTTCTAGGATTTCACTGTTAGATGGTTTTTCAGGATATAACCAGATCTTAGTCCAACCACAAGATCAGCCCAAAACATCTTTTACTACTCCTTGGGGCACTTTTATGTATGTAAAAATTCCCTTTGGTTTAATGAATGTAGGGGCAACCTTTCAAAGAGCTATGGATATAGCCTTTGCAAAGGAAATTCGATAATTCTTAATAATTTACTTAGATGACATAACTATATTTTCTAAGATTGATTATGAACACTTAGATCATCTTAGACAAGATTTTATAAAATGCAGAAATTTTGGCATCTCATTAAATCCTAAGAAAACCTTATTTGGATTAGAAGAATGCAAGTTACTAGGAAACATAATATCAAAATAAGGAATTAGAATAGACCCTACTAGGATAGAAGCAATTATTAACATCAATCCACCAATAAACATAAAAGAGTTACAAGCCTTTCCAGGTAGGATTAAATTTTTAAGAAGATGTATATCCAATTTAGCTAAGATAATTAGAGAACTAAATAACATGCTCAAAAAATATTCAGTTCTTAAATGGACTATTGCGGCCAAAAATTCGTTTGAATCCATAAAACAGGCCTTAACCAAAACTCCAGTCCTTATAATTCCTGACTTTAAAAAGGTTTCCATCATTTTTTCCTTTGCTTCAGAACACACCATTGTTGCAGTTTTAATGCAGAAAAATGACCAAGGTTATGAAAAGACCATATATTTCTTTAGCATAACACTTAGAGATGCATATTTGAAGTATAATATTATGGAGAAACGAGCCTTAGCTTTGGTAAAGGCTATCAAAGACTTCAGAGTTTACATTCTCTATTCTCACATCATTGCCTATGTCCCAAATGATGTAGTAAAAGACATTCTTACTCAGGATGGTCCTGATGGAAGAAGAGGTAAGTGGATTTCCGCTATCTTAGATTATGAAATAGAGATAAAACCCACCAAGTTAATAAAAGGTCAAGGTTTAGCCAGACTCATGGCTGAATCAAATTATAATTCCCTAGACATAAATTTTATTTCCCAAGTAGATGATCAGGAAGAGATGGTGACTCTAGAGATTAGTGCAGCCTTTTTAGACTCACCATGGTATGCAGATATCATATTTGTATTACTAAACTTACAAGCTCCTCCTGAACTATCAAGAACCAAAGAAATATTTTTAAAGCTTAAGGCAATAATATTTTGTATTCTAGACAATGTACTTTTTTGGAGAGATCATAGTGGGATTTTATTAATTTTTTTTTTAAAAGAATAAGTTGACAAAATATTAGAAGAATTTCATGTAGGTGATTGTGGAGGACATCTTTACTAGAAGACTACTATAGACAAGATTCTAAGATCTAGTTTTTACTGGCCTACTTTGTTTGCTGATGTAAAAAGATATGTGACCTCCTATCATAAATGCCAAATCTTTGAGGGTAAGAAAAAAATGTTACCCCTACCCTTAAAGCCCATCTCTACTAAAATTTCATTTCAACAATGGGGTCTTGACTTCATTGGAAAAATTCACCCCCCATCATCAACCCAACATAAGTGGATTCTGACAGCCACTGACTATTTTACTAAGTGGATTGAAGCCATACCCTCTAGGCAAGCCACAGATACTGTCATTATCTCTTTCCTAGAAATTAACATTATTTCAAGATCTAGATGTCCCGAAAAGATAATTACTGACAATGCAGCATAATTCAAATCCAAGAAAATGATTGAATTTTGCCACAAATACCATATTACTGTAGGCCATTCTACAGCGTATTACCCTCAGGGTAATGGTCTAGCTTAATCCTCAAATAAAAGCCTTGTAAACATCATGAAAAAGTTACTTGAAGATAATAAAAAGACTTGGAATAAGAATTTATTCAATGCCTTATGGGCAGATATAATTACTACCAAAAAAATCCATTGGTACATCCCCTTACCAACTTGTCTATGGAATGGATGTTTTTTTTCCATCCTCCCTAGGAGTACCAGTGATGAAGATTATCCAAGAATTACAAGTTGAAACAAATGACATTAAAAGAATATCAATCAAACTGTTCACTTGCAACAAACAAGGGAAGAAGTTTATATCAAGTCTCAAGTCATCCAGGATAAGATCAAGAAAATTTTTGATAAAAAAAGTAAACACGATGATTTCTACATTGGAGATAAAGTATTAAAATGGGATGAAGGGAAGACAAAGGTAAACATGGAAAATTTCATTTTCTATGGAAAGGACCTTATGTCATTGATGGTTACAGAGGTAACAATGCTTTCTACCTAAAAGAAATAGATGGGTCAGAGATGTCAGAAGGAGCAGTAAATGGCAGAATGTTGAAGCATTACTACTCTCCTGAGATAAAAAATAGTTACTTTCATTTATTTTGGTCATTTTACATATACATTGAAGATTTTTAGATTGGATTGGATTTTTTCCTAAAAAATTTGAAGCTCGGAGAGAAGGCCCTAAGCTTTGAGAGGTAAAATATCATAAGTATGAATAATTGCAAATATTAGAAAATACTTACAGGGTCATCACAGTCAAATTTGAAAGGTTACTAATCTTAAAGTCCTTTACATTTTACCAAGAAATTCCATCCCCGTGTGCAGCCACAGTTAGGGTCCTATAATAATAGGATTCATATTTTTTGAACTGACTAAGATAGTCTTGTAAATATGTACATACCTTGCTTTCTGCAAGATTGTTTTCCCATATTTTGAAAAATGAAAAATAATAAAAAATAAAAGAGGGTAAAAAGTCCTAAAAGAATTATCAAAGGACTTAAAAAAGATAGACCCCAAAAGAAAAGAGAAGAAAATAAGACTTGAAAGTGAGCAAGTCAAAATGGCACTACCATTTACTTTTACTGCAAGAATAATGATTATGTGCTGATTGTCAATAAATGCCATAATCCATGATTAGTTAAACAGATCAATATTAACTTTTCATGCTTTGAATTTCATGTTTTAGATAGAGAATTAATATGTGTCAAATAGTATAAACTTGACAAATTAGTAGTTAAGATAGAGAATAAATGAGGAGCTCAATAGTTTAATTTGAGCCCTCGGATGAAATAAGGTTATACGTAGATAGTCTTTTATGCTTTGTAAGAAAATGGATTTAGGGTTGCAAGTTTAAATGCACCCATGAAAATGAATTAAAAAATGTTAGAAATAAATATGGGTAGGTATAAAGCAGTTGTGCAAGCATGTAATAAAGTATCATCGGGAAAAAATCACTAATTTCCCCTCCCTTACAATTATTCAGTATTCTAAACTATCAATTAAAAAGGCTAAGAGCATTTCTCTGACTTCTGTTGGGACCAGACCCAAGGCTCGATGACTGATTGGTTAAAAATATTGAACTCCTACACAAAACCCACATTCATCAGCATGCATCCTTCCTTCATAATCATAATCCCTTTTCCTAAGTAAAAACCCATTTTGACTTAGTAAAAGTGAAACCCTAAATAATTAATTTCATTCCCTTTCAAAAATCATTCATAAACCCTCAAAATGAATTTATCCTAAGTTAATGTGTGAAGTGATACAACAAAGACAAGCTATGTTTTCTCCACTTTACTTAGAGTTAAACATGTGTTTTATTCATTACATTATCCCTTTATTTTCATATTAATTTCTAATTTATTTATTAATTCTCTAAAACTATTCCCTCCCGTATAGTATTAAACCCTTATATTCAAATAACCCTCAAACCCTCTATTTTATATTTAAACCAATGTTCAAATACTCCATGTGAAAAACATTAAATCCCACCCTATCCCATTAGTTTAGAAACATATCTATAATATCTTATCCCGCCCCCTATAGTTTTAAACAACTGTCAAATGTTGAAAAACTATATAATATTAAACCCACGCCCATATGTATGATTGAAACATTGGCAAATGTTTAAAATAATACATAAAGCTTACCACACTGCATATTATTTAAACCTAAGGTTTTAAACTTTGTTTAAATGCTTATTTCTAAAGTTTAAACCTCCCTGTTGCGTTCATATATCCCGACCACACTACCAAACCCTGATGCAACTTCCCCAATTAATCTAGGTCATTCGCAATCAAACCCAAAGATAATATGGTGTAAACCCAATATCGCAAATAAACTTGCGCGAAATTCTTCGTTTCATTTCTACGCAAAATGTACAGTATTTGGATTTTCTCCCTCCTCCACGCACTTCACTTTTTTTGGATTGCGTTGGTTTACTCCAAAACCATTTACCACCAGAATGCCACGTGATAACCATTCATGGTTTTGATCCTTTGAACTCAGAAACCACCAGTTTCATGACTTAACCTCAATTAATTGTTGGTGCTGTTTAACCTAATATGCCTAATAAACATACAAAATACATTCATTTTCTATCTCTTTCTGTGCGTAAACCCTGTATAAGCCGCCTTGATTGTACAACAAGAATTTTTCCACCTTTTTTATGCCAAAGACTGAAAATTTCAAACCTCTTACCATTAAATATTGCAGAAGAGCTTCACATTGTTCCAGAAATTGAAAAGATACGACATAAGCCATTTAACCCATTCAAAACCTTCAAAAACTGTCTTCAAATCCCAATAGCTATGTATAGTAGGTATTATTCAAGAAAATTAAGCCTGTTTCAATATAAAAAGACTTGTTAAAAGCAAATTTGCATTTAGAGTTCAAATTTAACCGCTAAACCCTATCAAAAAGTCCAAAAACAGGCTAAACCCTGTCAAAATTTCCCAAAAATCCCTGTTTATGCTGCGCCCTATTTTAAAACACCAAATTGAACCTAGAAACCTTATGAAGTTATCCTAAACCTATGTGCCCAATCTCAAAATACTTTCTAGTCCAATCATTCATTGAAAAACTCAGGAAACCCTTTTTTCTTGTTTTAAACCAGTAAAAGGTTGTAAAAGCCTATTGAAGATTGAAATTGAAGAAAAAATCCAAGAAAGAAACCATACTTTGCCCACTTTTTATCCAAGAAACCTCTGTTAAATTAAAATTACTTCTAAAAATTGTCTAATCTTGCAGAATTAGCCCAAATGCCTAAAAAACAGAGTTCTAGCAATCCTGAAGGTTCCAAAGTACCAAAATCAGGTCCAGCCATGACTTCTAAGACTGCTATTGTTGTAAATCCTTTACAGCCCCTTGTCATAGACATTGAGCACATTCCATTAGCTGATGTTGACTACAAAATAGCAAACAAAATTGTTGAATTTAATCTGCTAGACATTCATAACTGGAGCTATGAAAAATCCTTAGATAATGAAGAAGAAGTCCATATTTGGGAATCACACTTGCCAAAATATGTTGTCCCAGTAACACATCCATGTCAGGAGGTCATTAAGTTATGTAAATAGTATTATGTGCCTGAGCAGAGAGCCATAGTAAATGCCAACAAAGAAGTGCTTTTCACCATTACTTCTGAATCCATCAACCAAATGTTACAACTCCAACCTGATCCTCCAGCAGTCCCTTTGTCCATAGAGGCCCTTACCAAGCTATATATTGGCCTATATTTTCCCAAGAGATTCCTAATATTCCAAACATTTATGCCTTTACATGTAGAAATTCCTCAAATTAATCCTCCATATTCCACTTAAATTTTTCCAGAGGGTTTAAGACATGTAATTTCAATGCTTTCATTCATTCTAGGGTATTTCACTGATGAATACACAAATGAATCCATTTTTGGTTTCATATCTACATTTACCTCAGGAAAACCTCCATATGTTATTTTTTATTTTTCTGGATATATTGTAGATAATATCCATGACCAATTCGTTAAATTTCCAATTGAAGGAGTGTTCAGATACACTTCTTTCCTCCTCCACATGTTCTTATATTTTCAAGCAGATAAATTTCTATTTGCTCTTCACAAGCTTGGTCTAGAGGGAAATCATATTTCAGTTATTTTCTAGACCTCTTTGACGAGGAAAGAGCCCACAAAGTTCACATATGTAGAGTTTTCAGATTCATTCATCCATCCATTGATAAAAATATTAACAAATACAGAGCAGCTAAGGATAAGTGATGAGATGAAGAAGATGTTACAGTTGTCAAAGTAGACCAAGACATAGAAGGCATGATTTAGATTATTATCGATGTATGATATGTTTAGATTTGGATTTTTGAGGTGACATCTCCATGCAATCTTATGATGTTTAGTTAAGTTGCAGTGTTGTTTAACACAGGGTGTTCCCGAGCGGGAATCCCACCTCTTTCCTTGAGTGATATCTAAGGAAGATTATTTGAACTACATTAATCATTAGGCTTTGGTGCCATATTGTTCCTACTTTTTGTAAAACATCTATATTTAGAAATTGCACATTTCTGAAGATCAGTTTGAGAGGCAGAGGTTGTCCTTAAATATTTCAGTTGGGGAACCAATGAGGGATTCATCTTATCACCTTGAGCTTCAAGATTAGCCTTCCAGTACTTTAGATCTATATTAGGAATCAGGCCATCTATTATTCATCTCCTTGTAGTAGCACTTCCATCAAGAATTGCGCAGTCCATTCTTGTAGATCCAAGGGAGAAGAGGAGTTGCTATCATTTTAACTAGTAATCCAGTGGAGGACCATTACTTCATATTGCCTACATTATTTCAATCATTCTTGATCTTCATAGCCATATTTTACAGTAGGCTAGAGAGCCTCGTTCCCTTATAGTGCAACTTTAATGAGCAGTTGTGTAGTAGCAACTGAAATCTTCAAAGAAGGATTGAGGAGCTAGATCTTGAGCTTCTAGCTTGAGGATCTAGTGAAGGGATCATACCTTCAAGATTACATATGATATTGTGGCATATTTCAGCCATTTATTTGTCATATCTAGCTTCATATCTGCATACCTAGTAGTTGTATAATGAAACTCCAAGTGGGTGATTTTCTAATATTGACAGATCTGAGAAATCCTTTCTGGGTTATCTTGGGTTGCCATCATACAACCCAGATCTAGAATCTCAGCATCATCACTGCTCCAGATTTCAGTAGATATGAATTTCCCTTTTTATCCTGTAGTCATATATTCGTTATCTGCTGAAGGGACAGTGCAGTATTTTCTTCTAGCAGCTCTTCAGTTACGGAGTGCTTACTTTGGAATATTTTCAGGGTCATTCTAGGCCATCTCTTTGGCTATATTGCCTCATATTTTGTACACTTTTGTAATTTCTTATTCTCCTAAGAATAAAATGGCTCAACTATTCTATATATATCTGTGTTGATCATAAACTTACATGTACATTTTCTGTGTCACAAATATTATGTTTTTGTATCAATGCATTATTCAATTTTGGGATATTACAGTGGTATCAGAGCATGATCTTTGGCTCAGCTTGTGGACATTTTGACAACATAAAAAAAGCATATGGTAGAGATATAATATGGAGGGATTAAGTTTTTCCTCATATTCTTGTAGATATTTGAAGGATCTCTCTAAGGAGATAAATGAAGCAAGAAGAGAAAGGAAAAGAGAAACCTCAAGAAGGTTTCAAGATGAAGAAGATCCCAGAACTTATTTTCAGCAAAAAAGAAGAGTGGAGAAGAAAAGAGCTTCACATTATTTCACTAGATCTGCTTTCTTTGAGAAAGAGGATTAGTCTAAATATGATGAATGCTTTGAGAATGAGACCCTAAGTGAATATCTGTCTGAATACAAGTCACATCCTAGAGCATTGAAGGAGAATATCTCTCTCCAACAGTTTCTGTAACTCAAAGAAGAGAGGAGATCCAGAAGCAACAATAGAAGAAAGAGGCATAGTTTCTTCTTGCCTACATTTGATGGATCTTGCACAAGAACATTAAGGGCTTGGAGGGAAAAATTATTTACATTATTTATGAAATATCCTATATCAGAAAGAGATGTTGTGGATTTTGCAGCGCTGCACCTTGATGGTGAAGAAAGAGTTTGGTGGTGCAGTCACTTGGCACACATGAAAGTGTCTGCTTATGAATATTTTATGAAAATACTGAAGAAGAGATATTGTAGAAATAAACCAGAGACATAACACAAAGTGACATCTCCCATCATCAAGGGGATAGTGCATGAAGATTCAAGAGAACATGCTCTCATTTTCACTTAAGAGGAGGAGCCTCTACCACCACCAGCTGCATATGTGTTTACATCAAGAGGAGGATCACTTGCATCTTTGCAAGATGGTATTTAGTTCTTGACATTTTTTAGCCCCATGCATGTTTCATGAGATGCATGATGAGGAGGAGATAGATACGAGCGCTGGTACACTTGTAGAAGTGCAGCCATCACTCTTACTAGCAGTTGGGAAAATTATTGTTTTGGTTGAAGGAACTCTTGAGGTCATGCAAGAGGTTCCCACACATCAATTGATCCAAGGTATGCATCCACTTCCATCTCATATTGTTTCAGTACCTCTTATTGAAATTTATGGGGACATGCCATCAGGGCCAATACATAACCAAGGGTTAGAACAACATGCTGATTTGTAGCAGAATCATATCACTACGCAGAGGATCCTTCATTTAGTCAAGGAAGAGATGAGTAGACATCCTATTTTTTCATTGATGAACTACATTCAACCCTTTGACTTGAAGTGTAGAGTTTCAGAAAATGGGATGAGTATGATCCTATGTACAATGGTTGGCTATGATTTCAGCATTGTGCCTTGCTTTGAGGCAACACATGTATCACCTCGCAGATCTACAACATTGTTAATGAGTAGCAGTGAGAAGAAGAGGACCCATTCCTTATGGGATAAATAAAATGGCAGCTTCATTCATGAAGCAATGGAGAAGAAGATGATAGATGGTATACATCTTGATATGAGGAATATTTTCTCCTTTGTAGATGAAACTTTCTTAATGAGCATCTCACAACTCAAAGAGAAACTTCTACCAGGAGCATATCTAGAACCTTATTGGTTTTGGAGGGCCACTGATGAGAAGAAGATCTCATGGAGAGATCTCATTCGAGGTGCACTTAAACATATCATGGAGTGCAAATTTCTTCAACAATTTGAGGAGTTTTGTGTCCTACAATGGGAGGATACCAAGTTCTTGCAGAATGAGATCCATCATCCTCATTGCGATGAATGGTTGATGATGTGGAGAAAGGGGTTGCCAAAACACCTGCAGATTTATGAGATAGGCCAGCAAGAAGAATGGTTGTGATGGTTGCTTTTGGTTTAATATGGTCACCACCCAATGGATCACATTTTTCCGATTCATGCCTTGCACGTCATGGAATAATGTAGAAGAAAAAGGCATGGTTACTTTGGTTGTTGATGAGAGAGTTTGGGCATCACATGAAATATCTGATGTCCTTATATTTACTCTTGTTTGGGATATGTCTCATGTCTTTACATGTATTTCTGTTTGGGATGTATCTCATGTTCATGTATGTACTTGGGGTTGGGAGAAAGTATAACTCTCACTTAATGTGGCATAAGGGATATCTTTTGTGTTATGTTGATGGGACATCTCACATGTCCATTACTATATTGTTGCTCCATGACTTGCAACATGATGATGTAAGGTGGCAGCAAGAATACTTGTTGTTGTGGTTACTATTGGGAGAGTATGGACTTAATTCTTCCCATACATTGCACGACATTGTTGGAGGATGGAAACAGGAGGCCTTACATCGTTGGCTTCTGTTGGGTAATTATGGTCATTGTATAGGGTATGATGATGATGTGATGGGGCAACAAGATGCCTTGTTAAAATGGCTTCTCTTGAGAGAATATGGCCACTATATTTGGTACAATGATGATATGGTATGGCATCAAGAGGCATTGTTGTGGTGACTTCTATTGAGAGAGTATGGCTCTCATATCTATATTGATGCATATTTGGCATGGAAACAAGAAGCATTGTTGTAGTGGCTTATTTTGAGAGAGTATGGCTCTCTTGTTTGTTTTCATGATGATCTAGAATGGCAGCAGAAGGCTTTGCTGCATTGGTTGTTATGAGGAGAATATGGTTTGACATTTTCCATGCTCATCCATATGTCTCTACTTCTTATTTTTTACAATGTTGATGTGATGTTTGGATCCTACATGGGCAACAAGGCTAATGATGTGAGCATTGGTAAATGTCATCTAATCTATGTATCATGCATTGGAGAGATAGTTCATGAGTTGGGACTTTCCACTTTGGGAATGAACCACTTCATCTATATCTCATTTGTAGAGAATATCTTTGGTCACCATATGGTTGCCACTTGGAGATTACTTTATGAGGATGGGTTTCTAACTTTTCAGTTGGAGGCCATTCTAGACATTCTAGAGAGGCAGATTTGGAGCTGGACATGCATGACACATTGTGATAGAGCGGGAGACCTTCCATATGGGGATGCCATTTGGAGGGAGGGTGTTTGATATAGCATCCACTTTTGTAGTTTCTTGAGGTCAAGCAACATTTTGTCAGGGAGGACTGTAATATTCCCAATTTTTTTCACAAGATAATTGGAATATTAGAGTTGTTAAATTACATAACTAATTAAGTAAATAAGAGGGTGGAGGGACCCACAAACCCCAAAGATAAATAAAATCCACTTTTTATGTATGTATGTGGATATTTCAAATCTAGATCTACATAATGGAGTGGTGGAGCAGCTACTTAATGTGAAAGGAGTGGATATCATGTCTCATTAATGAGAAAGATCGTGGAGGTTAAAATAGTGAACTAAGATCTTGGAAGGAATCAAACGTAAGATTATAGAGAATTTATGATGAGATGATGGAGGAAGTGGTACATTAATGCACACATGATGGAGAGGGTGATAAGTACATTCACACATGATGGAGATCATGAAGAGACAACACAGTCAACATGGAGACCTATGTCCACATGTACAATGCAGTTATGAGGTGATCCAAGGCTTGAGAAGGTTCAAAAAATATATAATGAAGATGGAGGAAACATAGAAGGCATGATTTAGATTATATTTATGTATGATCTATTTAGATCTAGATTTTTAAGGTGACATATCCATCCAATCTTATGATGTTTAGCTAAGTTGCAGTCTTGTTTAGCACAAGGTGTTCCCGAGCAGGAATCCCACCTCTTTCCTTGAGTGATCTCTAAGGAATAGTATTTCCACTACATTCATCACCACGCATTGTTCCATATCGTTCCTACTTTTTTTAGAACATCTATACTCATAAATTTCACATTTATGAAGATCATTTTGAGAGAAGGAGGTTTTCCTTCAATATTTCAGTTGGGGAACCGGTGAAGGATTAATACTATCACCTTGAGCTTCAAGATCAGCCTTCCAGTACTTCAGATTGATATCAGGCATCAAGCCATCTATTATTAATATCCCAGTAGCAGTACTTCCATTAGGAATTGCACAGTCCATTCTTGTAGATCCAAGGGAGAAGGGAAGTTCCTAGAATTTCAGCTAGTAATCCAGTGGAGGACCATTCCTTCACATTGTGTACATTATTTCCATTATCCTTGAGCTTCATAGAAATATTTTGCAGTAGGCTAGAGAGCCTCCTTCCCTTACAACACAGTTTTCATGACTAGTTGTGTAGTAGCAGCTGCAATCTTCAGAGAAGGATTGAAGAGCTAGATCTTGAGCTTTGAGCTTGAGGATATAATGAAGGGATTATCCCTTTAAGCTTAGATCTGATCTTTTGACATATTTCAGCCATCTATTTATTATATCTAGCTTCAGATCTTCATACCCAGCAGTTGTATAGTGAAACCCCAAGAGGGTGATTTTCCTATATTGACAGATCTAAGAAATCTTTTCTAGGTTATCTTGGTTTGCCATCATAGAGCCTAGAACTAGAATCTTGGCATCATTAGAGCTCCAGATTTATGTAGATATGCATTCCCCTTTTCAGCTTGCAGTCATATATTAATTATCTACTGAAGGGACAAAGAAGTATTTGCTTCTAGCAACTCTCCAGTTACGCAATGCCTACTTTGGCATCTTTTCAAGGTCATTCTAGGCCATCTCTTTGGCTATATTACCTCATATTTTGTACATTGTTGTAACTGAATATTCTCCTATGAATAAAATGGCCCAGATATTCTGTCTATATATGTGTTGATCATAAACTTACATGTACATTTTCTATGTTACAAATATCATGTTTGTGTATCAATGCATTATTCCATTTTATTATATTACATAGAGGACTAAAATTTTGCTATACGTAGCTCAGGGGAAGCCGAGTGAAGCTAGGTTGCTTGTTCAGGAAGTTTTTCGGAAAAATGGCTAAGTGTGAGACCGGTGAGATAAGTTTGAATGGTGATGAAAGTTTGATTGTGATAACACACTTATTATATTTTGAAAACTCAATAAAATATATAATCCATTACATAAAGAAAAAACCATTTCTCTCCGTGCAATATATTTATGATTGTTTATGACAATTGTGACACCAAATATGCAATTTACGATGATCGTGACGACACTTTTGTGACAATGCTAAGAAACTTCAAAAATGAGTTGTGCAGGTAATTACAAGATTAAAACACCTCATTTGCACTATGTTGGCCTATTTGAACCACTAGAATAGGCTCATGCATACAATATGACAACCAAAATCCCAAAATATGACACTTTTCATATCTTGTGAAAGGGATCACAACATTCTAAGAAAAAAAATAAAATGAACTCAAAATTTTGCGATGATGATGAAATAGACAAAGGAAGGCTCTGAAATTTGGTATAGGTGAAAAATCTGGAGGGTTTTGTAGCAACTATAACACTTGGCAACACACTCGTAGAATCTCCAACTTTTCTTTTTTGGTTAAATTATTTCATATAGGGCCTTGGTTCTTCGGGGAGTATTGATTCATCATGCATATTACTTTAGTTTCCCCACTTACACTATGAAAAGACATAGTCCCAATCATGCCCTCTCATCTTAACTCAACATAAATTTTAGCATTATGACAATGTTTCGAGCTGGGAAGGGTAGTTAAGCTTTCGATTTTAATATTTTAGAGTATAATTTTTCATATTTGGTGTTGCTTTATTGCCCTGATGAAGTCACTACAGGAAAATATAAACATTTATCCAATGCCAGCGAGCATGAATAGTACCTGAATAGTACCCCAAAGAAGTTTCTTACTTTACCTCTCTTCGCAGGAAGCCTTTCTCTTCTTTCACCTTTATTTGTTTATTTTAAAGAGGAATTTGCATTGGAAATTATTAATTTTAGGTAGAAAAAGGATCCCAAATTATTGAGAGCAAGAGAGGTTGTTCCTTCAAACAAGCATATAGAGACATCTATTTTAGTTTTTCTCATTTATATTTTTCCATTCTCCTTTTCTACTAATTGGATAAGCATGAAAACACTGAAACATAACGAACTGAATATCGGAACAAGGTTTCTTGAATGCACACTGGTTCATCATTTGACAAAGGTTCTCCTTACGGAAAGATCATATTTTCCGTCAGAACTTTGTCAGCCAAAAGACATAATAAACACAACAAAGACAGCGCAAATGATAACTAATCGTTGAAGTGTCACAAGACTCCCTTAGACTTAAACCACACACATTCTAAAAAACTAACACATGGGAAAGGATAACACTTATTCACATAATGAAGCAATAAACAAGGAGAATGACAAGAACAAGAAAAACCAAGGAAAAATATGTACATAGTGTAGGGCACAACCCCTCATGATTCATTGAAAATAATGTTTCAAATCTTGGCCATTAATAGTGAGAGATTCAATCTCCTCGTCAAGTGATTGAAGAGGATAGGTTTGTTGGCCAATATTCTCATGTACGGTGAATGGTCCAATCCATAGGGATTGAAACTTAGTTTGTTTTCCTTTGTCCTCGTGGGATTTTTCCCACTTCAAGACTAGGTCGCCCATACTAAATTTTCTCTTCCAATAGACTTCCTATCGAACCACTGCTTGATATGGCTTTCGTGAATTGAAATGTTTTCCTTTTCTTTCAAACTTTCTTCTTGTAGTGTGTGAAGTGTATCCATCCTACATTGTACTAACAAACATGGCTTTCTTTTAGATTCTTGTGAGATTTGGAGAGTGAGAAAGTAGATGTTGGGTAGGGGGATCACTTCTTTTCCATATACCAGGAAGTAAACGAGGGTGTCCAGGGAAGTATTAGGCATGACTGGGTCAGACCATAGAGCATTTACCAAAGTAGAGTTTTAGTTCCTCTACTCATATAATATGGTCTTCTTAATGACTCTAATCATGTTCTTATTTTTGGATTCAATAAGACCATTACCCTGAGGGTAGTAATTAGAAAAATGCCTCAATACAATTCCATTTTCCTATGAAAATTCATAGAGTTTTAATGATGAAAAATATGTTTCGTTGTAAAAAAAAGTGAAATAATAACTTTGAACCTGGAGATGATGTTCTGCTATAGAAATTTTAATAATTCCTGATCATTCACCTATTTGAATGGAACTTCTTCTGTCCACCGCGTGAAGTAATCTATGGTAGTAATAATGTAGTAGTGTTGCTTTGGTGAATGTCGAAATATCTCTCCAATAATATCCAAGCCCCACTATTGAAATGTCAGTTCTTCCACTAAGATAGACTACATTGGGGTGGATGACTTCTTCTTCCTGCCGACACACCTTTGATGGACCAAATGTTTGGGAACAAAGGCATGAGCATATTTAAATAGTGTAGGCTAATAAAAATTGGCTCGTGTGATTTTATGTGTCATTGTGTTGCACACAAAGTGTCATCCGGCTAGTCTGTCTTGGAGATCACACAATAGCTTCTCTGAATCATATGTGTACAAACACTTGAGTGATACTCTGTATGGTGCTCTCTAAAAATTACCCCATGTAACAACTGGTAAGATAATGCTTTAAACCTTATTTCCCTCGTTTTACATGCAAAAATATGGGAGGGTACGGTGGCATGCTCAAGGTACGGGTGCACATCCACATACAAAGAGTTTGTGCTAGTAGTGGGGGAGGTTCACTTGATATCATTCATTTCAATTTCTTGCTCCCACCCTAAAGAATATTATCCTTCCTTTTCATCCACTTGTTATGTTGCTAGTCCAAAAATATTATTTCCATTGATTATGTGAACTAACTTAATTTATAGATCATATTCCTGCAAACCAATCATCTAATTTTCTCTCCTTTCACCCAACCCTTTTTGAAAAAGAAATGATTTGACTACTGGGTGTGGGGCAAAGATAATACAATGATTCTTCAATAGATAAGGCTGAAAGTTCTTCATCACATTGTATACCACATATGTTTTTTTTATTTGCAGTAGGGTAGTTAGGCTTGAGTTATTTTAGACTCACGCCCATGAAAGAAATAGGTTACTCGTTATTCATATCATCATTTTGTGTGAGTACAATGGAAAGAGACGTGTTAGAAGAAAATGTATAGAGCAAAAAATCCTTATTGAAATCTGGGCTATACAACACGAGTGCTTTTGCGATACCTTGCTTAATACGCGAAAATGTGTCCTTTTCCCTTTTATCACATTTGTATAAAGCATCCTTCTTCACCATATCATGTATTGGCTTTATAATATGATCATAATCGGAGATGAGATTATGGAGGAAGTTAATTTTTCCCATGAAGGACTGCATGACCTTCTTGTCCACTGCGAAAGGAATCTACGTGATTTCTTTGACCCTATTTAGGTCTACCTTAATCCCACTTTTGGGAATGATGTGGCCCAAGATATTACCCTCATACACTCTAAATATACTCTTCCTGGGATTGATGGATATCTCATACTTGCAACATCGCTCGAAGATTTTCTTTAAGTGGAGAACGTGATTTTACCTCTATTTTGAAAACATTGTTATGTCACCAAGATAGACCACTACACAATGCCAAATCAATCCACGGAATGTGATTTCCATAACGTGTTGAAAATTTTCACAAGCGTTAATTGACACAAATGGAATTCTCTTAAACTTGAACGTACCCCATTTCATTCAGACCCCGATACTATTTTCAATATTTGGTCCATGGATGACACGGGGTAGTTATACTTTTCCTAGGCACAATTGAGATTTCAGAAATCAACCAATAGACAAATTTCCCCAGAATTATTTTTTACTAGGACCAAATTTGATACCCATGTGTAGTGCTGCATTTTGTATATGATTCGAGCATCCAAAAACTTCCTTAACCCTTTCTGAATAATAGGCTCCAACATCAGATGTACTTTTCTCAGCTTTTGCTGAAACAACTTGGCCTCTTCTTTTATTGGTATCATATGTTGGATTATTCTCATGTCATAAGTTTTAAGCTCATTTTATTTCCACGTGAACACATATCGATATACATTTAATAATAGGATAACATCTTTTCGCTCTTGTGGTGTACATAAAGTACCAAGATTGACATACTTCGTATCCTTTTCTATTCCCAAGTTAATCTTCTCATGTGGCAATGAAAAATGGTCCATTTTGGCATTAACAGATTCTCGGAAGCGATTTTCTAGGTCATACAGCTTCTCCAAATATACCACACCCTTTAGGATGCTATTTCCTTTACTTGTGCTTGATGCATCTTGCACTGCCCTTTCATGCTCATCAGCATCGATCGTTGCGTCTTTGAACACATCAATGTTCACGATGAAGCAAAATATTTGTTGGTCATCATTAAAAACATGTAGATTACTCATATTATCGAGGAAGGATGGTTTATAAATAATTTATATATAAAATTTTCCCCCCAATGGTGATAACCTAGCAACAGCATTTACTCATGCATCCGCAACTACGTTACACATTCTCGGAGTAGAAATTATATTAAAAGCCTGGAAATGGGAAATTAGAGACCATAAATCTTGTTGATAGCTCTTTAAATGAGGTGAAACATAATTTATGGTATCACATACCTAGCATACCATAATTTCTGAATCACCTGCTCCTTTTAAGAATGAAACATTGAGATTGATATCTCTTTGTAAGCCCAATATGAGTGCCTCGTATTCTACAGTTTTATTTGTGCAGTGGAATTCCAATTGGATCGAGATCAAGTGCTTTCTCTACAATGGGTATTTTAAAATTAAATCGAATCCAAAGCCCTCTTGTGTTTTAGAACCATCAAAGTACAGAGTCCACATGTCATATGTACAAGGATCATGAACTACACTAGTACTGCTACTACTACTTGCGGTAAAAAGGTCGTTTCCAGTAGTTGGACTAGGAAGAAGCTCCAACTATGTTTTTGGTGGGACTAGGGATGGTTGTGCAAGATAATACCACAGTTGAGTCTCCAAGAAGTAATTTCCGAAAATAAGTTATGTGAAATCCACTGGTTCATTATGTCCATTAAAGGGAGTAACATTATGTTTCATGTATCTTTTCTAGTTCACTCTAATCTCATTTTTTCTGCTCCTATATTGAAGCCATATGTGTGAGTAGTCCATAGAAAATTATCCTTGTAACTTACTTTACCAATCTCTACTTAACAATAGTTTGTGTGCTTCTAGTATGTCCACAATTAATTTGTTTATACATTGGTGAAACTTTCCGTAAAATGATAAAAGGATAATCATGTCTTTGATTTCACCAAATGCATGGACAAGAATCATGTCCAAATATATATTATGTGCATATATTTTATTCTATTTTGCATTGGTTTTATTTATGATAGGAAATAAAATTACATTTATTAATGCGCTAGAATCAACCAAGAAATTGCGTACATTGAAATTGAAAATTTCAAAAGCTAACAAGAACAAAGGGTAGAGTGTGTTCGCTTCCAATGTTAAAGTGTTAAGTACTGATTCGAGGGAACCAGAAAATGTACCTAATCCCTTGTCTGAAGGGGCCTCGTTACTTGTAGAGGACTTTACAAGTGCTCGTAAGAGAATGTATCACTAGCTCATGATCTTTGTTAACTCAAAAATTGAAATGTTCGCATGAAGATTATTCATATATTCAATTGTGTTGTATTCTATGGTGAGAAGGATGCCCGAAGTGTCTGGGGAAGTAGCTTGACTTATGATTTCTAGAGCGACAGTATTATCTTTGTTGTTTGTACAAGTGATTTTTGTTGAGACCAATTTCAGAGACTTTCTCTGAGTATTTTGTATTGAGTTGGTTGGTGGAGTAATTTTGGTTAATAAATTTTCTTTGATTTTTTTCTTCGTCAACTCTATTGTAGTGGTTGGCCTTTGGCTTCCCAAATTATATCAGTCAGTCTCCTTCTGGGTTGGAGGGTCACTCATAGGTTGTTTCGTGGGTGTGCTCTTTTGGGCTATGAGTATGCAATTGAACATGTTTACTCCATGTGTGAAACCTCAAGTTTCATTGGTGCAAAAACTTCTTCATTTTCTTCATCAGGCTCATTCTACTCATCAGCAAGAACTACATCACAAAGATGTGTAACAAGAAATTTCATTGCATGATTCCATTGTGGGAATGTTTTCTTGGAATGATAGTCTTAAAGACATGAACAATATGTATCCATGCCAAAACCGTCAAAATTCATCACAAATTTCGAGCTTTATCGGCTAATTACTAGTACTACCCAAATTTGAAATCCTTCTTAGCACGTTGAATCGCAAAGGATTTCTTCTCACAACAGTCTCACTTGTCCTTTGTTTGAGTTCTGTCATCTCATTTGAAATATTTTTGACATGACGGGTGAAGTTTTCAAGGTCATATGGTTCTTTCTCTTTGGCCTTACTTACGTAGGCTTGAGACCTTTTACCTGTGTCTCTGGAGTATTTTTTGATTTCATCATCTGTGATGACTTCTATTGCACACAACATCTACATTCCAGTGCTAGCTCCTCTACTCATATAATATGATCTACTTAATGATGTGGATCAGGTTCTTATTTGTAGATTCAGCAATATCGTTCCTGTAAGGGTAGTAATTACTAGATTCCTTCAATAAAATTCCATTTTCCAATGAAATTTCATAGAGTTTTAACAATAAAAATTATGTTGCATTTTCAAAAATAAGTGAAGTAGGAATCTCGAACATGGAGATGATGTTCAGCTGCATAAATTTCATGACTTCCTCATCATTTAAATGTTTGAGTGGAACTGTTTCTATCCACCGCGTGAAGTTTTCTATGAAAGTAAGAATGTAGCGGTGCTACTTTGATAAATGTGGAAATATTTCTCCAATAATATCCAAGCCCCACCATTGAAACATTTATTCCACTGTGATAGGCTACAGTGGGGCGGATGACTTCTTGCTGTTTTCAACACACCTTTGATAGATCGAACATTTGCTAACGTAAGCATGACCATATCTAAATAGTGTATTCCTATAAAAACCATTCTGCATGATTTTATTCATCGTTGTGTTGCCCACAAAGTGTCCCCCAATTGGTCCAATGTGGAGATCACCAAATAACTTCTCTGAATCATGTGAATCCAAACACTTGAGCAATACTTTGTTATGGTGCTTTCTAGAAATCACCCGATGAAATAACTGGTAATATAATTCTTCAAGAATTAGTGCTTGCTTATTCCGTGAAAAAAATGGGAGGGAATGTGTCGTGCTCAAGGTATTTCCACGCATATCCATACGAAGATTTTGTGCCAGTATAGGGGGAGTTTTTTTTTGATATTGTACATTTCAATTTCTTGATCCCACCCTGTATGATATTCACCTTCCTTTGCGTCCACTACTTATGTTGCTAGTTGAAAAAGACCATGGCCCTTGATTATCTAAACTATATTAATATATAGATCATATTCCTGCAAACCAATCATCCATTTTTCTCTCCTTTCACCCAAATCTAGTTGAACAAGCACCGATCTGACTACTGGGTGTGGCAAAAAGATAATAGAGTGATTCTTCAATAGATAGGGTTGAAAGTGCTTCACTGGATTGTATATCACATACATTTGTTTATCCATGGTGGGGTAGTTAAGCTTAGTTCCTTCAATACTCATGCTCATGAAAGAAATAGGTTTCTCATTATTCATATCACCCTTTTGTGTGATTAAAGAAACCTGTCAGAAAAAAAGGTGTAGAGAAAAAAATCCGTATTGAAATTTGGGTTGTACAGAATGGTGCTTCTACAATAGCTTGCTTAATACGGGAGTACACGTCCTTTTCCCTATTATCCCATTTGTAGATAGCATCCTCCTTCATCATCTCCTATGTTTCTTTTAAAATTTGAACATAATCGGAGATGAACTTATAGAGGAAGTTGATTTTCCCCAGGAAGGACTACATGTCCTTCTTGTTCACTGGGAAGGGAATACGCGTGATTTATTTGACCATGTCTAGTTCTACCTTAATTTCACTTTTGGAAAGGATGTGGCCCAAGAGATTACCTTCGGAAACTAAAAATATACTCTTCTTAGGATTGAGGGATATCTCGTAATTTCTACATCACTCGAAAATTTTATATAAGTGGCGACTGTTATTTGACCTCTCTTTTGAAAACACTATTACATCATCATGATAGACCACTATGCACTGCCCAATCAATCCATGGAATACGATGTCCATAGCGTGCTAAAATTTTTCACCAGCATTAATCAACCCAAATATCATTTGCTTAAACATGAATGTACCCCACTTCATTCGAAAGGTAGTTTTAAGTCTGTCAGGAAACAAGATCAAAACTTGGTTGCAGCCTAAGCAACCATCAAGCAAAGAAAAAATTTCATACCCCGATATTTCTTGAGATATTTGTTACATGGACGACACAGGGTATTTATCCTTCTCTGAGGCAAGATTGAGATTTCAGAAATAAACACATAGACAGATTTCACCAAACTTCTTTCTTACTAACACCAAATTTGACACCCAGGTGGAGTGCCACACTTTGTATATGATCTGAGTGCCCAAAAACTTCCTTAACTATTTATGAGTAAGAGGCTTCAACGTCGCATGTACTTCTATGAGCTTCTATCGAAACGACTTTGCCATCCTTTTATCAGTATCACATGCTAGATGATTTGCATGTCATGAGATTTAAGCTCATTATATGTCCACATGAACACATCTCGACACTACTTGAATAAGAATATAAAGTTTTGTCACTCTTTTGGTGTATAACAAGTACCAAGATTGACATACTTTGGATCCTTTTATTCTCCCAAGTTAATATTCTTGTGCGACAACATGGAACTATGGTTTTTGGCATTAACAGGTCCCAAAAATTGATTTTTCAAGTCATACAGATTCTCCAAAGATACCACACACTTGAGGATGATATTTCCTTTACTTGTTTTGGTTGCATCATGCAGTTCTGTTTCATTCTCATCATCATTGATTGTTGCATCTTTGAACACATCAGTGTTCGCCATGAAGCACAGTATCTGCTAGTCATCATTAAAAACGAGTAGATAAGATATATTATCAGGGAAATATGGTTTGTAAAGAATTTGTATACAAAATTCATACCTCAATGGTGAAAAATTAGCAACAACATTTTTTAATGCATCCATAGTTGCGTTACACATTCTTAGAATGGAAATAATATTAAAATCTTGGAAATGTGAAACTATATGTCATACCTCTTGTTGATAACTCATTAGATGAGGTGAAACACAATGTATGGTATCACGTACATGTTGTACCATAATTTTTTAATCAAATACTTCTTTTAAGGACACAGCACTGATTTCAATGGATCTTTGTAATCCCAATATGAGTTCCTATATTCTGCAGTGTTGTTTGTGCACTCGAATTCCAAGCGACTTAATATTAAGTGTTTTCTCCGTAGCAGGTCTATTAAAACGAAAAAAAATCTAGATCCCTTATGTATTTTTGAACCATCAAAGTATAAATTCTGGAAGGCATATGTATAAGGATCATGAACTATACTATTACTCGTGATTCTACTACCACTACTAATTGTACAAAGGTCATTTCCACCAGTTGGACTAGGAAGGAGCTCGAACTATGTTTTTGGTGGGACTAGGGATGGTTGTGCAAGATCAAACCCCAATCGAGTCCCTAGGAAGAAATTTTAGAAAATTATTTCTGTGAAATCCATGGGTTCATTGTCCCCACTCAATGGAGTAGCATTATGTTTCATGTATCTTTCCGAGTTTTCTTGAATCTGGTTTTTTCCTCCCTTATACGGAAGACATAGGACTGATGATTTTGTATCAAAGTATCCTTGTAACTTAGATGACTAGTATTTGGTTAAAAATAGTTTGTATTCTTCTAGTATATCCATAATCACTATGTTTATACATTGGTGAACTCGTCCATTTGATGATAAAGAGATAATCATGGCTTTGAGTTCACTAACTTTGTGGACAAGACTCTTGTCCAGCTGTATAATATGTGCTTCTATTTTATTTGTGATAAACAATGGAATTAAATTTACTAATGCACTAAAATAAACCAGGAATAATGTACATTGAAATTTAAAATTTCAAACATTAACAAAAACGGAGGGCAGAGTGTATTCACTTCCAATTTTAAAGAATTAAGTATTGATTCATGGGAACCAACAAACGTACATGATACCTTGTCAGAAGGCGCATCATTACCTGTAGAGGACTACCCAATTTCTTGTAATAGAATGTCCTATTGGCTCGTGATATTTGTTAACTCAAATGTTGAAATTTTTACGTTAACGTTCTTCATATCTTCAACTATGTTGTATTCTAGAATGAGAAGGATGGTTGAAGTGTCTAGGGAATATCTTGACTTATGACTTCTGGAGAAATGGTATTATATTTGTTGTTTGTGGAAGTGATTTTCGTTGAGACCACTTTCCTATAATTATCTGGGTGTTCTTCATTGAGTTGACAGGTGGATTGATTTTCCTTAAAAAAAATTCTTTGATTTTCTGCTTCATCAACTCTATTGTAGTGGCCATCCTTTAGCTTCTCAAATTGTATTGGTCAGTTTGCTTCTGGGCCAGAGGGTCACTCAGAGGTTGTTTCTCAAATTTTCTCTTTTGGGTTGTGATTATGAAATTAAACATGTTTACTACATGCCCAACACCTGGAATTTCATCGCGTGTAACAACTTCTTTCTTTTCTTCTTCAGAGTCGGTCTACTCACCAGCAAGCACCACATCACAAAGATGCATAGAAAGAACGTTCATGGTGTGATTCCATTGTGGGAATGTCTTCTCAGAATGATAATCTTGATGATATGAAAAATTGTTATCCATGTCAAAACCTTCAATATTAAACACATCATTCAAGGTTTTCACAAACTTTGTCGATTGGTTACTGCTACTACCCAAATTCACAATCCTTTTGAGAAATTTGAATTGCAGAAGCTTGCTGCTCATGGTAGTCTCACTTAACCTTTGTTTGAGTTATTCGATCTCATTTTACATATTCCTAGCAAGATGGGTCAAGTTTTCAAGGTCGAACGATTCTTTCTCTTTAGCCTTGCTTACAAAGGCTTGAGACCTTTTACCTATGTATCTAGAGTCTTTTTTTGTTTCATCGTCTATGAGTGCAGGTCCTTTGAAACCGCGATAGCCTCTTCATAATTTTCCATTAATTTTGATTTCGCATTTCGCTTCATGAACTACAAAATGCATGTCGACATGGAAGAATTATAGTAATATATTGTTTTGGAGTCATGATGTTTCATGTCTTCTGGATATATATTCAGGATATGCTTGAAACTATGATTTAAATGATTCACTTTGTCCCTTTTCTCCATCTTTATATTACCTAGTTCTTTCAATAACATGGTTGGCGTCTTATCATCAACAATTTTTTCAAGAAATATTTTCTTAAACCCCCTCAATTCTGGGTGGAGTTTAGAGGAAGGTTGTGATACCATACAGTTTCTCTACCATCCAAGGTACATGGGAAAATTCTACATGCAATATTATCATGACATGCCTCAAGTGTTTGCAGATGTCAGTAATATTTATCTAGATTTTCTTTACCCTTTTCTATTTTATCAGGGTCATAATTCATTAAGATTTTCGCTGGGTGCTTCATCATATTGTATAAAACACCCAGAAGTGAAAGTGGGCCCTGAGTCATCCAATCCAAATCTTGGTCTACCATGTTTCCATCTTCACTCTCCTCCTCTTCATTGTCAGAATTTGATGGATGTCCTTCTTCCTCGTTACCTCCCAACCCATGAAAATTTATTCCTGAGAGGACAAGGTTTTCTCTATTATCACCACTAAAAACTGGAGGTTCTTCTATGTTTTCCACAAAATATGCTAACCCTTCAAGGGTGGAAATAACCATGTCTCCAAGGGAGGAAACCACTATACCTTTAGGGGTGGTGTTTTTCTTATTTGAAGAATATGTAAGCCTTTGTACTCCTGGGATCAATCCAAATACTTTTGTGAACTGACGGGTTATAGGACAGATAGCCCGAAACTAATTGTATGGGATTTCAAAAGTTTGTTTGGGTTGTGGTTGGGAAGAGTCACAAAAATTAGAAACATGATTAGGGAAGGTGAATTGAACTTTTTTCCTTGATTGGAATATGTGATATTGGGTTTAGTGGGCTTATCAGCCATAAAGCAATGGTTTCCCTCCTTCTAACACTAGGAGCATTGATATTTTTGGACCGCCAAAATTAAGGGGATATCACAGATATGACGCCCCAATTAGACCTCACAACATTTGGTGTAGGAGTCCCATCAAGAATAAAGGGCTAATTTCCATATTCTTAAATATATTCATTGGATCTGACTGTCAGCAAGAGAGAGGGGTGTAGATGTACTTTCAAAAAAAAAGGAGGTATGTCTCATGCATGTCCAATTGTAAGTGTGTCAAGGTTATTCTACTATGGGGGAGAGAGAGAAGTGTGCCTATAAGAGAGAGGTAATAGTACCACCCAAGAAAAGACACAAATCAACCGAAGAATCCATATAACATCCAACGGAATAGTCCACATATGATGCAATGGTCATTACAACCCACAATTGGGAGAGATATACCTAATATCCTGCGGAATAGTCCACGAGTATGGGACAACAATAAAAACCATTAGAGAACATTCCCAATTAGATAAGTACTAAAATAACTGAAATAGTTCAACTACCTTAGCGAAGTACAAACATCCACATAATATTATTACAAACATTCATAATTGATGCACGAAGAACATGCTAGCCTTGAAATAATTTTGTTAATAAGTAAATTTTCCAGGACATATATGTACAACAAACATCACTAGCTCTAATAGTTTATCATTGGAGCCACTCCTTGCTCCACAAAAGAACTAGCTAATTTCTCTAATGCTTTGCTGGTGGACCCAAGGTGAAAAGTCATTTTATCATACAATGAGGGAGTATATATAACCAAGGGTGATACTTTCACTACCTTCATGACTATTTTAATTCCTATGACTTTTCAACTTACATGACTCTTTACATTCCATGTGTGTCCTTTGGACTTCCAATTTACAATAGATTTCTAATACAATATACATGGTCCAAACTGGTGACGTGGTATATGTCCACTCATGACCTGACATGACATGACACTTCTGACATGGAATTCTTGATGACGTAGCAATGTCAGACCACTTCTTCTGCTTAGAGTTGAATGTCTTCGTGAAGGAGTTTTCCTTTTCACCTTTGTATGCCTTGGTGATAAGGAGTCACCAATAATTTCATGTCTTGGACAGTGGTCACAGGCTAGTGTACCTTCGCTTTCTCCTTATCAATCAGCTTGTGAATTCAGGTACAAGAGTTTATTTGAACATGTTTCCCATCTTCCTCACCTTATTCTTCATCTTTCCATGACATGATAGAGTATATATTCCTATATTTCACTCATCACAAGATGACATCAATTTGAAAACCCCTAGCCTAAGATGATACATTCTGATCCATAAACTAAGCCTGAAAAAAGTGATAGGCTAGAAAGGGAGGCTCAGTGGCTACGCAATTTGAAAGTTCAGGAAGGAAAGTTGAAGAATTGAGCCTTGATACTACACAGTGCAAAATTAATGCTCGAATAAGGGACAATATTGTGTAGTTTTTGGAGTCATTGGGACAGGCTCAAGGGATGATCACTGGGAAATCTTACTGTGTAGTTATGTGAGTCAAGGAAGTTTAGGCTACTATGCAGCTATGTATTTCAAGGGCTCGTGGAATGAGCTTGATTCTTGTGGTTTCAAAGTGCGTAGTTCAACTCGTGCTATGGGTTGTGAATACACAATCCACATGTCAAGGTCAAGGCTTGGTCAAGGAAACTTCCTACTGCAACAATATTAGTAGGAAGGAACTCCACACTACATAGTACTAAGAAACAAGGTCACAACTAGAGTGTAATATTCCCAATTTTTCCCACAAGATAATTGGAATATTAGATTTCTTAATTTCCATAACTAATTAAGTAAATAAGAGGGTGGAGGGACCCAAAAATCCAAAATATAAATAAAATCCAATTTTTATGTGTGTATGTGGATATTTCAGATCTAGATCTACAAAATGTACTAGTGGAGCATCTACTTAATGTGAAAGGAGTGGAGATCATGTCTCATTAATGGGAAAGATCATGGAGGTTGAAGTAGTCAACTACGATATTGGAAGGAATCAAATGTAATATCATAGAGCATTTATGATGAGATGATGGAGGAAGTGGTGCATTAATGCACACATGATGGAGAGGGTGATAAGTACATTCACACATGATGGAGATCATGAAGAGACAGCGCAGTCAACATGGAGACCTATGTCCACATGTATAGTGGAGTTATGAGGTAGGCCAAGGCATGAGAAGGTTCAAAAACTATATAATGAAGATGAAGGCAACATATAAGACATTATTTATATTATTATTGATGTATGATAGGTTTTGATTTGGATTTGTGAGGTGACATCTCCATGCAATCTTATGTTGTTTAGCTAAGTTGCAGTGCTCTTTAGCACAGGGTGTTCCCAAGCCGGAATCCCACATCCTTCCTTGAGTGATCTCTAAGGAAGAGTATTTCCACTACATTCATCATCAGGAATTGGTGCCATATTGTTCCTACTTTCTGCAGAACCTCTATATTTAGAAATTGCACATTTCTGAAGATCAGTTTGAGAAGAGGAGGTTGTCCTTAAATATTTCAGTTGGGGAACCGGTGAAGGATTCGTCCTATCACCTCGAGCTTCAAGATAAGCCTTCGAGTACTTCAGATCTATATCAGGCATCAAGACATCTATTATTCATCTCCCAAAAGAAGTACTACCATCAGGAATTGCACAATCCATTGTGGTAGATCCAAGGGAGAAGGGGAGTTTCTAGCATTTCAGCTAGTAATCCAGTGGAGGACCATTCCTTTACATTTTCTGCATTATTTCCATCAGTATTGAGCTTCATAGCCATATTTTGTAGTAGGTTAGAGAGCCTCCCTCCCTTACAACACAATTCTCATGAGAAGTTTTGTAGCAGCAGCTGCAATATTCAGAGAAGGATTGAGGAGCTAGATCTTGAGCTTCCAGCTTGAGGATCTAGTGAAGGGATCATCCCTTCAAGCTTAGATCTGATGTTGTGACATATTTCAGCCATCTATTTTTCATATCTAGCTTTAGATCTGCATACCTAGTAGTTCTAAAGTGAAACCCCAAGAGGGTGATTTTCTTAAATTGACAAATCTAAGAAATCCTTTCTAGGTTATCTTGGGTTGCCAACTTAGAGCCCAGATCTAAAATCTTGGAATCATCAGAGCTCCATATTTCCATAGATCTGAATTTCCCTTTTCAGCCTCCAGTCATATATTCATTATCTGATGAAGGGATAGCGCATTATTTTCTTCCAGCATCTCTCCAGTTACGCAGCACCTACTTTGGCATATTTTCAAGGTCATTCTAGGCCATCTCTTTGGCTAGATTACCTCATATTTTGTAAAATTTTGTAACTTAATATTCTCCTATGAATAAAATGGCTCAGCTATTCTATCCATATATGTGTTGATCATAAACTTACATGTACATTTTATATGTTAAAAATATTATGTTTGTGTATCAATGCATTATTCCATTTTGGGATATTTATACAGTTGCATCAGAGCATGACCTTTGGCTCAACTTGTGGACATTTTGACAACATAAGAGAAGCAAATAGTAGAGACATAATATGGAGGAATTAAGTTTTTCCTCATATTCCTTTAAATATATGAAGGATATCTCTAAGGAGATCAATGAAGCAAGAAGAGAAAGACAAAGAGAAACCTCAAGAATTTTTCAATATGGAGAAGGTCCCAACACTTCTTTTCAGCAACAAAGAAGATCGGAGAAGCAAAGAGCTTCACATTATTCCACTAGATCCACTTTATTTTAGAAAGAGGACTAGTATGAATATGATGAAGGCTTGGGGCATGAGATCCTAAGTGAATATCTGTCTAAATACAAGTCACAGCCTAGAGCATTGAGGGAGAATCTCTCTCTCCAATAGTTTCTGCAACTCAAAGAAGAGAGGAGATCCAAAAGAAGCAATAGAAGAAAGAGGCATAGATTCTACTTTCCTACATTTGATGGATCTTCCACAAGTACATTAAGGGCTTGGAGGGAAAAATTATTTACGTTCTTTCTGAAATATCCTATATCAGAATGAGATGATTTGGTGTTTGCAGCACTGCACCTTGATGGTGAAGCAAGAGTTTGGTGGTTCAGTCACTTGGCACACATGAAAGTGTCTTCTTATGCATATTTTATGAAAATACTGAAGAAGAGATATGGTATAAATCAACTAGAGACATATCACAAAGTGACATCTCCCATCATCAAGGGGATAGTGCATGAAAATTCAAGAGAGGATGTTCTCATTATCAATCAAGAGGAGGAGCCTCTACCACCACCCGCTACAGATGTGTTTACATCAAGAGGAGGATCACTGGCATCTTTGCAAGATGGTATTAATTTCTTGATATTTTCATCCCCATGCATGTTTCATGAGATGCATGATGCGGAAGAGACAGATACCAATGCTGGTACACTTGTAGAAGTGAAACTATCACCCTTACTAGTAGTTGGGAAAATTATTGTTCTGGTTGGAGGAAATATTGAGGTCTTCCAAGAGGTTCCCACACATCAGTTGATCCAAGGTATGCATCAACTTCCATCTCATATTGTTTTTGTGCCTCTTATTGAAACCTATGGGGACATGCCATCAGGGCCAATATATAACCAAGGGTTAGAACAACTTTCTGATTTGGAGCACCATCATATCACTACACAGATAACTCTTCATTTAGTCAAGGAAGAGATGAATAAACATCCTAGTTTGTCATTGATGAACTACATTCAACACTTTGAGTTGAAGTGTATACTTTTATAAAATGGGATGAGTATGATCCTATGTACAATGATTGGCTATGAGTTTAGCATTGTGCCTTGCTTTGAGACAGTACATGTATCACCTTGCATATCTACAGCGCAGTTAATGAGTAGCAGTGAGGAGAATATGACCCATTCCTCATGGGAGCAATAAAATGGCAGCTTCATTCATGAAGCAATGGAGAAGAAGATGATAGATGGTATACATCTTTATATGAGGAATATTTTCTCCTTTCTAGATGACACTTTCTCAATGAGCATCTCAGAGCTCAAAGAGAAACTTCTACTGGCAGAAGATCTAGAACCTTATTGGCTTTGGAGGGTCATTGATGATAATAAGATCCCATGGAGAGATCTCATTGGAGGTGCACTTAAACATATCATGGAGTGAAAATTTCTTCAACAGTTTGAGGAGGTTGGTGTCCTACAATGGGATGATACCAAGTTTTTGTAGAATGAGATCCATCATCCTCATTGGGATGAATGGTTGATGATGTGGAATAAAGGGTTGCCAAACCACTTGAAGATCTATGAGATAGGCCAGCAAGAAGCATCGTTGCATTGGTTTCTTTTGGGTGAATATGGTTACCACCTAATGAATCATATTTTTCTAATTCATGCCTTGCACATCACTGGAAGAATGTAGAAGAAAAAGGCATGGTTACTTTCATTGTTGATGAGAGATTTTGTACATCACATGATATATCTTATGTCCTTGTATTTACTCTTGTTTGGGATATGTCTCATGTCTTTACCTGTATTTCTGTTTGGGATGTATCTCATGTTCATGTATGTGCTTGGGGTTGGAAAAATTTATAACTCTCACTTGATGTCGCATAAGGGAGATTATTTGTATTATTTTGATGGGGCATTTCACATGTCCATTAATATATTGTTTCTCCATGACTTGCATCATGATGATGTAAGGTGGCAACAATAATCCTTGTTGCTATGGGTACTATTGTGAGAGTATGGACTAAATTCTTCCCATACATTGCATGACATTGTTGGAGGATGGCAACAGGAGGCCTTACAGCATTAGCTTCTGTTGGGGAATTATGTTCATTGTACATGGTATGATGATGATGTGATGGGGCAACATGATGCCTTGTTAAAATGGCTTCTCTTGAGAGAATATGGCCACTACGTTTGGTACAATGATGATATGGTATGGCAGAAAGAGGCATTGTTGCGGTGGCTTCTATTGAGAGAGTATGGCTCTCATAATTATATTGATGCAGATTTGGCATGGAAACAAGAAGCATTGTTGCGGTGGCTTCTTTCGAGAGAGTATGAATCTCTTGTTTGTTTTCATGATGATCTAGCATGGTAGCAGATTGCTTTGTTGTTGCATTAGTAGTTATTAGGAGAAGATGCTTTGACATTGTTCATGTTCATCCATATGTCTCTACTTCCTATTTTTCACTATGTTTATGTGATGTTTGGATCCTACATGGCCAACAGGGTTAATGGTGTGAGCATTGATAAATGCAATCTTCTCTATGTATCATGGGTTGGAGAGATAGTTCATGAGTTGGGAATTTCCACTTTTGGAATGAACCACTTCATTTGTATCTCATGTGTAGAGGAGATCTTTGGTCATCATATGGTTGCCACTTGGAGATTAATTGATGAGGATGGGTATCTAGCTTTTCAGTTGGAGGCCATTCTAGACATTCTAGAGAGGCAGATTTGGAGTTGGGCATGTATGACACATTGTGAAAGATGGGGAGACCTTCCATATGAGGATTCAATTTGGAGGGAGGAATTTTCTTGTAGCATCCACTTTTGCAGTTGCTTCAGGTCAAGGGAGAAGGGGAGTTGTTAGCATTTTAGCTAGTAATCTAGTGGAGGACCACTCCTTCACATTGTCTGCATTATTTCCATCAATCTTGAGCTTCATAGCCATATTTTTCAGTAGGCTAGAGAGCCTCCTTCCCTTACAGGGTATTTTTCATGAGAATTTGTGTAACAGCAGTTGAAAGCTTTAGACAAGGATTGAGGAGCTAGATCTTGAGCTTCCAGCTTGAGGATATAGTAAAGGGATCATCCCTTCAAGCTTAGATCTGATCTTGTGACATATTTCAGCCATCTATTTTTCAGATCTAGATTCAGATCTGCATACCTAACAGTTCTATAGTGAAACCCCGAGAGGGTGATTTTCTTATATTGAAAAATCTGAGAAATCCTTTCTAGGTTATCTTGGGTTGCCATCATAAAGCCCAAATCTAGAATCTTGGCACAATCAGAGCTCCATATTTCCATAGATTTGCATTTCCCTTTTTAGCCTGCAGTCATATATTCATTATATTTTGAAGGGATAGCACAATATTTTCTTCCAGCGTCTCTCTATTTACACAGTGCCTACTTTTTCATATTTTCAGGGTCATTCTAGGCCATCTCTTTGGCTAGATTACCTCATATTTTGTACATTGTTGTAACTGAACCTTCTCCTAGGAATAAAATGGCTCATCTATTCTGTCCATATCTGTGTTGATCATAAAATTACATGTACATTTTCTATGTTACAAATATTATGTTTGTGTATCAATGCATTATCCCATTTTGGGATATTTATACAGTTGTATTAGAGCATGATCTTTGGCTCAACTTATGGACATTTTGACAACATAAGAAAAGCAGATAGTAGAGACATACTATGGAGGGATTAAGTTTTTCCTCATATTCCTTTAAATCTATGAAGGACCTCTCTAAGGAGATCAATGAAGCAAGAATAGAAAGACAAAGAGAAAACTCAGGAAGGTTTCAAGATGGAGAAGGTCCCAACACTTCTTTTCAGCAAAAAATATGACCAAAGAAGAAAAGAGCTTCACATTATTCCACTAGATCCACTTTCTTTTAGAAAAAGGACTGGTTTGAATACGATGAAGGCTTGGGGCATGAGACCCTAAGTGAATATATGTTTGAATACAAGTCACGGCCTAGAGCATTGAAGGAGAATCTCTCTCTGAAATAGTTTTTGCAACTCAAAGAAGAGAGGAGATCCAGAAGCAACAATAGAAGAAAGAGTCATAGATTCTTCTTTCCTACATTTTATGGACCTTCCACAAGCACATTAAGGGCTTGGAGGGAAAAATTATTTACATTCTTTCTGAAATATCCTATATCAGAAAGAGATGTTGTGGAGTTTGCAGCGCTGCACCTTGATGGTGAAGCAATATTTTGGTGGTTCAGTTACTTGGCACACATGAAAGTGTCTGCTGATGCATATTTTATGAAAATACTGAAGAAGAGATATGGTAGAAATAAACCAGAGACATCTCACAAAGTGACATCTCCCATCATCAAGGGGATAGTGGATGAAAAATCAAGAGAGGATGTTCTCATTATCACTCAAGAGGAGGAGCCTCTACCACCACCTGTTGTAGATGTGTTTACATCAAGAGGAGGATCACTTGCATCTTTGAAATATGGTATTGAGTTCTTGACATTTGGAGCCCCATGCATGTTTCATGAGATGCATGATGAGGAGGAGACATATACCAATGCTGGTACACTTGTAGAAGTGCAACCATCACTCTTACCAGTAGTTGGGAAAATTATTGTTCCGACTGGAGGAAATATTGAGGTCTTCGAAGAGGTTCCCATAGATAACTTCATCCAAGGTATGCATCCACTTCCATCTCATATTGTTTCAGTACCTCTTATTGAAATTTATGGGGACATTCCATCAGGGCCAATACATAACCAAGGGTTAGAACCACATGCTGATTTGGAGCACCATCATATCACTATGCAGAGGACCCTTCATTTAGTAAAGGAAGAGATGAATAAACATCCTAGTTTTTCATTGATGAACTACATTCAACCCTTTGAGTTGAAGTGTAGAGTTTTAGAAAATGGGATGAGTATGATCCTATGTACAATGGCTGGCTATGAGTTCAGCATTGTGCCTTGAGTTGCGACAACACATGTATCACCTTGCAGATATACAACGTTGTTAATGAGTAGCATTGAGAATAATATGACCCATTCCTTATGGGAGCAATAAAATGGTAGCTTCATTCATGAAGTAATGGAGAAGAAGATGATAGCGGTATACATCTTGATATGAGGAATATTTTCTCCTTTCTAGATGACACTTTTTCAATGAGCATCTCACAGGTCAAAGATAAACTTCTACTGGTAGCAGATCCAAAACCTTATTGGCTTTGGAGGGTCAATGGTGAGAAGAAGATTTCATGGAGAGATCTCATTGGAGGTGCACTTGAACATATCATGGAGTGCAAAGTTCTTCAACAGTTTGAGGAGGTTGGTGTCCTATAATGGGAGGATACAAAGTTTTTGCAGAATGAGATCCATCATCCTCATTGGGATGAATGGTTGATGACGTGGAGAAAGGGGTTGACAAACCACTTGCAGATCTATGAGATAGGCCAGTGAGAAGTGTCACTGCATTGGTTTCTTTTGGGTGAATATGGTTACCACCCAATGGATCATATTTTTCTGATTCATGCCTTGCACATCACTAGAAGAATGTAGAAGAAAAAGGCATGGTTAGTTTTGTTGTTGATGAGAGAGTTTGGACATCACATGGTATATCTTATGTCCTTGTATTTACTCTTGTTTGGGATATGTCTCATGTCTTTACATGTATTTCTGTTTGGGATGTATCTCATGTTCATGTATGTGCTTGGGGTTGGGAAAAATTATAACTCTCAATTGATGTGGCATAAGGGAGATTGTTTGTATTACGTTGATGGGACATTTCACATGTCCATTATTATATTGTTTCTCCATGACTTGCATCATGATGATGTAAGGTAGCAACAAGAATCCTTGTTGCTATGGTTACTATTGGGAGAGTATGGACTAAATTATTCCCATACATTGCATGACATTGTTGGAGGATGGAAATAGGAGGCCTTATAGCGTTAGCTTCTATTGGGGAATTATGGTCATTGTACATGGTATGATGATGATGTGATGGGGCAACACGATGCCTTTTTAAAATGGCTTCTCTTGAGATAATATGGGCACTACATTTGGTACAATGATGATATGGTATGGCAGCAAGAGGCATTGTTGTGGTGGCTTCTATTGAGAGAGTATGGCTCTCATAATTATATTGATGCAGATTTGGCATGGAAGCAAGAAGCATTGTTGCGGTGGCTTGTTTAGAGAGAGTATGGCTCTCCTGTTTGTTTTCATGATGATCTAGCATGGCAGCAGAAGGCTTTGCTACATTAGTTGTTATTAGGAGAATATGGTTTGAAATTTTTCATGTTCATCCATATGTCTCTACTTCTTATTTTTCACTATGTTGATGTGATGTTTGGATCCTACATGGCCAACAGGGCTAATGGTGTGAGCATTGGTAAATGCAATATACTCTATGTATCATGGGTTGGAGAGATAGTCCATGAGTTGGGACTTTCCACTTTGGGAATGAACCACTTCATCTGTATCTCATGTGTAGAGGAGATCTTTGGTCATCATATGGTTGCCACTTGGAGATTCATTGATGAGGATGGGTATCTAGCTTTTCAGTTGGAGGCCATTCTAGACATTCTAGAGAGGCACCTTTGGAGCTGGACATGCATGACACATTGTGAAATATGGGGAGACCTTCCATATGAGGATGCCATTTGGAGGGAGGATTTTTTTTGTAGCATCCACTTTTGCAGTTGCTTGAGGTCAAGCAACATTTTGTCAGGGAGGACTGTAATATTCCAAATTTTTTCCACAAGATAATTGGAATATTAGAGTTCTTAATTTCCATAATTAATTAAGTAAATAACAGGGTGGAGGGACCCACAAACCCCAAAGATAAATAAAATCCACTTTTGATGTGTGTATGTGGATATTTCATATCTAGATATACATAATGGAGTAGTGGAGCAGCTACTTAATGTGAAAGGAGTGGAGATCATGTGTCATTAATGAGAAAGATCATGGAGGTTGAAGAAGTCAACTAAGATCTTGGAAGGAATCAAATGTAAGATCATAGAGAATTTATGATGAGATGATGGAGGAAGTGGTGCATTAATGCACACATGATGGAGAGGGTAATAAGTACATTCACACACGATGGAGACCATGAAAAGACAACGCATTCAACATGGAGACCTATGTCCACATGTACAATGTAGTTTTGAGGTGGGCAAAGGCATGAGAAGCTTCACAAAATATATAATGAAGATGAAGGCAACATAGAAGGCATGATTTAGATTATTATTGATGTATGAGCTATTTAGATCTAGATTTGTGAGGTGACATCTCCATGCAATCTTATGTTGTTTAGCTAACTTGCGATGTTGCTTAGCACATGGTGTTCTCGAGCGGGAATCCCACCTCTTTCCTTCAGTGATATCTAAGGAAGATTATTTGCACTATATTCATCATCAGGAATTGGTGCCATATTGTTCCTACTTTCTGCAGAACATCTATATTCAGAAATTTCACATTTTTGAACATCAGTTTGAGAGGAGGAGGTTGTCCTTCAATATTTTGGTTGGGGAATCTGTGAAGGATTCATCCTATCACCTTCAGCTTCAAGATCAACCTTCTAGTACTTCAAATCTATATCAAGCATCAGGCCATCTATTATTCATCTCCTGGTAGCATCACATCCATTAGGAATTGCATATTCCATTCTTGTAGATCCAAGGGAGAAGGGAAGTTGCTAGCATTTCAGCTAGTAATCCAGTGGAGGACCATCCCTGCACATTTTCTGCATTATTTACATCATTCTTGAGCTTGATAGGCATATTTTGTAGCAGGCTAGAGAGCCTCCTTCCCTTATAGTGCAGTTTTCATGAGAGGTTGTGTAGCAGCAACTGCAATCTTCAGAGAAGGATTGAGGAGCTAGATCTTGAGCTTCCAACTTGAGGATCTAGTGAAGGGATCAACCCTTCAAGATTAGATATAATATTGTGACATATTTTAGCCATCTATTTTTCAAATTCAGCTTTAGATCTGCATACCTAGCAGTTGTATAGTGAAATCCCAAGAGGGTGATTTTCTTAGATTGAAATATCTGAGAAATATTTTCTGGATTATATTTGGTTGCCATCATAGAGCCCAGATCTATAATATTCACATCATCAGAGCTCTAGATTTCCATAGATTTTCATTTCCCTTTTCATCCTGTAGTCATATATTCATTATCTTCTGAAGGGAAAACACAGTATTTTCTTCCAGCAACTCTCCAGTTATGCAGTGCCTACTTTAGCATCTTTTCAGGGTCATTCTAGGCGATCTCTTTGGCTAGATTACCTCATATTTTGTACACGGTTGTAATTGAATCTTTTCCTATGAATAAAATGGATCAGCTATTCTGTCTATATATGTGTTGATCATAAACTTACATGTACATTTTTTGTGTTACAAATATTATGGTTGTGTATCAATGCATTATTCCATTTTGGTATATTACATAGAGGACTAAAACTTTGCAATACGTAGCACAGGGGAAGCCGAGTGAAGCTAGGTTGCTTGGTCAAGAATTTTTTTCAGAAAAATGGCTAAGTTGAAAACGGTGAGATTAGTGTGAATGGTGATGAAATTTTGACTCTGATCACACACTTAGCATATTTTGAAAACTCAATCAAATATATAATCCATTACATAAAATAAAAAAAATCTTTTCGTGCGATATATTTATGATTGTTTATGACAGTTGTCAAACCAAATATGCAATTTACGACAATCGTGACAACACGTGTGACAATTGTAAGAACTTCAAAAATGAGTTGTGCGGGTAATTACAAGTTTAGAACAACTCATTTGCACTATGTTGGCCTATTTGAATCACTAGAATAGGCTCATGCATACAATATGATCCCAAAATATGACACTTTGCGTATCTTGTGAAAGGGATCACAAAATTCTAAGAAAACAAATAAAATGAACTTGAAATTTTGTGATGATGATGAAATAGACCAAGGAAGGCTCTAAAATTTGGTATAGGTGAAAAATTTGGATGGTTTTGTAGCAACTATAACACTTGGCAATGCACTCGTAGAATCTCCAACTTGTCTTTCTTGGTTAAATTATTTCGTGCATGGCCTTGGTTCTTTTGGGAGTATTGATTCATTGTGCAGATTACTTTAGTTTCCCTACTTACCCTGTGAATAGACATAGTCCCAATCATGCCCCCTCATCTTAACTCAACATAATTTTTAGCATTATGAAAATGTTTTGAGATGGGAAGGATAGTTAAGCTTGCGATTTTAATATTTTTAGAGAAAAATTTTTCGTATTTGGTGTTTCTTCATTGCCCACATGCCTGGAAAATATCCCGATGAAGTCACTATAGGAATATAAACATTTATCCGATGCTAGCGAGCCTGAATAGTACCCAAATAGTACCCCGAAGGAGTTTCTTTCTTTACCTCTCTTTGCAGGAAGCCTTTCTCTTCTTTCACATTTAATTGTTTATTCTAAAGAGGAATTTTCATTCGAAATTATTAATTTTGTGTGTAAAATGGATCCCAAATTGTTGAGAGCAAGAGAGGTTGTTCCTTCAGATAAGCATATAGAGAACTCTATTTTTGTTTTTCTCATTTATAGTTTTCCATTCTCCTTTTCTACTGATTGGATAAGCATGAAAACACTGAAACATAATGAACGAATATCGAAACAAGGTTTCTTGAATGCGTTGGTTCATCGTTTGACAAATATTCTCCTTATGGATGAATCATATTTTCCGTCAAAACTTTGTCGACCAAAATACATAACCAACACAAGGAAGATAGAGCAAAGGATAACTAACTGTTGAAGTGTCACAAGACTCCCTTGGACTTCAACCACACACATTCTAAAAAATTAACAAACGGGAAAGGATAACACTTATTCACATAACAAAGCAACAAACAAAGAAAACAACAAGAAAAAGAAAAAACAAGGAAAACTATGTACATAGTGTAGGGCACAACCCCTCATGATTCATTGAAAATAATGTTTCAAATCTCAGCCATTAATAGTGAGAGATTCAATCTCCTCGTAAAGTGATTGAAGAGGATAGGTTTGTTGGCCAATATTCTCATGTACGGTTAATGGTCCAATCCATAGGGATTGAAACTTAGTTTTTTTTCCTTTGTCCTTGTGGGATTTTTCCCACTTCAAGACTAGGTCACCCATACTAAATTTTCTCTTCCATGTAGAATTCTTGTCGAACCACTGCCTGATATGGCTTTCGTGAATTGAAATTTTTTCCTTTTCTTTCAAACTTTATTTTGTAGCTTGTGAAGTGTGTCCATCCTACACTACACTAACAAACATGGCTTAATTTTAGAGTCTTGTTAGATTTGGAGAATGATCAAGTAGATGTTGGGCAGGAGGATCACTTACTTTCCATATACGAGGAAGTAAACGAGGGTGTTCAGGGAAGTATTAGGTGTGACTGGGTCAACCCATAGAGCATTTACCAAAGCAGAGTATCAATTCCTCTACTCATATAATATGGTCTTCTTAATGATTTTGATCATGTTCTTATGTGTGGATTCAATAAGACCATTACCTTGAGGGTAGTAATTAGCAGAATGCCTCAATAAAATTCAATTTTCCTATGCAAATTCATAGAGTATTAATGATGAAAAATATGTTTCATTGTAAAAAATAAGTGAAATAGGAACTTCAAACTTGGAGATGATGTTCTGTTATAGAAATTTGATGAATTCTTGATCATTCACCTATTTGAATGGAACTTCTTCTATCCACCGCGTGAAGTAATATATGGTAGTAATAATGTAGTAGTGTTGTTTTGATGAATGTGGAAATATATCTCCAACAATATCGAAGCCCCATTGTTGAAATGTTGATTCTTCCACTGCAATAGGCTGCAGTGGGGTGGCTGACTTCTTCTTCCTTCCGACACACCTTTAATGGACCAAATTTTTTGCAACATAAGTATGAAAATATTTAAATATAGTAGGCTAAAAAAACCTGGCCTGCGTGATTTTATGCGCCATTGTGTTTCTTGCAAAGTGTCCTCCAACTAGTTTGTCTTAGAGATCACACAATACCTTCTCTGAATCATGTGTGTACAAACACCTGAGTGATACTCTGTATGGTGCTCTCTAAAAATCACCCCATGCACCAACTTGTAATATAATACTTTAAACCTTACTGCTCTCTTTTGTCTTGCGGAAATATGGGAGGGTATGGTGGCATGCTCAAGGTATGGGTGCACATCCATGTACAAAGAGTTTGTGCTAGTAGTGGGGGACGTTCTCTTGATATCATTCATTTAAATTTCTTGCTCCCACCCTAAAGGATATTCTCATTCCTTTTTATCCACTTCTTATTCTTCTAGTCGAAAAATACCATGCCCCTTGATTATGTGAACTAACTTAATTTATAGATCATATTCATGCAAACCAATCATCTAATTTTCTCGCCTTTCACCTAGCCCTTTTTGAAAAATAAACGATATAAGTATTGGGTGTGGGGAAAATATAATACAATGATTCTGCAATAGATAAGGTTGAAAGTGCTTCATCGCCTTGTATACTGCATATGTTTTTTTATCCACAGTAGGGTAGTTAAGCTTGGGTCCTTTTAGACTCACGCCCATGAAAGAAATAGGTTGCTCGTTATTCATATCATCCTTTTGTGTGAGAACAATGGAAAGAGACATGTTAGAAGAAAATTTATAGAGAAAACAATCCTTATTGAAATTTTGGCTATACAACATGGGTGCTTCTGCGATAACTTGCTTAATACGTGAAAATGTGTCCTTTTCCATTTTATCACATTTGTATATAGCATCCTTCTTCACCATCTCCTGTATTGGATTTATAATTTGATCATAATTAGAGATGAACTTACGGAGGAAGTTGATCTTTCCCATGAAGGACTGCATGAACTTCTTATCCACTGCGAAGGGAATCTATGTGATTTCTTTGACCCTGTTCAGGTCTACCTTAATCCCACTTTTGGGAATTATGTGGCCCAAGATATTACCCTCGTACACTATAAATATACTCTTCCTAGGATTGAGGGATATCTCATACTTGCGACATCGCTCGAATATTTTATTTAAGTGGAGAACATGATTTGACCTCTATTTTGAAAACACTATTATGTCATCGAGATAGGCCACTACACACTGCCAAATCAATCCACGGAATGTGATGTCCATAAAGCATTGAAATTTTGCACAAGCGTTAATTGACGCAAATGGAATTATCTTAAACTCGAACGTAACCCATTTCATTCAGACCCCGATACTATTTTCAATATTTGTTCCATGGATGACACAAGGTAGTTATACTTTTCCTAGGCACGATTGAGATTTCGGAAATCAACACATAAACAAATTTTCCCAGACTTATTTCTTACTAGGACCAAATTTGGCACCCATGTGGAGTGCTGCATTTTGTATATGATACAAGCATCCAAAAGCTTCCTTAACCCTTTCTGAATAAGAGGCTCCAACATCAGATGTATTTTTCTCAGCTTCTCCTAAAACAACTTGGCCTCTTCTTTTATCGATATCACATGGTGAATGATTCTCGTGTCATAAGTTTTAAGCTCATTGTATTTCCACGTGAACAAATATCGGTATACATTTAATAAGAGAATAACATCTTGTCGCTCTTGTGGTGTACATCAAGTACCAAGATTGACATACTTTATATCCTTTTCTATTCCCAAGTTAACCTTCTAATGTGGCAATGCAAAATGGTGCATTTTGACATTAACAGGTTGTCGGAAGCAATTTTGTAGGTCATACAACTTCTCCAAATATACGACACTCTTTGGGACGATATTTCCTTTACTTGTGTTGGATGCATCCTGCATTGCACTTTCTTTCTCATCAGCATCGATCGTTGCGTCTTTGAACACATCAAAATTCACCATGAAGAAAAATATTTGTTTGTCATCATTAAAAACATGTAGATTAATCATATTATCGAGGACAGATTGTTTATAAATAATTTATATATAAAATTCACCGCCCAATGGTGATAACCTAGCAGCAGCATTTACTAATGCATCCGCAATTGCGTTACGCATTCTTGGAGCAGAAATTATATTAAAATCTTGGAAATGGAAAATTAGACACCATTAATCTTGTTGATCACCCTTTAAATGAGGTGAAACACAATTTATGGTACCACATACCTATCATACCAAAATTTCTGAATTTCATGTTGCTTTTAAGGATGCAACATTGAGATTCATGGCTTTTTGTAAGCCCAAGATGAGTGCCTCATATTCTGCAGTGGAATTCCAAGTGGCTCGAGATCAAGTGTTTTATCTGAAGTGGGTTTTTTTAAATGCAATCGAATCCAAATCCCTCTTGTTTTTTAGAACCATCAAAGTACAAAGTCCACATGTCATATGTATAAGGATCATGAACTACACTAGTAATGCTACTACTACTACTTACTGTAAAAAGTTCGTTTCCAGTAGTTGGACTAGGAAGCAACTCCAACTGTGTTTCTGGTGGGACTAGGGATGGTTGTGCAAGATAATACCACAATTGAGTCTCCAGGAAGGAATTTCCGAAAATAATTTATGTGAAATCCACTGGTTCATTATGTTCGTTCAAGGGAGTAACATTATGTTTCATGTATCTTTTCTAGTTCACTCTAATCTCATTTTTTCTGCCCTTATATTGAAGCCATATGTGTGACCATTCCATAGAAAATTATCCTTGTAAATTACTTTACCAGTCTCTAATTAACAATAGTTTGTATGCTTCCATTATGTCCACAATCAATTTGTTTATACATTGGTGAAATTTTCCATCAAATGATAAAAGGATAATCACGTCTTTGATTTCACCAACTTCATGGACAATAATCATGTCTAAATATACATTATGTGCATCTATTTTATTCTATTTTGCATTGGTTTTATTTGTGATAGGCAATGGAATTACATTTACTAATGCACTAGAATCAACCAGGAAATTGTGTACATTGAAATTGAAAATTTTAAATGCTAACAAGAACATAGGGTAGAGTATATTCGCTTCCACTGTTAAAGTGTTAAGTACTGATTCAAGGGAACTAAAAAATGTACCTGATCCCTCGTCTTAAGGGGCCTCGTTACTTGCAAAGGACTTTACAAGTGCTCATAAGAGAATGTATGGCTGGCTCATGATCTTTGTTAACTCAAACACTGAAATGTTCGTATGAAGCTGATTCATATATTCAATTATTTTTTATTCTACGGTGAGAAGTATGCCCGAAGTGTCTAGGGAAGTAGCTTGACTTATGAATTCCAGAGCGACAGTCTTATCTTTGTTGTTTGTGGAAGTGATTTTTTTTTAGACCACTTTCAGAGACTTTCTCGGAGTGTTTTATATTGAGTTGGTGGGTGGAGTAATTTTCCTTAATAAATTTTCTTTTATTTTTTTCTTCGTCAACTCTATTGTAGTACTTGGCCTTTGACTTCCCAAATTATATTGGTTAGTCCCCTTCTAGGTTGGAGGGTCACTCAAAGGTTGTTTCTCGGGTGTGCTCTTTTTGGCTATGAGTATGCAATTGAACATGTTTACTCCATGTGTGACACCTCGAGTTTCATTGGGTGTAACAACTTCTTCCTTTTCTTCTTCAGGCTCATTCTAATCATCACTAAGAACTGCATCACAAAGATGTGTAACAAGAATGTTCATTGCATGATTCCACTGTGGGAATGTTTTCTTGGAATTATAGTCTTAATGACATGAAAAATATGTATCCATGCCCAAACCGTCAAAATTTATGACAACATTTGTTGGCTTAATGGGTCCTGACCTAGGTTCAGTGTGCAAGGTTTGCCAACAAACCCCTATACTACTAGCCCTTTCGGCAGTGACCTACTTGCACAGGTCAAAATATCACCCAAAGTAGTATGGGTGGGTGCTGGAACTAGGTTTCCGCACCCTGAGAAAGGATGTGTAACGCAAGAAAAGCTGCGCTAGGCCTTGTAATTCCTAGATTACCTTGTTCTGCACAGGATTAATTATGTCTCTGTTCGCATCCACGTGTGCTAGATCTATAATTATATGCTTTTTATGGCAGTAACACAACAATACATAAACATAACAGAATAGATCTAGATCCAGAAACACACTTACACATATCTCCGCAGATTAAAGACAAAAAATGCACAATACAAAAATTACCAACAATTCGCACAAGATTACTCACAGATTCAGTCCTCTATCAATCTTCTTTATTCATTCCTTCATCAATTCTTCCTTACAATTCCCTTCCCAACCTGCACACATAGTAGTAGGGTCCACACACAATGGGACTTGGATCTCTGCACACACAGCTAGTAAGAGTCCTTTCCCCAAAACCCAAACAGATAGCTTAAACCAAAAATCGCATCAATAGCTCATCATTTCTTGTTCTTTACAATACAAAATTCTTCTTTATTTATAAAAATCTAGCCTAGACTTTCCTATGGTCTGCAAACCATGGTTTTCAGACCTGTGGTTTACCCTTTTACCCATTACAATGCATTCGGGGCTCTGGCCCACCCAAAAACCCCTTTGCTAGACTAAATATAATCAAAAATATTCAAAATGGACCAGTTTCATAGCTTGTTAGGAGACCCTGTTCCAACAGTCCCCCAAAAAAATCTTGTGACTCGTCCTAAGTCACTATGGTGGTGTAGCCACATAGTCCTTAGCTTGGTATGGCTTGAGTCGACTACCATTGAAAAATCCATTAATGAGGTCACCGCGCAGGGTAGCCAGCTGGACTGCTCCGCCATTCATGATCTCCTTAACTGTGTAGGGACCAAGCGAGTGCTACCGTAATTTCCCTGGATGTTTCGCAAATTGGCTATCATATAAAAGGATGAGATCACCTTCGACAAATGTCTTTTGGCAAATATGTCAATCATGCTAGGATTTATCATGAGCCTTTTGAACCTGTTGGTGAAAATTAGCAATAAACCGATCTTCCTCCAAAGCCACCAGTTGCGCAAGATGCTCCTCTATGATATCTGGGTCCGCCATATTTTTGAATGCTGCGATGCGTAGGCTAGGAACAACGTATTCTATGAGCATAATAGCCACCTTGCCATAGACCATTCAGAAGGGGGTCATGCCTGTCAACTTCTTGCAGGTCGTTCGGTAAGCCCACAAAACTGAGGGGATGCGAACATCCAAATCACTACGATCGGCATTACAAACCTTAGTTAATGCCTGTTCCAAAATTTTGTTAAAAGCTTCAACCGCCCCATTAGCTTGGGGATGATATGGTGTACTCTTTGCATGGTGGATCCATAATTCCTCATTCAAAGCTTGAATAGTTTGTTTAACAAAATTTGTACCTCTATCACTCATTAGGATCTTTGGGTAGCCAAATCTGGTCAGAATTTGATCAAAGATGAAGTGCGCAAAAGTATCCGCAGTAAAATATTTTACCTCTTGTGCCTCAGCCCATCGAGTGACGTATTTAGTGGCAGTGATAATGTAGCGCGCACCTATTTTCTTGCCTGGCGGATTGATGGGTCCTATAAAGTAAATGACCCATTTGTCAAAAGCCTGTAGGGCCACTTGAGGCTGCAATGGCATGTCATCTCACCGTGAGGGTCGGCCAGTTCGCTGGCTTGTATCACACGATCTGCAATAGGTGTAAGAATCCTGATGTAGGGTAGGCAACCATAATCCAGCCCTCAAAGTCTTTTGTGTCGTAGCTCTTCCTGCATAGTGGCCTCATGTGACTCCATCATGTGCTTCTGCTAAAACGGTGGGCTGTTCATGTTCCAATACATACTTGCATAGTATTTCATCTGCGCCTAGCTTGTATAACTGTTCGGCGATGATAGTAAAGTCCGCAGCCCGAGTAACCAACTCCTTCCTCTACTGCACCAAATATGCTGCAGGGGCCATGCCCGTAGTAAGGAACTCAATGATATTAGCAAAGTGAGCATCAACCACCTTAATCGTGAACAACTGCGCATTGGGTAAGCCCTCGTCCAAGTTAGTAGGTTCTTCCCCTGTTTCGATGCGAGATAGATGATCCAGGCTTGCATTCAACCTCTCAGGTTTAACGATGATCTCAAAATCATATTCCTGGAATAGCAACAACCAGTGAAAAATCTCCCCCCCCAACATAGGCTTGTTGACCAGGTATTTCAAATCCCAATGATCAGTGAACATCTTAAAGTGTCCACCCAGCAGATAGTCCGATATTTTTGTAATGCGTATACCATAGCCAATCCTTCGTGCTCAGTGGTAGAGTAATTCCTTTCTGTTCCTGAGAGTTTTCAACTTGCAAAGGCAACTGGGTGGTCAATATCTCCTTCTCCAAGTTGAGTGAGAACCGCGCCCAGGGTGATTCCTAATGTATCGACATGTACATGAAATTCCTTTGATTAGTCAGGAAATATCAGTATGGGTGTAGAGATCATCTTCTCCTTTAGCAGTTCGAAGCTCTTCTGACATTCGTCATTCCATAAAAAAGAGATATCTTTTTTAGTAGATGTTCCATGGGTGTTGTGATCAGAGCGTACAATTGAATTAATTTCCTGTAATAGCCTGTGTGGCCGAGAATATAACGCAGCTGTTTTTCCATTGTGGGGGCTACAAGGTTGATAATTATAGCTATCTTTGCAGGATCAACCATCAATCCTTGTCGACAGACTATGTGTCCAAGCAAGATTCCAAATGGTACACAGAATATGCACTTTTTGATATTCAAGGAGATCTGGTGCTTTCGGCATGCATCCAACATTAATCACAGGTTCGATACATGCTCTTTTACCAGGCCAAAGACCATCTAGTATTCGAAGTAAACCTCTAGGAACATATGAATAAACTCCTCGAACATAGCCTCCACGACCCTTGAAAAGATAGTAGGTGTGTTCTTGAGACCAAAGGGCATGACCGTATACTGGAAGGAACCCCATTCGGTCACAAAGGTAGTCTTACTGTGATCTTCAGGTGCAATTATGATCTAGTGGTATCCTGAGAACCCATCGATGAAGGAATGGCCCTCCTAGCCAGCCATGATACCAAGGATTTCATCAGAGAAGGGCGTAGGGAAGGGGTCATGGACGCATGCATCGTTTAACTTTCATAGATCCACATAGATGCATATTTCTCCCTTTGTCTTTTTCTCCTAGACGACCATTGGACTTACCCAATCTGATTGTTCAACTGGTTCAATGATACCTGCGGTAAGCATTTTTTCCAACTCTTTTATGACCTTTTACTTATATTTACGGTTCAGCTGGTAAGGTTGTTTCTTGACAGGGCGCACCTCGGGTTTCAGAGTGATGTGCATAATTCCTAGGTCCCCAGTGATTCCTTTGAGCTCAGAAAAATTTGTCGGTAATAAGTCCTAATACTCTGTAAGTAGCTCTGCAACTTTTCCTATGGTTCCTTCATCCCAATAGTCCCTAATTTTAGCCAGCTTAGGGTGTTCTTCTGTCCCAACATTAACTTCGCGCAACCTAAGAGGTTGTGTTACATCAACATCCTGTAGCGATGGTCCGATAACGGTACATTCTCCTTCAGATTCCGAAAAAGAGATATTTCATGGATTATCTTCTTCTTCGTTAATCACTAAGCTCCGGAAATTGACTATGTCTTGAATCTTGGCTTCCCATGTCAGGATGGCAGGTGCAGCGTGGGGGTGATATTTTTTAAATATAAATGCATCGATGTCCTGCAGAGCTTCGTCGAGCGTCTCTGTTCCCCTAATTAGTCTAAACGTTCCCATAAAGTCTTCTTTTAATATATCCCAGTGGCGGGTACGCTGATGTAACTTTGCATATAATTACCAAGAAGCAAGGATAGGGCCCAAGGCATGCACAAATATATGGATCCATTCTTCTGGGGTTCGTTCAGACCATTTGGTCATCCAAGTATGCAGATGCACACGGGGATCCCTAGGTCCCAGGAATATCTTAGTGCGCACGTCAGCGGGAGGTGCGAACCGCAGAACCATCCTATCCTGACACGTTTCCTAGTCTAGAAATGCTTTCTTTTGGGTATCCCACCATCATGCAGGTGTTCCACGTAGAGCCAGATTGAGGGCCCAAAGCTGCCGCTATTTTGGCACCCTAACCTCCAATGTTCTTAGGAATTCCTAGACATTACTAAACCCATCAAAGTGGGGAAGGTCTATTACCTCTGAAGTAATGCAGTAGAGGGTCCTTGCAGCCCGAGGGCATTGTAGTGCTGAGACATTATGTAACCGGGTCTGCCAACTCTCTAGTTCTTCATCAGGATCAGAAAAGTACTCCCTGTCCTTCTCCCCACATAGTACTTTTCCTGTTGTAGGGTTACCCTGGTCATTGTCCTGTGCCTTCACCCTGTAGATGTGATCTAGTTCCTCCTCTTCATATGCTGATTCTGTGTATCACACACCCTCGGCGGGATCTAGTGGTACTATTACGCATGTACTATTCTTCTCAAACACCATGCTATGTTTTTTTAGATTGATGACACCCCCCACGTCTATAGCCCAGTCTAGTCCTAGGAGTGCAAGGTAGGGATCCACATCTTCCACAATTTCTATTACTTCAAAGTCAGCTAAGACCTTTACTCCTGCGATATCTACCATGACTTTTGGCAACCTTCCCACAGGGATGATCTTCTGTTGATTCGCCATGCGCAGCTAGACGGTGGACAAGTCTAACTTAGGTTGTCCCATTCGTTTCCATGTTTTCTTTGGTAATATGTTCGCATTTGATCCAAGATTGAGAATAACCTGATCTATCTCATAGTCGCCAATCTACAAAGTTAACCACATTTCCTTCCCGGTGCATCTCTTATAGCTATGTAATTTTTCTACTTCCTTAATCTCAGCCATTGTGTTGGGCCGGGCTATGCAGTCATGTAGTAATTCTTGAAGATTTTGTACACCCTGCGGGTTGCGCAGTAGTTTTTGACATGCCCTTAGAAAGGGCTCAACCTCTTCCTCTGTTTGGAAGTGCATTGGCAGCTGCGCAGGGGCTTCCAGCGGCTCTTGTTCCTTGAAATTTGTTCCCTTCCAAGAAGCAAGCTCCTCCCTTGCTCCATAGGTGACCACCCCTCTACGTTTCATGACTTTTACACTTGGATCTGCATTCCTCAGCTCAATTTTGACTCTTTGCACATTTTGCGTGGGACTAGGCTGTTTGTCCTGCATTTTTGTTATCAATATCAGGCAGTCTTCGATCTCATGGTCCAACTATCGAAAATACTTACTGGATTACCTGGTGGGATTCGGGAAGTTCCTAGCGAAGTGCCCTACCTCTCCATAGTTATAGCAGATCAGCTGGCCCCGTCCTCGTCTTGCGCTTCCTCCCCGACCCCCCCTACCCCTTGCAGGGGAGCCACCAAAGGTCGCGGGAGATCTCGGCGATGCAAGATATGATTGTACCCTATAGAGGTTTCCCCGATCTACCAACAAGTCATATGTGCAATAATTATGCTTATCATGCCCTACCGATTGGCAGAACCTATACCATTGTTGCTTCAGTTCACCCATACTTATCTGAGGGCACTGGGTTGTATCATGTAGTCGTGCTACTTGACAGTCTTCACAACATAGCGCAGATTCGCTTGAATTGGGACACAACAGACTAGGTCCCCCTGTTTGTAGGTAATCCATCAATAGAGGACACTGGTCCTTGGTATGACTAGACACCCGACATCTTATGCACCAGAGGTATGCGCTGACTCCTTTTCCCTGTTCCATCCGTAATCTCTGTATTTCCATGTGCATGGCTCCGAGTTGTTCTTGAATTTGCTACACCTCCCCCAACGTGTTTTCCTTAGGCGTGGCTTTGAGTTTCATGGCAGCTTCCAAGGCTTTTTCCTGTGATTCGAAGGTCTGGTGGCTCGTTGGTATGCGTAAGTGAGGTAGCAACATAGCAATGAACCATTATGTGTGCTTTCTGTCATCGTACTTGAACCCTCCTTTCCTGACCGCTTTCTTTAACCACTGATCGGCCTCCCATACTGACTCAGATGCACCTTGCTTGAAGTATTTTACTTCTGCTACCAATTGAGAGTAATTTTTCGACTTCTAGAATTTTTTTTTTAGAGCATCCTTAACATCTTGAAGAGATGCACTCTCGTTCTAAGATATATACTGCATATATCAGTCCAGAGCTCTTTCTTCAAAGGCTGGGGATAACTGTGCCCTTTTCATAGTATCACTTACCAACCCCTGTGCAGTCCACACCGAGTCGGCTACGAACCAAAACCGCTCCATGTCTTCATTGGCTACGCCTTTAAAGGTAGGTAATTTCAAGTGTACTTCCATGCTTTCCTCTATTTTTCTTTCCCAGAGGTCCGACGTCAGGGTGACTGACAGACCTTGCGTAGGTGCCTTTTTTTTGGCGAGCTATGAGCAGAGTGATCCTCTACTTGATCGGTTCGATAGTAGATACCACTCCCTGTTGTGCTTTCACCCAAAGTAGCGCTCATTCACCTCCGCGTTAGATCTACACTCTTCAATTGTCATTACCGATCCCTTCCTCATACTTCTTCTGGTCTCGGCAATAGAACCATTTGTTGGCTTGAGGGGTCCTGACCCAGGTTTTGTGTGCAAGGTTTGCCAACAAACCCCTATACTACTGGCCCTTTCGACAGTGACCTGCTTGTGCAGGTCAATGTCTCACCTGAAGTAGTATGGGTGGGTGCTGGAACCAGGCTTCCACACCCTAAGAAAGGATGGGTAAGACAAGCAGAGTTGCACTAGGTCTTGTAATTCCCATATTTACTTGTTCTGCAAAGTATTAATTAGGTCTCTGTTCGCATCGACGTGAACTAGATCTATAATTATATGCTTTTTATGACAGTAACACAGCAATACATAAATAGAACAGAATAGATCCAAATCCAGAAACACACTTACACAGATCTTCATAGCTTAAAGACATAAAATGCACAATACATCATTTACCAACAATTCGCACAAGATTACTCACATATTCAGTCCTCTATCAATCTTCTTTATTCATTCCTTCATCAATTCTTCCTTACAATTCCCTTCCCAACCTGTGTACACAGTAGCAGGGTCAGCACACAGCTGGACTTGGATCTCTGCGGACATAGCCAGTAGGAATCCTTTCCCCAAAACCCAAACAGATAGCTTAAACTACAAATCGCATGAATAGCTCATCATTTATTGTTCTTTACAATACAAAATGCTTCTCTATTTATAACAATCTAGCCTAGACTTTCCTATGGTCTGCAAACCATGGTTTTCGGACCCCTGGTTTACCCTTTTACCCATTAAAATGCGTTCGGGGCTTTGACCCATCCAAAAACCCCCTGCGCTAGACTAAATATAATAAAAAATATTCAAAATGGACCAGTTTCGCAGCTTGTTAGGAGACCCTATTCCAACAACATTCGAGATTTGCACAGACCTTGTCAGCTAATCACTGTTGCTACTTGAATTTGCAATCCTTATGAGCACGTTGAATCGCAGAGGATTGCTTCTCACAACGGTCTCACTTGACCTTTTTTTGAGTTATGTCATCTCATTTGAAATATTATTGACATGACAGGTGAATTTTTTAAGATAAGACGGTTCTTTCTCTTTGCCTTACTTACGGAGGCCTCAGACCTTTTACCTATGCTGCTGGAGTATTTTTTGATTTCATCATCTGTGATGACTTCTATTGCGCGCAACATCTACATTCCAGTGCTAGATCCCCTACTCAGATAATATGGTCTACTTAATTATGTGGATCAAGTTCCTATTTGTAGATTCGGCAATACCATTCCCCTAAGGGTAGTAATTACTAGATTCCTTGAATAAAATTCCATTTTCCAATGAAAATTCTTAGAGTTTTAATGATAAAAAGTATGTTTCACTGTAAAAAAAAAGTTAATTAGGAACATCGAACCTCGAGATGATGTTTTGTTGCAAAATTTTCGTGACTTCCTGATCATTTACATGTTTGAGTGGAACTGCTTCTATCCACCGCATGAAGTTTTCTGTGACAGTAAGAATGTAGTGGTGCTACTTTGATAAATGTGGAAATATTTCTCCAATAATATCCAAGCCCCACCATTGAAACAATTATTCCACTATGATGGGCTGTAGTGGGGTGGATGAGTTCTTATTGTTTTCAACACACTTTTGACAGACCAAACATTTGTGGATGTAATCATGAGCATACCTAAATAGTGTAGTCCAATAAAAACCATCCTGCATGATTTTATTCATCGTTTTGTTGCCTGAAAAAGTGTCCCCTGACTGGTCTGATGTGGAGATCACGAAATACATTCTCTGGATCATGTGCAACCAAACACCTGAGCAATACTCCATTATGGTGCTTTCTAAAAATCACCCCATGAAAAAACTAGTAAGATAATTCTTTAAGAATTAGTGCTCACTTATGCTGTGCAAAAAAATGGGAGGGAATTTGTCATGCTCAAGGTATTTCTACACATATTCATACTAAGAGTTGTGCTAGTATAGGGGGAGGTTTTCTCGATATCGTACATTTCAATTTCTTGATCCCACCCTCAAGGATATTCATCTTCCTTTGCATCCACTGCTTCTGCTGCTAGCCGAAAAAGACAATGGCCCATAATTATCTAAACTAGATTAATGTATAGATCATATTCCTGCAAACCAATCATCCATTTTTCTCTCATTTCACCCAAATCTAGTTGAAAAAACATCGATCTGTCTACTGGGTGTGGCAAAAAGATAATAGAGTGATTCTTCAATAGATAGGGTTGAAAGTGCTTCACCACATTATATACCGCATACATTTGTTTATCCATGGTGGGGTGGTTGAGATCAGTTCCTTGTATACTCATGCTCATGAAAGAAATAGTTTTCTTGTTATTCAAAACACTCTTTTGTGTGAGTACAATGGGAAGAGACGTGTCAGAAGAAAAGGTGTAGAGAAAAAAATCGTTATTGAAATTTGGGTTGTACACTATGGGTGCTTCTACGATAGCTTGCTTAATATAGGAGTACACGTCCTTTTCCCTATTATCCCATTTGTAGATAACATCCTCCTTCACCATCTCTTGTATTTCTTTTAAAATTTGAGTGTAATCGAAGATGAACTTACAGAGGAAGTTGATTTTCCCCAGGAAGGACTGCATGACCTTCTTGTTCACTGGGTAGAGAATACGCATGATTTATTTGACCCTGTCCGGTTCTACCTTAATTCCACTTTTGGAAAGGATGTTGCCCAAGAAATTACCCTCATACACTGAAAATACACTCTTCTTGGGATTGACGGATATCTTGTACTTGCGACATCGCTCGAAAATTTTATATAAGTGGCGAATGTTATTTGACCTCTCTTTTGAAAACATTGTTAAATCATCACGATAGACCACTTCACACTGCCCAATCAATCCATGGAATGCGATGTCCATAGCGCGTTGAAATTTTTCACCAACATTAATCAACCCAAATGGCATTCGCTTAAACGTGAATGTACCCCACTTTGTTCGAAAGGTAATTTTAAGTCTGTTAGGCAATAAGACCATAACTTGGTTGTAGCCTAGTTAAACATCAAGAAAAGAAAACATTTCATACTCCGATATTTCTTGAGATATTTGTTACATGGACGACAGAGGGTAGTTTTCCTTCTCTGAGGCATGATTGAGATTTCAGAAATAAACACATAGACAAATTTCACCAAACTTATTTCTTACTAACACTAAATTTGACACCCAGGTGGAGTGCCACACTTTGTATATGATCCGAGCACCCAAAAACTTCCTTAACTATTTCTGAATAAGAGGCTTCAATGTCGCATGTACTTTTATGAGCTTCTGTCGAAACGACTTGGCCATCCTTTTATCAGTATCACATGCTAGATGATTTGTGTGTCATGAGATTTAAGCTCATTGTATGTCCACATGAACACATATTGACATTTCTTGAATAAGAATATAAATGTTTTTCTCTCTTTTGGTGTATAACAAGTACCAAGATTGACATAATTTGGATCCTTTTATGCTCCCAAGTTAATATTCTTGTGCGACAACATGGAACTGTGGTTTTTGGCATTAACAGGTCCCCAAAATTGGTTTTGCAAGTCATACAGATTCTCCAAAGATACCACACCCTTGAGGATGATATTTCCTGTACTCATTTTGGTTGCATCCTGCAGTTCCCTTTCATTCTCATTATCATTGATTGTTTAATCTTTGAACACATCAGTGTTCGCCATGAAGCACAGTGTGTGCTAGTCATCATTAAAAATGAGTAGATTAGAGATATTATTAGGGAAACATGGTTTGTAAATAATTTATATACAAAATTAATACCTCAATGGTGACAACTTAGCAGTAGCATTTTTTAATGCATCCATAGCTGCGTTACATGTTCTTAGAATGGAAATAATATTAAAATCTTGGAAATGCAAAAGTAGATGCCATACCTCTTGTTGATAACTCTTTAGATGAGGTGAAACACAATGTATGGTATCACGTACATGTTGCACCATAATTTTTAATCAAATACTTCTTTTAGGGACACAACATTGAGTTAAATGTCTCTTTGTAATCCCAATATGATTTCCTATATTCTACAATGTTTTTTTTGCAATCAAATTCCAAGCGACTCAATATTAAGTGTTTTCTCCGTAGGGGGTCTATTAAAATGCAACCAACTATAGATCCCTCATGTGTTTTTGAACCATAGAAGTATAAATTCCGCATGGCATATGTATAAGGATCATGAACTATACTAGTACTTGTGATGCTACTACCACTACTAACTATACAAAGGTCATTTCCACCAATTGGACTAGGAAGGAGCTCGAACTATGTTTTTTTTGGGAGTAGGGATGGTTGTGCAAGATAAAAACCCAGTTGAGTCTCCAGGAATAAATTAAAGAAAATTATTTCCATGAAATCCATGGGTTCATTGTGCCCATTCAAAGGAGTAACATTATGTTTCATGTATCTTTCTGAGTTCGCTCGAATCTGGTTGTTTCTTCCCTTATACGAAAGCCATAGGTATGATGAGTTTGTACCAAAGTATCCTTGTAACGTAGTTGACTAGTATTTGGTTAAAAATAGTTTGTATTCTTCCAGTATATCCATAATCACTATGTTTATACATTGGTGAACTCATCCATCATACGATAAAGAGATAATCACGGCTTTGAGTTCACCAACTGTGTGGACAAGACTCTTGTCCAACTATATAATATGTGCTTCTATTTTATTCCATTTTTAATTGATTTTATTTGTGATAAACAATAGATTAAATTTACTAATGCACTAAAATCAACCAAGAAATATTGTACATTGAAATTTAAAATTTCAAATGTTAACAAAAATGGAGGGCGGAGTGTATTTACTTCCAATTTTAAAGAATTAAGTATTGATTCAAGGGAACCAACAGACGTACATGATACCTTGTCATAAGGGGCATCATTACCTGTAGAGGACTGCCCAAGTGCTTGTAAGATAATTATCTGTTGGCTCATGATATTTGTTAACTCAAACGTTGAAATTTTTGCATGAACCTTCTTCATATATCTTGTTAGGTCTTTGTAATTTGCAAGATTGGAAAAAACAAACTGCAAAGCCTACATATGAACCACTTTTGGATTCTAGAATCTAGCCCTCCCGAATCAAAAGAGAGATATCTCTGTAAGTGTGTTTAAAGATGTGATCTTTAAGGCTTGAAATGTGATATTAGGCTAGTTATGAAGAACAAGGTTTTGTTTGGTTTTGGTTGGGCTAAGATAAATGAAGGTGAAGGAAGTCTAAATGAAGGGTGAAGGTGTATGAAAGTGAAATATTGGTTCAACTAAAAATATAGGAAAGAAGCAGCTTCAATCCATTGGGCTATGGATTCATAGTAGGATTTAATTGAAACAACAAGGTTCAAGAGTGGTCCATGGGGCAAGTCATCTATGTCAAAGGATCTCTTTAAGTTGATTTTATGGAATGGAATGAAATAATAAGGAAGGGAATCAAATAGTTGAAGAACAAAGAGCAACCTAAGATCAAGTAAGTACTTTGAAACTATCCTGCTTTTGGCATACACTTAAGAAAGACATAAAAGTTATCTAAGATCAGGTAAGTACTTTGAAACTAGACTTCTTTCAATGCACTTTAAATAGAAAACATTTAAAACACATAGAATAGCTTAAGATCAAGTAAGGACTTTGAACTGATCCTACTTTCAGCATATTCAAAGGAAAAACATTCAAGATAAACAATAAAAGTAGTCTAAGATCAAGTAAGGACTTTGAACCTATCCTACTTTCAACATACTTTAAGGGAAACTTTTAGACAACCTTTGGAGATAAAACTAGAGGACAGGGCTAACCATAGACTTCCCTAGTTCAACTTTACTTAGCATAAACTGAAAATAACATTCAAGAACAATGTTTAAAATCTAGATAGTAAGACATGGGAACGCCAATATTCCTTAACTGCCTAGAATGTATTAAATCATTCTTGAACACACAATTGGAGGAAAACATATATATAAAGCTTATCAGTGAGAGAAGGCTACTTTTGACAGTAAATCCTAACTCTATAATTGTTGTTCTTTATCAGAGAAGATGGACATAATGGAAACAAAAATAAAACAACAATTTACAATAAGAAAAACATCACCATTGACATAGAACAGGATCCCATAAATCAGCTTGTATTTGATGCTTCGAACGAGTCACAATCATCAAGTCTAGTGGGTCTCTACAACTTCAAACTTCTCATCTCAACTTAGGTATCTTCAATTACAAACAAAGCTTACAGCAGCTTTAAAAAACTATTTACATGCAACAGATATTTAGAGACCAACCTTTTCCTCATCTTCTACAGAGGTATTTATAGAAGAAATGTGGAGGTGGGATGTAAAATAATATCTTTAGGCTCAATTAATACAAATTAATGCTTCTCAGCCTTTGAGGGGCTCAATGTAGAAGTGTTTCTGATATTTTCTCTGTATTAATTGATTTTCATTAAGTTATTATCTACTTGGGAGAATTTGTTGACTTTAAAGCTCTTTTCTTGTCTTTTTAATAACTTTGCTGACAGTTGTAATAAGTTCCTTTGATTTGAAATAATTGTTAAGTTGTCTTGAGGAAAATATCTTCTGTTCTCGAAATAACTAGGCCTCCTTTGAATTCTTTGAGGCTGCAGGTGGCTTTTGGTAGCTAGAGAGGATTCAATTAGCCTTTGATGTGGCAGTGGATGCTTCTCGAACTGAGATATTGCTTTGTATTTCTCTAAAACACCTTTAATTTACTTTAGATTTGTGTTTTTATGTATGATTAGGCTTAATTTTTGTCTTCTGGTCTTCATACTATCTTTAACTGCGTGGATTAGGTATTTGATAGTTGAATTCATGCCTTAATCCTTCAAAATCATGTTTAAACCTTTAATTCATCATTTCTGCTTTGATTTTATGCTATCAAAATGATACTCTCTGTCTGTTTGATGTTCACTATGATTCTGTTGTTTTGCAGGCACGCAGAGCGTTTTACAATGTTATCAGTGCTCATGAGGCACGAATAAATCGATAATTCAAACCTTGCAAACCCTTGTCTTCATGGAAAATGGCCTGGGGGATCGTCATCCCCGACCATTCATTTCTTCTTAAAATAATGGAAAAACCTTTAAAAACCTGCACAAACAAGTGAAAGTTATAAAAATCGTGTGAGGAAAGGTTTAAACTGCTTTGGAGGTGATATTTAATCATGACCGTTGGATGAATCCACCAACGGTGAGGATTGCTTGCTGGGGCCAGATGGGGAGGCGGTTTGGTGAAGCGGTGGTGGAGATTAAGTCTGGGCCGTTGATTTTGTTGTGTAACCAGCTCCAAAAATAGAAGAAAAGAGATATCAATGCCTTATAAATGAGCCACTTCGAGGGGGCAACCTCCAATACATTACATAAATGAACAATTCTTGGATGATACAATTTACAAAACCTCCTTTCTATATATAGGAGTCCATGGGGCCATAATGTAATCCTAGTGGGCCTCAATGTAATCCTAGCCGACCTAACAATAATAATTTAAGGGCACAATAATAACAAAATGGGGGTTACAAGGGTACAATAATAACAATAAGGGGTTTACACTAACAATAATAAGGGGCTATACTAGTGATATGGGGACCTAACATGCCCCTCTCCTTCAAAAAAGTGTTGTCCTCAACACTTGAGTAGCTCCGGGTGCTTCTGTATAAAATTCTCATCCTCCCATGTAGAATCTTGAGTGGGTAAGTTCTTCCACTTGATGAGATACTCTGAAATTGATCGATTCCGTAGTTGTCGAGTTCTTGTTTCCATGACCGCTTCTGGTTCCAATATGATAATTCCTTCCTCATCAAGTTCTGGCAATATTGTTTGAACTGGAAGATTTTCTCCTATAACCTTCTTTAAGCATGAAACATGGAAAGCTGGATGTACTCGCGAAGAAGTAGGAAGCTCCAATTTGTATGCCATAGTACCAATCTTTTGCAACACCTTGTAAGGACCATAGTACTTTGGCGATAATTTATTACCCTTCTTAGCTTGCTTGAGGGACATTTGTTTATATGGTTGTAGCCGTAAAAATACCCAATCTCCTACATCAAAACTTCTCTCACTGCGATGTTGATCTGCCTGTTGTTTCATTCGATTTTGTGCCAAATTAAGGTTATCCTTTAAGAGTTGGAGAACTTCTTGCTGATGCTCGATGTGATCTTCCACTGCTTGAACCTTCGAATTTTCTCTTAAATATGATGTGATGGATGGTGGATGATATCCATAAAGTGCCATAAATGGGGTCATTTTTGCTGCAGTATGAAAGGAAGTGTTATACCACCATTCGGCAAGAGGTAACCACTTGACCCATTGTGTTTGTTTATCAGATACAAAACAACGAAGATATCCTTCCAAACATTTATTTACGATCTCAGTTTGACCATCAGATTGAGGATGATAAGATGAGCTATGAGCTAATTGAGTACCCCAAACAAGAAAATAACTCCGTCCAAAAATTTCCAGTAAAAATGGGATCTCTGTCGCTCACAATAACCCTTGGGCTTCCATGTAGCTTTTGAATTCTATCCATAAATGTAGTAGCAACTGTACTTGCTTTAAATGGATGAGATAATGAACAAAAGTGTGCATACTTGGTAAGTCTATCAACTACCACCATGATGACACTTTTTCCTTCGGACTTAGGTAAACCTGTGATAAAATCCATTGAAATCTCCTCCCAACGTTGACTTGGAATGGATAAAGGTTGTAGAAGTCCCGAGGTCTTAATTGTTTCCACTTTATTCTGCTGGCAAACCAAACATTCCGCCACAAACTTTCGAATATCAGATTTAAGGCCATCCCAAAAAAATTCTTTCTTCACCCTGTGGTAAGTTTTTAAAAATCCTGAGTGTCCTCCTAAAGGAGAAGTGTGCAATTCCGGAAGAATATTTTGTTTTAGTTGGGAATTCTTACAAAGATATAAGCGATCTTTGTACCATAAGGAATCATTTTTCCAACTAAATGTATCGGATGTACTAGGATCTTGCTGCAACTTTTGAATGAGTGTCCATACATCTTTGTCCTTCTTCCATTCATCTCTTGCTTCGGTTATCCAATGTGGTTGGATAATAGAAATGGCACAAAGCAATGCTTCCACCTCTTCATTCTTTCTTGAGAGTGCATCTGCAACAACATTAAGCTTTCCTTTTTTGTAGATTATTTCAAAGTCATAACCCAACATCTTTGTGACCCATTTTGCTGCTCTTCTGATGATAGTCTTTGTTCCAAAAAGTGTTTAAGACTATCATGATCAGTTTTTACCTTGAAGTGTCTTCCCATTAGGTAAGTTCGCCATTTCTTTAGTGCATGTAGTATTGCTAACATTTCCTTCTCATAAATAGTTTTCTCTAAATACTTTCCTTTGATTGGACGACTTTCAAAAGCAATGGGTCTTCCTTCCTGCATTAGAACTGCACCAATTCCATTTCCTGAGGCATCACATTCCACAATAAAGGTTTTTTTGAAGTCTGGCATAGCTAATACCGGTGCATGGCACATTGCCTCCTTAAGACGTTCAAAGGCCTTAGTTGCTTCAGGAATCCATGAAAATCCATCTTTCTTCAATAATGTTGTTAGAGGTGCTACTATTCTCCCATAATCCTTAACAAACTTTCGATAATACCCTGTTAACCCGAGAAATCCTCGCAACTTCTTTATGGTTGTGGGGACTTTCCATTCCTTAATGGCTTTAATTTTTTTAGGGTCTACTTTCACACCCTCGTGAGATACAATATGACCCAGATATTCCACCTCTTGTACTCCAAAGAAACATTTAGATTTTTTTGCATATAATTGTTTCTCCTGCAATAGTTTGAGCACCCTGTCAACATGTTCAACATGATCCTTCCAAGACCTGCTGTAGATTAGTATATCATCAAAAAATACTAGCACAAATTTTCTAAAGAAGGGTTTGAAAATGGAATTCATCAACCCTTGAAATGTAGAAGGTGCATTGGTAAGGCCAAAAGGCATGACCAAAAATTCATAATGACCCTCATGAGTTTGAAATGTTGTTTTTGGAATATCTTCGGTCTTCATTCTAATTTGATGATATCCTAAACAAAGATCCAACTTGGTAAAATAAATTGCTCCATGTAATTCATCCAATAATTCATCAATCACAGGAATGGGAAATTTGTCTTTAATGGTGAGCTTATTGAGCTCCCTATAATCCGGACACATTCGCCATGATCCATCCTTCTTGTGTATCAAAACTACAGGAGCAGAGAAAGAACTTTGACTAGGTTGAATTATACCCGCCTCTAACATTTCTGCAATCATACGTTCAATTTCGCTCTTTTGGAAGTAAGGATATCTATAAGGCCTGATGTTTGGAGGAACACTTCCTGAAATCAAATGAATAGCATGATCATGATCACGAATAGGTGGGAGTCCTTTGGGAGTTTCAAACACCTTGGAATGATTGTCCAAGACTTGTTGGAGATCTGCAGAAATAGATGATTTGATGTCGGAACTTCTAGTGAGCATAATTTTGCAATTACGCCTCGTTGTTCTTTCTTTAGAAGCTTTGTCATGACATTAGAGCTTATTATCCTTCCTGGCTTCCCTTCAATACCCCGTAATTCGACTTCCTTTCTTTCTGAAAAAAAATTCAAGAAAAGTTCTTGAAAATTAAAAGCTACCGTCCCCAAAGATTGTAACCATTGTACTCCTAGTACAACATCAACACCTCCCATAGGAATGGAAAGCATTGGACTATTCAATACATATTCCCCCATGGTTAGCTTGATATTATGGCATTTTCTAGAGCATTTTATAGTTCCTCCATTTGCAACCATCACTTGACATTCTGGTGCTGGGTATAGGAAACAATTTAATTCCTTGGCTACCTTACAATGAATAAAATTATGGGTGCTACCTGAATCAATCAACACTATTACCTTTTTCTTCTTGATCTGTCCTGCTATCTTGAGAGTTTGAGGAGTAGTAATTCCTGCCAGTGCATTACATGATATGGTCGGATTCATTTCTTCCTCTTCTATGGTTGGTTCCTGGTGTGTATCCTCTTCTTGTTCATTTTCTTCTTCTTCTTCACAATCTATGTAAAATAATTTCTTGTCAACACACTTATGACCTTTAGTGTATTTGCTATCACAACTGTAGCAAAGCCCTTTTGCTCTTTTTTCTTCCAATTGTTGTGGTGTCAACCTTGTAGGTTGCGGAAATCTAGGCGTAGCAACACTTCCTTCTTTATAGAATTGAGTGGTAGGCTTCCTTGTCGCCATAATTTTACATTCAACTTTTCTTGCCAACCTGAATGCCTTCTCCAATGAATCAGGTTCCAAAACGCGAACTTCATGTTGGATGTTATCCTTTAAAGTGCCTATGAAGAGATCAATCCTGTGTTCCTCTGGAATATCGGTTACCCTTATATTCAATTTTTGGAAGTCCTCAATGTGCTGCCCCACTAAACCCTTTTGTTTGAGATTTATCAATTGGGTAAAGAAGGTGTTGCTCTTTGTATCCTCATAATGTGCTATCATTTCCTCCGTAAAAATTGACCAAGTGACAATTTTTTTACGGAAGCAAAGCCATCGATACCATACAAATGTATTTTGTTCTAAATGTAAAGTTGCAATGCGTACCTTTTGTGTGTTTTGCACATTATGGAGATCAAAATATTGCTCCATATGTAGTATCCATGTTACAGAATCCTTTCCATCAAACTTCCTCATATCCATTTTTGGAATATGGTGGTTCTTCCCGCCAACATTAGAGGTTATGAAATCATGATTAACATTTATTTTGTTCTCATCATGAGGTTCTTCTACTATTTTTCCGCCATTAGGAATCATTTCTTGTTTTAAGCTTGTCATCAAGCCTTCCATGTATGCTTTTAGATCATTCTTCATGTTTTCCATGTTGTCTTTCATGTTTTCATCGATCTTAGCTTCCATGTCATCAATCTTAGCTTCCATGCCCACTTCCATGCCATCCATCCTAGCTTCCAAACCATTCATCTTAGCTTCCACGCCTTTCTTCAAACCATCCATCTTAGTTTCCATGCCTTTCTTCAAAACTTCCATTTCATTTTTTGTTGTTCTTTGCGAGAGCGAAATTTGTTGTTGCACTTGCTCTTGTAATTTTGATAGGTCATGTTGCCATTCTTCGTCTTCATGAGTCACAGTAGAGCCTTCTAAAGGCTTAATGGGAGTTGAATTCTTTTTAGGGGCTATTTTAGAATCCAATACTGATATCTATTCTACAATATTCCCTTGGAATCAATTCAACTTGATTCTTCAAACAAGACTTATGCAATTCGGAAAAAAAATACACACCTTTTACTTGCTTTTTAGGAACTCTGTATTGAAATTGAATTATCTATGTAATTGAGAATATTCAATATCTGAAATTCACTACTGTAGTAGCCTTCTGAACTGTCTTCAAATGCCACAGGTATGATCTAATTTGGATTCTTCAAGACAAAGTTATTTCCAATCTCCCACAATGACCCAATTTTGGACTGGTTCAGTAGAGCGAATTTGTACGACTTGTCACGTGTCACTGTTTCATCCTTCGTCTCTAAAATTGATATCCAAGAAACTGAATTCCATGTACTTGCAACCACTGTTTACGGCACTCCAATCCGATGCCCAGAGAGAGAGTTATTGAAATTTTCCCATGATCACCTCTTTGAGATGAAATTCAGGAGCCTAGAAAAGCACTACCTTCCATAGATCATATCTCCAAAACTATTGCGAACCAAGCTCTGAAATTTTTTGACAAATTTCCTCAGGATTTCAGCTTCGCACCATATAAATTTCCGATTCTGAACCTTCGTAGAAAATATTTTATAGCGCAAATTCCACGATGACCTGTTTAGGAGCCTGAAAAATGACCTAACTTCCACAAATCATATCTCCGAAAATATTGCGACCCAAGCTCTGAAATTTTTAGAAAAACTTCCTCAATATTTCAGCTTCGCACCCTAAAAATTTCAGCTTCTGAAGCTTCGTAGAAAAAACTTTATAGCGAAAATTCCACGATGACCTGTTTGGAGCAGCGAAACCCTAGAATCCAAAGCTCTGATACCAAATGTTGTGTAACCAGCTCCAAAAATAGAAGAAAAGAGATATAAACACCTTAGAAATGAGCCACTTCGAGGGGGAAACCTCCAATACATTACATAAATGAACAATTCTTGGATGATACAATTTACAAAACCTCCTTTCTATATATAGGAGTCCATGGGGCCATAATGTAATCCTAGTGGGCCATAATGTAATCCTAGCCGACCTAAAAATACTAATTTAAGGGCACAATAATAACAAAATGGGGGTTACAAGGGTTCAATAATAACAATAAGGGGGTTACACTAACAATAATAAGGGACTATACTAGTGATATAGGGACCTAACAGGTCTAGAGTGATCAACAACTAAGATCAATCGTAAAGTTTATAATGCGGAGGGGTCATATTATAATGAAAATGGAGGAAAATGTAATGAAAATGGGCAAAACCTTTGGCGGAAGCAAAAAAGGGTTAAGAGGAAGTTTGGAAGTGGGATAAAATAAGAGCCGTTGATCTGACATGATGGATGGCCATGATCAAAAAGGTAAAATTCAATGCAATGGAGAAGGGTGGAAAGCAGAAAACCGACAGTGGTTTTCGCCCAGGGCTGAGGGTGATAAATGGTTTTTCCTTTTTGAACACGATATAGGTCTGCGCTCGACACATGTCCTTTTAATACCACCCATATCGCATAATTTTTTGGCATTAACGTTCAGGCACAAAATTACGCGATATGGAGCTTTAGCCGTTGGATGAAGGGTGGAGAGATCTAACAGTGGGAGTGTGAGCGCGATGTGATAAGATGCGCGGGTGGAAAATGGTGGGGCAGGGTCAAGGCGGTTTAGATCTGGACCATTGGATGTGAAATGGACAGTCCAGATCTGTCGATGGGGAAAATAGGTCGCAAAGGAGTTGGGCCTATCGGGTTTATCTATACCGTTAGATCTTAAGAATGAATGGCCCAGATTTAAATATGGGGTGATGAAAGGAATACGAGACGGGAGTTCAGACAGAGATCGGGTGAAATGTGCACCGTTGATCTGCAGATATCAACGGCAGATCTTCGCCAAATATTTTTCAACTGCGGGGCTTTATGAAATAACAGAGGAATTCAGGTTTGATCTGGACCATTAAATATTGGTGAATGGTGTTGTGTAACCAGCTCCAAAAATAGAAGAAAAAAGATATCAATGCCCTAGAAATAAGCCACTTCGAGGGGGCAACCTCCAATACATTACATAAATGAACAATTCTTGGATGATACAATTTACAAAACCTCCTTTCTATATATAGGAGTCCATGGGGCCATAATGTAATCCTAGTGGGCCACAATGTAATCCTAGCCGACCTAACCATAATAATTTAAGGGCACAATAATAACAAAATGGGGTTACAAGGGTACAATAATAACAATAAGGGGGTTACACTAACAATAATAAGGGACTATACTAGTAATATAGGGACCTAACATGCCCCTCTCCTTCAAAAAAAGTGTTGTCCTCAACGCTTGAGTAGCTCTGGGTGCTTTTGTATAAAATTCTCATTCTCCCATGTAGAATCTTCAGTGGGTAAGTTCTTCCACTTGATGAGATACTCTGAAATCGATCGATTCCGTAGTTGTCGAGTTCTTGTTTCCGTGACCGCTTCCGGTTCCAATATGATTTTTCCTTCCTCATCAAGTTCTGGCAATATTGTTTGAACTGGAAGATTTTCACCGATAACCTTCTTTAAGCATGAAACATGGAAAATTGGATGTACTCACGAAGAAGCAGGAAGCTCCAATTTGTATGCCATAGTACCAATATTTTGCAACACCTTGTAAGGACCATAGTACTTTGGCGATAATTTATTATCCTTCTTAGCTTGCTCGAGGGACATTTGTTTATATGGTTCTAGCCGTAAAAATACCCAATCTCCTACATCAAACTTCTCTCGCTGCGATGTTGATCTGCCTGTTGTTTCATTCGATTTTGTGCCAAATTCAGGTTATCCTTTAAGAGTTGGAGAACTTCTTGCTGATGCTCGATGTGATCTTCCACTGCTTAAACCTTTGAATTTTCCCTTAAAGATGATGTGATCGATGGTGGATGATATCCATAAAGTGCCATAAATGGGGTCATTTTTGCTGCAGTATGGAAGGAAGTGTTATACCACCATTCAGCGAGAAGTAACCACTTGACCCATTGTGTTTGTTTATCGGATACGAAACAACGAAGATATCCTTCCAAAAATTTATTTACAATCTTTGTTTGACCATTAGATTGAGGATGATAAGATGAGCTATGAGCTAATTGAGTACCCAAACTAGAAAATAACTTCTTCCAAAAATTTCCCGTAAAAATGGGATCTCTGTCGCTCACAATAACCCTTGGGCTTCCATGTATATTTTGAATTCTGTCCACAAATGTAGTAGCAACTGTACTTGCTTTAAATGGATGAGATAATGCACAAAAGTGTGCATACTTGGTAAGTCTATCAACTACCACCATGATGACATTATTTCCTTTGGACTTAGGTAAACCTGTGATAAAATCCATTGAAATCTCCTCCCAACGTTGACTTCGAATGGATAAAGGTTGTAGAAGTCCCGGGGTCTTAATTGTCTCCACTTTATTCTGCTGGCAAACCAAACATTCCGCCACAAACTTTTGAATATTAGATTTAAGGCCATCCCAAATTAATTCTTTCTTCACCCTGTGGTAAGTTTTTAAAAATCCTGAGTGTCCTCCTAAAGGAGAAGTGTGCAATTCCGGAAGAATATTTTGTTTTAGTTGGGAATTCTTACAAAGATATAAGCGATCTTTGTACCATAAGGAATCATTTTTCCAACTAAATGTATTAGATGTACTAGGATCTTGCTGAAAATTTTGAATGAGTGTCCATACATCTTTGTCCTTATTCCATTCATCTCTTGCTTCGGTTATCCAATCTGGTTGGATAATAGAAATAGCACAAAGCAATGCTTCCACCTCTTCATTCTTTCTTGAGAGTGCATCTGCAACAACATTAAGCTTTCCTTTTTTGTAGATTATTTCAAAGTCATAACCCAACATCTTTGAGACCCATTTTTGCTGCTCTTCTGAAGATAGTCTTTGTTCCAAAAAGTGTTTAAGACTATCATGATCAGTTTTTACCTTGAAGTGTCTTCCCATTAGGTAAGTTCGCCATTTCTTTAGTGCATGCAGTATTGCTAACATTTCCTTCTCATAAATAGGTTTCTGTAAATACTTTCCTTTGATTGGACGACTTTCAAAAGCAATGGGTCTTCCTTCTTGCATTAAAACTGCACCAATTCCATTTCCCGAGGCATCACATTCCACAATAAAGGTTTTTGTGAAGTCTGGCATGGCTAAGATCGGTGCTAGGCACATTGCCTCTTAAGATGTTCAAAGGCCTTAGTTGCTTCAGGAGTCCATGAAAATGCATCTTTCTTCAATAATGTTGTTAGAGGTGCTGCTATTCTCCCATAATTCTTAACAAACTTGCGATAATATCCTGTTAACCCGAGAAATCCTCGCAACTGCTTTATTGTCTTGGGGACTTTCCATTCCTTAATGGCTTTAATTTTGTTAGGGTCTACTTTAACACCCTCGTGAGATATAATATGACCCGGATATTCCACCTCTTGTACTCCAAAGAAACATTTGGATGTTTTTGCATATAATTGTTTCTCCTGCAATAGTTTGAGCACCCTGTCAACATGTTCAACATGATCCTTCCAAGAGCTGTTGTAGATTAGTATATCATCAAAAAATACTAGCACAAATTTTCTAAGGAAGGGTTTGAAAATGGAATTCATCAACCCTTGAAATGTAGAAGGTGCATTGGTAAGGCCAAAAGGCATGACCAAAAATTCATAATGATGCTCATGAGTTCGAAATGCTGTTTTTAGAATATCTTCAGTCTTCATTCTAATTTGATGATATCTGAACGAAGATCCAACTTGGTAAAATAAATTGCTCCATGTAATTCATCCAATAATTCATCAATCACAGGAATGGGAAATTTATCTTTAATGGTGAGCTTATTGAGCTCCCTATAATCTGGACACATTCGCCATGATCCATCCTTCTTGTGTACCAATACTACGGGAGCAGAGAAAGAACTTTGACTGGGTTGAATTATACCCGCCTCTAACATTTCTGCAATCATACGTTCAATTTCGCTCTTTTGGAAGTAAGGATATCTATAAGGCCGATGTTTGGAGGAACACTTCCTGGAATCAAATGAATAGCATGATCATGATCACGAATAGGTGGGAGTCCTTTGGGAGTTTCAAACACCTTGGAATGATTGTCCAAGACTTGTTGGAGATCTGCAGAAATAGATGATTTTGATGTCGGAACTTCTAGTGAGCATAATTGTACAATTACGCCTCGTTGTTCTTTCTTTAGAAGCGTTGTCATGACATTAGAGCTTATTATCCTTCCTGGCTTCCCTTCAATACCCCGTAATTCGACTTCCTTTCCTTCTGAAAAAAATTTCAAGAAAAGTTCTTGAAAATTAAAAGCTACCGTCCCCAAAGATTGTAACCATTGTACTCCTAGTACAACATCAACACCTTCCATAGGAATGGAAAGCATTGGACTAGTCAATACATATTCCCCCATGGTTAGCTTGATATTATGGCATTTTCCAGAGAAATTTATAGTTCCTCCATTTGCAACCATCACTTGACATTCTGATGCTGGGTATAGGAAACAATTTAATTCCTTGGCTACCTTACAATGAATAAAATTATGGGTGCTACCTGAATCAATCAACACTATTACCTTTTTCTTCTTGATTTGTCCTTCTATCTTGAGAGTTTGAGAGTGGTAATTCCTACCAGTGCATTACACGATATGGTCGGATTCATTTCTTCCTCTTCTAGGGTTGGTTCCTGGTGTATATCCTCTTCTTGTTCATTTTCTTCTTCCTCTTCACAATCTATGTAAAATAATTTCTTCTCGACACACTTATGACCTTTAGTGTATTTGCTATCACAACTGTAGCAAAGCCCTTTTGCTCTTTTTTCTTCCAATTTTTGTGGTGTCAACCTTGTAGGTTGTGGAAATCTAGGCGTAGCAACACTTCCTTCTTTCTAGAATTGAGTGGTAGGCTTCCTTGTCGCCATAATTTTACATTCAACTTTTCTTGCCAACCTGAATGCCTTCTCCAATGAATCAGGTTCCAAAACGCGAACTTCATGTTGGATGTTATCCTTTAAAGTGCCTATGAAGAGATCAATCCTGTGTTCCTCTGGAATATCAGTTACACTTATATTCAATTTTTGGAAGTCCTCAATGTGCTCCCCCACTAAACCCTTTTGTTTGAGATTTATCAATTGGCTAAAGAAGGTGTTTCTCTTTTTATCCTCATAATGTGCTATCATTTCCTCCGTAAAAATTGACCAAGTGACAATTTTTTTACGGGATCAAAGCCATCGATACCATACAAATGTATTTTTTTCTAAATGAAAAGTTGCAATGCGTACCTTTTGTGTGTTTTGCACATTATGGAGTTCAAAATATTGCTCCATCTGTAGTATCCATTTTACAGGACCCTTTCCATCAAACTTTCTCATATCCATTTTTGGAATATGGTGGTTCTTCCCACCAACATTAGAGTTTATGAAATCACGATTAACATTTATTTTGTTCTCATCATGAGGTTCTTCAACTATCTTTTCACCATTAGGAAACCTTTCTTGTATCAACTTTGTCAAATCTTCGATGTTTGATTTTAGATCATCCATCTTAGCTTCCATGCCAGCTTCCATTCCATCCATCTTAGCTTCCATGTCATCCATCTTAGCTTCCACGCCATCCATCTTAGCTTCCATGCCTTTCTTCAAACCGTCCATCTTCACTTCCACACCATCCATCTTAGCTTCCATGCCTTTCTTCAAACTTTCCATCTTCACTTCCACGCCTTTCTTCAAAACTTCCATTTCATTTTTTGTTGCTCTTTGCGAGAGTGAAATTTGTTGCACTTGCTCTTGTAATTTTGATAGATCATGTTGCAATTCTTCATCTTCATGAGTCATGGTAGAGCCTTATGAAGGCTTAATGGGTGTTGAATTATTTTTAGGCGCCATTTTAGAATCCAATATTGATACCTATTCTACAATATTCCCTTGGAATCAATTCAACTTGATTCTTCAAACAAGACTTATGCAATTCGGAAAAAAAAAAATACACACCTTTTACTTGCTTTGAGGAGCTTGATATTGAAATTGAATTATCTCTATAATTGAAAATCTTCAATATCTGAAATTTAGCCCTGTAGTAGCCCTCTGAAGCTTCTTTCAAATTCCACAGGTCTGATCTAATTTGGATTCCCCAAGACAAAGTTGTGTTCAATCTCCCACAATGACCTAATTTTGGACTGGTTCAGTAGAGCAAACTTGTAGGACTTGCCACATGTCATTGTTTCATCCTTTGCCTCTGAAATTGATAGCCAAGAAACTAAAGTCTGTGTACTTGCTACCAATTTTTACGACACTCAAATCCACTACCCAGAGAGAGAGTTATTGAAATTTTCCCACGATCACCTCTTTGAGATGAAATTCAAGAGCCTGAAAAAGCACTACCTTCCACAGATCATATCTCAAACAATATTGCGAACCAAGCTCTAAAATTTTTTGACGAATTTCCTCAGGATTTCAACTTCGCACCATAAAAATTTCAAATTCTGAACCTTCGTAGAAAAAAATTTATAGCGAAAATGCCACGATGACCTGTTTAGGAGCTTGAAAAAATACCTAACTTCCACAGATGATATCTCCGAAAATATTGCGAACCAAGCTCTGAAATTTTTAGAAAATCTTCCTTAGGATTTCAGCTTCGCACCCTAAAAATTTTAGCTTCTGAAACTTCGTAGAAAAAACGTTATAGCGCAAATGCCACGATGACCTGTTTGGAGCAGCGAAACCCTAGAATCCAAAGCTCTAATACCAAATGTTGTGTAACCAGCTCCAAAAATAGAAGAAAAAAGATATCAATGCCTTAGAAATAAGCCACTTCGAGGGGGAAACCTCCAATACATTACATAAATGAACAATTCTTGGATGATACAATTTACAAGACCTCATTTCTATATATAGGAGTCCATCGGGCCATAATGTAATCCTAGTGGGCCACAATGTAATCCTAGCCAACCTAACAATAATAATTTAAGGGCACAATAATAACAAAATGGGGTTACAAGGGTACAATAATAACAATAAGGGGGTTACACTAACAATAATAAGGGACTATACTAGTAATATAGGGACCTAACAAATGGACAGCCCAGATCCGATTGGAGGATCGCAAATCGGTGGAGGAAAGAGGAAGGCACAAATAAAAACTTGCGATGCGATTACATACTAGCCATCGTATCTAGGAGTTAGATCGATGGCTGACATTTAATCGGAGGGACAAACGCGGAGAATTATGGGCGGATTTGCAACGAGATCTTAGCCGTCGGTTCTTGTGGATTCGACGGCTAATATTTAATCGGGAAGAATGGCATCGAAGGAGGAAAAAAGAAAGAACAAAGGGAATATTGCAATGTGATTGAGTAAGAGTCGTCGATCTCAAAACTAGATCGATAGTCAGGATTTAACTATGACAGCCAAAGGCAGAAGGGTGAGTTTTGAAAGGGGAGCGATATGGACCGTCAGATTTGAGCACAATAGAGCAGATCAACGGTTGGGAAATAATCGCAGGGTCACAATCGGAGGGAGGAAATAAACCATTAAAATGCGTCCAATGAAAAATTTGCGATTTGATGTGCCGACGATCGTTGATTGGGTTTAGATCAACGGCTGACATTCACCGAAACAACGAACTGTCGGGTTTTATTTATAACATAAGGAAGGTCGGGTTTTTATAAAATAGAAAGGAGAAAAAGGGTTGTGACTGGGTTCGGAGAGGAATTTAGGATTTTTAAGACTTTTTAGCACTCGGTTGCGGGGCTATGGTTTTGTGAAGAAAGCAAAGGGATCGGGGGTTTTTTTAAAAGAAAAGGGCTTAATCGCATCAGAGTTTTTGAAAGAAAAAGGCGAATAAGGAAATAAGAACACCCTGATTGCAATTGCGCAATGGGGTTTTAGCTCTGGGTTACGGCTCCGAGTCTTATGCGGAGAGGATGAGTTGGGGCTAAGGCCAAAGGGGCTTAAGGCCGTAAAAAATAATTTTTTTAGGCCAAAATGAAATATTTTCAAGGCTTTTTTGGCTTTCGGTAGAAGGGGAGAAAGGGGTTTTTAATCCTTCCAAAGGAATTTTCAAAGGTTTAGAGGGAATTTCGAGGGAATGAGAGGTCAATGAAATTTTTTATGGTTGAAATGGAGAAGGAAAATGGAGAAGGGAAAATGAGGGAAAATGGAACTTTTCAACAGTCTTTTCTTCAAGAAAACAACAGATTTTTCAAGTTTAATGAGGGAAACAATAGTGAAGATTAACTAAAGGGTTAGTTAACTTCACCAGAATTTAAGAACTCACAATTTGATCATGAAATTTTTTCTTAAAGGCTAGAAAAATTTGGAGCCACCATTTGATATGACAAATTTTATAGGTGGCTAACAGCGGCTCCAACTTGGGATGGTAGCTCCTTGGAGGTGTCAAGAACCTCAAATAAGTCTTATCTGGAAGTAGATCAATGCCTCATCCATTGGGCTACAAATTGTTTTACCTTTTTTGGTCTTCTTTAGATCTGACAGTGTTAGCAGCCATTAAAACCAATAGAATTATATCAAAACAAGCTTTCTACCTACCCAATCCTAATGATCTAACATTTTTTCTTCTTTTCAGAGTGCATTTGGATTGGAAATATCTTTTTACAAACATTTTATTCTTTTGAAAACATAAATCTATACTATTTCTACCCTTATTTCTCCATGAACTTAAATTAAGCAGTTGAGTTCATAAGCTTCTCTACCTGACTACACTCTGTCGGGATTAGACTATCTGACCAGAGTTTTATTCTCTAATTTCTAAAATAGGAAATTAAAAGCAATCAAGCCAAGATTAAGCAGTTTGACTTGATGAATATCTATGGCATAAAAACAAGCTGCACATAGACAAAAATTTATAGATAAATAAAGAAAAATGGTGAAGGATTAAGATCTGAAAACTAAATAACATGCTTCACTTTTCTCCAGCTCTGTTTTTAGGCTTGCTTGAGCTATTTTTCTCTTCGTTCACTGGTTCAATTTTTGGGCACATTAGAACCAATTTGATTCTATCTTTGGCTCAAGATTTAAACAAATTAGAGCCATGCATCTTTGGGAAACTCATAGGTTCAGATTTGGAGCTTGTTTGAACCTTTTTTCTTCTATCCTAATCTACCTAACTGATAAGCCAAGATTAAGAAGTTTGGAAAATCTATTTCACTAACCTATCAGCAGTAAATTGAAAACTAATTAGTCATGATTAGGCTGTATGACTAACTAGGAGTGTGTTTCTTAGGAGTGGCATTTGAGCTTGCACACTTTCAGATTTGTTTCTCTTTTTGGTATGGGGTTGTATCTTTCTTGTTTTCACTCTGCCCTCTCTTCTATCTTCTATTCTTTTTGTATTTTTCTTTTTTTCTTCAAGACAAAAATCAGCAACTGTCTAAATGCTCAAAGGTTGAGATTTATTGACATTCCTATCTAACCAATTCTATCTTGGAATATTTACACTTTTCATATGATACAAAAGTGCCAATGTAGCCGGTTGAGTAGTGACAAAAAGGAAAAGAAACTCTGGCTATTTTTCAGGGGTATCCATAGTACATTTTGAAGATTAATCTTCAAAACCAAGGCTATCACAGAAGGTGACAACTTTTCCTGTCTTTGGCTCTTGCAAATGATCCTTGCTTAATAACTTGAGCAAGTTGGGGCTTCCACACACTCTTCCAAAGGATCAACCAATAAAAGATGAAGATTCTCTTATTTTTGGTCCTCCACAATTGGTAGATTATTTGCTTCCAAGACATGAGCTTTGAGGACTATATCTTTAGTATGTTCCTTGGAAGCATCACCATCATTAACCTGCAAATCAACAAGCAGTTAAATTTCTTCTTTCTCTAAATCTATGCTTGCTTCTGATAAAAATTCAGTTTCTTTGAATGACAGATTTATATCAATGAAGGGAGGAGTTTCTTCGTGAAAATTATGGTATATCCTCAATAGGACAGTCTTCTATTTTTTTTTCTCCCTCAAAGGCTTGCCAGTATCTTTTATTGTTTTGGACAGCTAGTCTGAATTTTTCTTGAATTGTATATTGTTTGCTCTCCCAAGGTCTCAGACATGTACGAGCAACAAGGGCTAATCGACTAGAAAAACTGTTTTGGTCTTTAGGAAAAAGGATAAGTTGGAATTATTTAAAATATTTTAACAAATCCATGGCATCATCCTTATAAGCTTTAAGTCCTGGATGCTTAATCATGCATTCATCTTTCACTTGCCTAATTAAAAATTCTGCATTTCCATGAACTGTTATCTTCTGGGCTCCTGATTTCTTCAATAAGTGCAGCCCTAAAAGAAGTGCCTCATACTCTACTATGTCAATTGTGAATTGAAAGTTAAATTTATATGAATGGGATTTAGAATGATTTTTTCTTGTATTGTAAAGCCATATTCTTGCACCTACACTAGTTTTAGTACATGATCCATCAAAATTCATACTCCAAAGAGGAATAGTTCCAATATTATCATTAATTTCTTTAGTATCCTCTTTGTTTTGAGTGTCATGGGATTGTCCTATGGAATAGACACTATGTTCATGATTGTTTTGTTTAAATGGAGGTTTGGAGGGTAGCTTCCTGCTTAGTATTTGATCAATTTATTCTTCTGTTAAAGGAGAGATTTCTCTTTCAATGTAAGCAGAAGTACAACTATCCTCTTTCTCTTGATCTTCAAAAGAACCTTCTAAATATTTACAACAAAGCCCTCTATATGAATGATCAAGAGTATTTATTTTGCAATAAGTTTCAGAGACTGACTGTTTATTAATAGTCTGATCTATTTCTTTTTCTGTCAGAGGGGAAAATGTTTCTATGTTCCTTTTAACAGGAGTACAAAAATTCTCTGTTTCTTTTGAAGGCTGATTTTGAGGCTGGATGTATTCTTGAGCCTCTTGTAAGGGATATTTGTTTGTGCTTGTAGGAAAAATTTGAGGGTTTTCTAGTATTTTATGATCTTCTTCTGTTTTAAACAACTCTTCATGATTATTAGGATACTTAGTTGGAATACAAGGTTCATGAGTTGTTTCTTCTACATTATCAGGATGCCATTCTTCTTGTGCAACTCCGAATGAGTTATAACATAGAGGGAGAGTCCCTAGATATGCTAATTCTCCTTGCACATTAGATTCTGTGTTTTCTAAGTGGCTATTTGTTTCCTCAAAGCACTGTTCACTATTAGAATTTTGATTTTGTTTGTAAAGATCTCTTAACCATAAAACAAAAGTTATAGGTAGACAATTAGGAATCTCTTGGAAACCTTCCTCGTTATCTTCTATAAATTCTTTATCATAATACATGTTTAGCTCATTATCTAGGCCTTGTAAAGGTTGAGTTTATTCTTGTTTTAGAAAAATCATGGGCTGCTCTAGCTCATCAATATTTAAATCGGCCTCACTTGGAAGGAATGATGAATCATTATTTATGTTTTCAAGAATATCTTGAGTGTTCTTTATTTCTTGGATGTTTTCTTCCTCAACTAATTCATCTATTTTCTTGTAATTTTTCAGCAGGATATTAAACTCATGAATAGCTACTAAAATATCTTCAGGATGTATTGGTTCCAAATCTTCATCATTTTCTATAATGTGTTGGGTGATTTTTTGTGATGGATCATAATGTGTTTCACCCCATGATAATGATGTAGTGTTTCCTGTGTAGTTCTCATAAAACATATGTTGAAGGTCCTTTAAAGAAAACAAACTACCAGATCTCAACCATTCATACCAATCCCTAGCTTTTCCTTCTAATGTTAACATGAATATTTTCATTAGGAAATCTTCATGCCATTCAACATTCAACCTCCATACATGTATATGAAATTTGATGAGATGTAATAGAGGGTCATCAAACTTTTCACCCTGAAAAATAGGAAGGTTATCATCCCAATCCACCTGGGGCATTTTATGTGGAAACCCAGGGATATGATCTCTACTCATTGGGGCATACCTTCGTTGTATCCTTGGAATCATGTTTGTAAATCAAGAAAGATGTCACTATGTTTGTTCAATCAGTTCAAGGTCTTCCACCAGTGGAGTCATTTGGTATTTTGGGAGTTTCAGAGTGTGGAGTCGCCAGTTGGAAAATTTTTAGCTCTTAAGGAGGTAAAATGTTTTATGGTTCCACCACCATGTTTATCATGAATACCAATATAAAAATATTATGGGTCTTCTAAGGTTTTAAGGGTGTCTAAGATGAAATTAACTCATATTCCCCAGTGGAGTCGCCAGAATGTTAGGTATTTTTAATTTGCAAGATTAGCAAATACAAACTGCAAAGCCTACATATGAACCACTTTGGGATTCTACGATCTAGCCCTCCTGAATCCAGAGAGGGAACTCTCTATAAGTGTGTTTAAAGATGTGATCTTTAAGGCTTGAAATATGATATTAGGATAGTTATGAAGAGAAAGGTTTTGTTTGGTTTTGGTTGGGCTAAGATAAATGAAGGTGAAGGAAGTCTAAATGAAGGGTGAAGGTGTATGAAAGTGAAAGATTGGTTCAGCTAAAAAGATAGGCAAGAAGCAGCTTCAATCCATTGGGTTATGGAGACATAGTAGGATTTAATTGAAACAACAAGGTTCAAGAGTGGTCCATGTGGCAAGTCATCTATGTCAAAGGATCTCTTTAAGTTGATTTTATGGAATGGAATGAAACAATAAGGAAGGGAATCAAACAGATGAAGAACAAAGAGCAGCCTAAGATCAAGTAAGTACTTTGAAACTATCCTGCTTTTGGAATACACTTAAAAAAGACATAAAAGTTATCTAAGATCAGGTAAGTACTTTGAAACTAGACTGCTTTCGATGCACTTTCAATAGAAAACATTTAAAACACATAGAATAGCTTAAGATCTAGTAAGGACTTTGAACCTATCCTGCTTTCAGCATATTCAAAGGAAAAACATTCAAGATAAACACTAAAAGTAGTCTAAGATCAAGTAAGGACTTTGAACCTATCCTTCTTTCAACATACTTTAAGGGAAACTTTCAGAAACCTTTGGAGATAAAACTAGAGGACAGGGCTAACCATAGACTTCCCTAGTTCAACTTTACTTAGCATAAACTGAAAATAACATTCAAGAAAAATGTTTAAAATCTAGACAGTAAGACATGGGAATGCCAATATTCCTTAACTTCTTAGACTGTATTAAATCATTATTGAACACACAATTGGAGGAAAACATATATATAAAGCTTATCAGTGAGAGAAGGGTACTTTTGACAGTAAATCATAACTCTATAGTTGTTGTTCTTTATGAGAGAAGATGGATAGAATGGAAAAAAAAGAAAACAACAATTTACAATAAGAAAAACATCACCGTTGACATAGACCAGGATCCCATAAATCAACTTGTATTTGATGCTTCGAACCAGTTACAATCATCAAGTCCAGTGGGTCTCTACAGATTCAAACTTCTTATCTCAACTTAGGTATCGTCAATTACAAACAAAGCTTACAGCAGCTTCAGAAAACTATTTACATGCAACATATATTCAAAGACCAACCTTTTCCTCATCTTCTACAGAGGTATTTATAGAAGAAATGTGGAGGTGGGATGTAAAATAAGATCTTTAGGCTCAATTAATACAAATTAATGCTTTGAGGCTACAAGTGGCTTTTGGTAGCTGGAGAGGATTCAATTAGCCTCTGATGTGGTAATGGAGGCTTCTCGGACTGAGATATTGCTTTGTCTTTCTCTAAAACACCTTTAATTTACTTTAGATTTGTGTTTTAGGTATGATTAGGCTTAATTTCTATCTTCTGGTCTTCATATTGTCTTTAACTGCATGGATTAGGTATTTGATAGTTGAATTCATGCCTTAATCCTTCAAAATCGTGTTTAAACCTTTAATTCTTCATTTCTGCTTTTATTTTATGCTATCAAACTGATACTCTCTGTCTGTTTGATGTTCACTGTGATTTTGTTGTTTTTGCAGGCACGCAGAGGGTTTTACAATGTTATCAGTGCTCATGAGGCACGAATAAATCGATAATTCAAACCCTGAAAACCCTTGTCTTCATGGAAAATGGCCTAGGGGATCGTCATTCCCGGCCATTCATTTCTTCTTAAAATAATGGAAAAACCTTTAAAAACCTACACAAACAAGTGAAAGTTATAAAAATCCTACAGGGAAAGGTTTAAACTGCTTTGGAGGTGATATTTAATCGTGACCGTTGGATGAAATCCACCAACGGTGAGGATTTATTGCTGGGGTCAGATGGGGAGGCAGTTTGGTGAAGCGGTGGTGGAGATTAAGTCCGAGCCATTGATCTAGAGTGATCAACGGCTAAGATCAATCGTAAAGTTTATAATGTGGTGGGGTCATATTATAATGAAAATGGAGGAAAATGTAATGCAAATGGGGCAAAACCTTTGGCGGAAGCGAAAAACAGTTAAGACGAAGTTTGGAAGCGGGATAAAATAAGAGCCGTTGATCTGACATGATGGACGGCCACGATCACAAAGGTAAAAGTCAATGCAATGGAGAAGGGTGGTAAGCGGAAAATCGGCAGTGGTTTTCGCGCGGGGATGAGGGTGGTAAATGGTTTTGCCTTTTTGAACGCGATATAGGTCTACGCTCGACACTTGTCCTTTTAATACCACCCATATCACGTATTTTTTTTGCATTAACGTTCAGGTGCAAAATTACGCCATATGGAGCTTTAGCTGTTGGATGAAGGGTGGAGAGATCTAACAGTGGGAGTGTGAGCGCAACATGATAAGATGCGCGGGCAGAAAATGGTGGGGCAGGGTCAAGGCGGTTTAGATCTGGACCGTTGGATCTGAAATGGACGGTCCAGATGTATTGATGGGGAAAATAGGTCCCAAAGGAGTTGGGCCTATCGGGTTTAATCTAGACCGTTAGATCTTAAGAATGAACGGCCCAGATTTAAAGATCGGGTGATGAAAGGAATACGAGACAGGATTTCGGGTGGAGATCGGGTGAAATGTGGACCGTTGATCTACAGAGATCAAAGGTGGATCTTCGCCGAAGAGTTTTCAACTGTGAGGCTTTATGAAATAACAGAGGAAGTCAGGTTTGATCTGGACCGTTAGATCTTGGTGAATGGACGGCCTAGATCCGATCGGAGGATCGCAAATCAGTGGAGGAAAGAGGAAAGCACAAAGAAAAACTTGTGATGTGAGTACATATTGATCGTCGGATCTGGGAGTTAGATCGACGGTTGAGAGTTAATCGGAGGGACAAACACGGAGAATTATGGGCATATTTATGACAAGATCTTAGCCATCGATTCTTGTGGATTCGACGGCTAAGATTTATTCAGGAATAATGGCATCAGAGGAGGAAAAAAGAAAGAACAAAGGGAAGATTGCGATGCGATTGAGTAAGAGTCGTCGATCTCAAAACTAGATCGATGGTCAGGATTTGACTGTGAGGACCAAAGGCGGAAGGGTGAGTTTTGAAAGGGGAGCAATATGGACCGTCAGATCTGGGCACGGTAGAGCAGATCAACTGTTGGGAAACAATCGCAGGGTCACAATCGGAGGGAAGCAATAAACCATTAAAATGCATCCAATGAACAATTTGTGATGCGATGTGTTGATGATCGTTGATCGGTCTTAGATCAATGGCTGACATTCGCCGAAACAACGAACTGTCAGATTTTATTTATAACATAAGGAAGGTCAGGTTTTATAAAATACAAAGGAGAAAAAGGGTTTTGACTGGGTTCGGAGAGGAATTTAGGCTTTTTAAGCGTTTTTAGCGCCCGGTTCTGGGGCTATGGTTTTGTGAAGAAAGCAAAGGGATCGGGGGTTTTTTTTAAAAGAAAAGGGCTTAATCACATTAGAGGTTTTGAAAGCAAAAGGTGATGGGGGTTTAGCTTCGGGTTACGGCTTCGGGTCTTATGCGGAGAGGACGAGCTGGGGCTAAGGCCTTAAAAAAATTGAGTTTTTTAGGCCAAAATGAAATATTTTCAAGGCTTTTTTGGCTTTCGGTAGAAGGGGAGAAAGGGGTTTTTAAAACTTCCAAAGGAATTTTCAAAGGTTTAGAGGGAATGAGAGGTCAATGAAAATTTTTATGGATGAAATGGAGAAGGGAAAATGAGGCAAAATGGAACTTTTTAGCAGTCTTTTCTTGAGAAAAACAGCAGATTGTTTAGGTTTAATGAGGGAAACAACAGTGAAGATTAACTAAAGGGTTAGTTAACTTCATAAGACTTTAAGAACTCACAATTTGACCATGAAATTGTTTCTTAAAGGCTAGAAAAAATTGTAGCCACCATTTGATATGACAAATTTTATAGGTGGCTAACATCTTCAACTATGTTGTATTCTAGAATGAGAAGGATGGTTGAAGTGTCCAGGGAATAGCTTGACTTATGCCTTCTGGAGAGATGGTATTATATTTTTTATTTTTGGAAGTGATTTTTGTTGATACCACTTTCCTATACTTTCTCTGAGTTTTCTTCATTGAGTTGACAGGTGGATTGATTTTCCAAAAAAACAAATCTTTGATTTTCTGCTTCATCGACTCTATTGTAGTGGCCATCCCTTAGCTTCTCAAATTGTATCGGTCGGTCTGCTTCTAGGCCGGAGGGTTACTCGTAGTTTGTTTCTCGAATTTTCTCTTTTCGGTTGTGAGTATGTGTTAGCCCCTTATAAATTCCTTGGCAAGCAAACAAGGGGCTAATTGGTTTCATAAGCCTGCAAGGAATGCATTTCCTTTGTAAACACATCATCCTTACAGCCTTTTATATCCCCTGCCTTTGACTGTTATCCTCTGCTAGTATGGAGCCTATGAGCCTCAATGATTGCTATAAATTCTACTCCAAAAGCCCTACATTACCCCTGTACCCCTGCAAAATCCCCCCATCTTAATCCTTCTTCTCTTTGTCAAATTTCCCTTCTAACCATTCTAAATTATACATGTACTCTCCCAAATCATTCCTACGTCCTTTGCTTGTGCTTAAAACCCCTTATTTCCCTATCGTTGCCCTTGGCTGGCCCGAAAATACATTAGAAGTGAACCAAAAACTATGTTTTTCATATTTGGGCCCTAGCCCCCTTCGGCGATAGCCCCCGCACCCTCTTTCTCCACGTGATCCAGCGCCAGAACCACCCACCAGCACTGAAAAGCGCCTATCTCCAAGGTGTATTGGGTGCAACATCGACCATTGATCTTATTGATCGGATGGTGATCGTTGACCCCGCAACCTTTCACATTTCCCTGTTATAACCTCGACAGGGCAATCGCCGTCCATCCAAACTGTGATCCGACGGTTCGGAGTATGCCCGCCCCTGTGGTCCCCACCAGCGCACCCATTCGAAAACAGCACGGTTTTCATCGCACCACCATCCGAGAGCTAGCAGTATTTTCCCATCGGCCAGCGATTCCATACAACGATTGATGTGTGGCTCTTGTACGGTTTCAAAACCGCTTGTCCATCGCGCATTAACTTTCGATTGAGGACGCCCAGCGATATTGTTTTGAACCGTTGGATCTAGAGAAACTCATCCAACGGTTGTCGCTCCTTAAAGCCGCGCGTAGTTTAACTCCCGATCGTCGTACCCCTGGCCCACCGTCGTCCCCCCCCCGCTGCGTTGTTAGTCATTGATTTCCTTTGAGATCGACGGCCCGGATTTGTTTTCCCCGTTGTTGACTATTTCGCCGTCGCCCGGTCCTCCACGTCATTCGTACACGTGTCTCCTCCGTACATTCGTCACCCCCACGAGCATCCATCGTACATGCGCCCATTCCATTACATATAATTGGTTCATTTTCGTGTTTTTTAAGGTTTTTCATCCAAATTTGCTCCACAGAACGCCAACCACCCACCAGAGCATTTTTCACCATTTCTCTACAATTTTTCCTCCATTTCCTCATCTGCACGGCCATTTCCTTCATCCACATTGCATCCAGTATTCCCGTCCATGGATTTCGTGACAAGTTTGCTGTTTTGCAGGGTTTCAAGCGCGGAAAACCGCCATTGCTCATTTTTTCTGTCACAGTGGCAGACATGCAGGAAAGGGCCACGTACAAAGATACATTTAATGAAGAAAAGGCCCAGGGAAGTGTTTGACGTGATTGTAATCAAAGGACAGGGTCAAAATTCTGTCACTCTCCTCTGGATCCATTAAAAGCACAGATTTCACGGCCAGAAGGTAACTATGGGAGCGGCAAAGAGAAATCAGCAAGGAAATCGAAGAGTTAAAGCATTAAACGGGAGATTTTAAAGCATTAATCTAGTTTTTCAGAGGCAAGGTACCAGATTGAAAACCCCGAAGATCAATCAGAAGTTTAATGCATGGGAAACCGTACCACCAGGGTTTTCTACAGTAGCAGGATGTTTTTCTTCATCAGAGGACAAAAGGCCCATGCAGTCCTACATGATCAGAAGCATTTGTTGCACAAGTATGGCAGACTTCACTGTCTTTCATTGACCTTTTTTTTGTTCACCAATAGTACTGCAGAAGCACCATAGCTAGAATACATCAAAGTCATTTCATAATAGTCTGAAGGCTGAAGAAGATCATTCATGCACCCAAAGAAAACCAAGAATTGAATGCACAGGATTTAGAACAGAATGGGCTTCGGCCCTCTTTCTTTTCAGAGGTTTAATACTGCATTTAGTTTTTCACCTACCTCCTCGGCTCATCTTTTGCTATAAGACTCAGGAAGAAATTATTGTCAAGGTTGTTGATCAGTTATCAGAGAACTGCAAGTAGTTTCTTTTGAGACACAGTCTCTGTGTAAAGATTGTAAGATAGGTTGAAGGATATGTTTTCAGACTGAGTGTTCAGCTATTGGCAATATTGTACTTGATTGTTATTGTTATTTAATATGACAAGCACATTTCTTTGGATCTTGATCTGAAGCAGTGGTGATGTTTTCCTATCTCTGTGTTTACATTCATTTCATTTTGTTTCTACTGGCTTGCATCAGAATATTGGCATAGGATTTACCCTTGTTAGGTACCCTATGCTTCTGCTCTCCTTGCCATTCATGTTTCTCTTCTGAATGTATTATCTAAGGAATGTTTTCAGTTGGTTTAACCAGTGTAGTGGATGTTATTTCCTGCTCTCTAATGTATGAATTAAATGAACTCATTTCTTGGATGTTCCTTGTTATAGATTCAGTTGGAAGATTTGGGAACACTGGGGATTAGAGTTAGCCCTGTCCACTAGGATCCTTGTATGACCTGCTGATTTGTAATTTTGTGCTCTGAAATCTGTGTTATCTCTTCTCCTCTTACCCTCCACATCATAATCATCTTGAAGATCCTAAGTTTCAGATGACTAGCCCAATTGAAACCCTATCTATCGATTAGCAAGCAAATCCTTTCCTGACTCCATTGCCCAATGGTTTTGAATACTTCCTGGAATATTTCATCTCTTCCTTATCCCTCTTTGCTCATTCTTGTCTTACACTGAATCCTTCTTTCCTGATAACCAACAACCAAACAAACAATCAAACAAACAAACCCGTGCCTATAACTAGCCTAACATCTTAAACTTTGAGCTTCATAGACATAAACCTTTTCTCATACAGAGAGATCCCTCTTTGGACCCAGGAGGGCTAGATCCTGAGGTCTGAAGTGGTTCTGATGTTGTCTCATCTTTTGGTCTTTCCAATCTGGCCAAAACATGGGAACCCCAACATAATGGCGACTCCGCTGGGGAAGCTGAGTGCATTACACCTTAAACATTCATAGGCACTCAAAACACCTACAATCTTTGGTTAGGTTGGCAGTTAAACACTCTTATTCTCACATCAACCTCTATACCATTTTTTGTGTTTTCCCATACTCTTGGACAGAGTCTGGAGAGGGCCAGGTAGCCTCTGAATCTCACACTCTTTCAGAGGTGACATATCTGGTAAATTCCCTCCCAGTCAATCTCTGGTTAGAGTTTGTTGTGTTTGAAAATACCCTTGAAAAGGGACATCTCAAGAGCACTGTGGTGGACAGTGTACCCTCCGAAAAACATCCTAAACCTTCCACCTGGCGACTCCATAGTTCCCTAAACGTTTCAAAGACTCCACTGGTGATCAGTAGGCCTGCTGATTATCTTGGTTCACATTAGACTCCACTGGGAGACCAACCCCCATAACAACATCAACCACAGTAGAAGTAACAAGTAGGGTTAAGCTGCTTGGTCAGAGACAACTTTCTGGCTTCTAGAACCATTCATACAAGAGCTTACCCTGACCCAGCCCCACCTGAAATAGTTGATAACCCAGAGAGCATCCTCAAGGGAGCTCCTGCACTTAAAAGATCAACTATTTCCGAACACATACATAGAGCTAATTCTGCACCAGAAGATCTTACAACTCTATCACACTTTCACCTTGACCTAGACCTACCTAACAGCTTATCTAGAACAAGGTCATTCAGTAGCTTAGACCAGCCAGACCCTGAGCTTCCAAATTCACCTCACCAAAGTGGTAGACACCTTGGGAACAGACAGACCCCTCCATCAACACCTCCTGATATACATTTCATACAAAACTTGAGTCTCAGTCACCCTAGGTCTGCGCATCAGTCTTCTGCTAGTCATAACATTCTTGTCATCCATATACCAGCTGCCCAAGTTAACCCTTTACCTCAGCAAAACATCATCATGGCAGCCTGGTATGCACCTCTGGTTTTACCTCAGCCTCTAGTACCCTTACCAAATGATTATTAGTCAAAGATCCCACACTTCACTGCAAAGGAGTCCATCATAGCCCAACAACATGTAGATAAGATGGAAGATTCTTTTGACTACATGGAAATAGATGATGATACAGTCAAAATGAGAATATTTGCACAAAGCTTAGGGGGTGATGTGAAGAAATGGTTTAAGGGCCTACCTCCAGGTAGCATAAATCATCTTTCGGGCTTGTATCAGACTTTCATAAACAAATGGGAAACTAGGGCAAACCCTCACCAACTCCTAGCAGAATACATGACCCTTAAAAGAAACGCAGGAGAGAGTGTCCATGATTACACGACAAGGTTTAACAGCATTTAAAATGCCCTCCCTCCACATATGAAACCTCCAAAAGGCATGGCCTATAGTAGATCTGACAAGAAAACATATATAAATAGAAAATATGCCCAATAAATCATAGAAGACAAAACTTCAAATCTTCATTAATATCAAAACCCTTAAGGTAGGGCAACACCATACATTCACTCCTTAAGGAAGGAGATCACTCCACAAGCCATATGCTTGCCCATACAATAATCCTTGACATCTCTCAATGGAGAGTCTCTAACCTCTATATAGGTTTCATATATGCAATACCATGGGTAGTTACCATGGGTCTCTCAATACCACACATCCAATACAATGGGCTTATCACTTTATTCCCTTGCTACATGTGGTCCCTTACATAATGTGGGTTAACCACTTTATTTATTAACTATGGCCCATTTATTTATCATTCTTATATTAATACATCATATTATTCCCTTGGGTACCTCCCTCTGTACCATATATTATCCCCCCATAGGTACACTACATTACACCCCCCTTAAACATGTTTCGTCCCTGAAACATGAGAAGAACACAAATAATAAGATCTACTCAAAAGAGTATTCCACTGGTACCATTCATGTGCATCTAGCCATCCAAGGGAAAGGTGAACACTTGATCTAGTCGGTGCCTTGCTCGCTTGAGATGGAAGCGGGTTCTGGTGGTTCTTCATTGTTGATGTGTTGTTAGTGGATCGTCACACCTCTCGATGTGTCGTCCAGGGGTTGTTGTCCTTGTTGCTAATTCGTTGCCACCTCGCTGGTTGTTGTCTTGCTGGGTGATGCGGGTGGTGATATGTTGAAGCTTTAACTGATGTAATATCTTTCCTTAATTCCTCCATGATTGGTGATGGAGTGGTGTCTGGGTCCTTTATTGGTACTTGCTTTGATGTCTGTGTTTGGCTGTCTACCATCAAAGGCTCATCATCTGATGTGTCTGCGTCGTTAGATATTTTTTCTTCTTCTTCCACGGTCTCTGCATGGTTCCCAATGCAAATATCGTGCAATGTAATTTTCTTCTTTTTATACCAGGGCTTCATGAATTTCTTTTGCACATTAAAATTGACAGTACCAACGGATTCCATCCAAGGATGTCCCAAAACAACATCCACAACAACCATATCTGAAGCATAAAAATCAGAATGTAACACATACTTATCCATAGAAATCTTCAAATCTTTATAAATTTGAACATCTTCATTATCAACCTGTGTGTTTTCAATATGCTTTGCTCGAACTTGCAATTTTTTAGCCAAATTCAGATTGATACAATTATGCTTGCAACTAGGAATGATAGACACAACAATGTTCTCTTTCTGAATACTTCCATGAATCCGTAATATGGAAATATTAGTAGAAAATAAGTCTTTATGGCTCTTGATATCCTTCTTTCCGGCTTGAGACCACTTGTCCAAAAGGACTTTTTCAAGTTTTTTCTCGGGAAGTTTCCTCACTAAGCTGTCAAGTGAGGTCCACCATTTATTTGCCTCATCTTTCATATGAAGCCCTATGGAGCATATCCAAAAACTTGAATATTGAGCCTTGAGATGTTGTAAAAAATATTCAATAGTAGGGCCATCATCTTTTCCTGTAAACTTCATCTTGCGAGAATCCATAAAATAAAGTAAGGGTTTTGAAGAAAATCACTTACTTTGGCAAGAATTTAAAATGGACATTACTCGGTCAATATAACTCAGAATCCTTAATATAACCTATTTTTAAAAATGGAATAGCCATTCTGCATCTAACCATGTGACTGAAATCCCGATCTAGGCACTCTGGAAACACAGATTTGCGCTGCAACTGCCCCGACATCACAAAATTTCTGAAAAAATGCCTGATTTTAAATCAGTGATAACTCCCTCATCCGGACTCCGATTCGACTAATTTTTTTTTGAAATTTTGTATTTTTCCGTAAGGAATCCATATATGATATTTATTTCTGAAACATTTTCACTAAATTTTCCAGATCTGCTCTACAAACTCGCCGCCCAAAAATTTCTTTGGCAAGAATTTAAAATGGACATTACTCGGTCAATATAACTCAGAATCCATAATATAACCTATTTTCAAAAATGGAATAGCCATTCTGCATCTAACCATATGGCTGAAATCCCGATCTAGGCACTCTGGAAACACATATTTGCGCTGCGACTGTCCCAGCGTCACAAAATTTTTGAAAAAATCGCTGATTTTAAATCAGTGATAACTCATTCATCCGGACTCCGATTCGACTGATTTTTTTTTTGAAATTGAGTATTTTTCCATAAGGAATTCAGATCTGATATTTATTTCTGAAAAATAAATCACCAATTTTCCAGATCTTCTCTACAAACTCGCCGCCCAAAAATTTCCTGCAAAAAAATGAAAAAACAAATCTCCAAACTCTGCCCAAGAAAGTGCTCCGATACCACTTGTAGTAGATCTGACAAGAAAACATATATAAATAGAAAATATGCCCAATATATCATAGAAGATAAAACTTCAGATCTTCATTAATATCAAAACCCTTAAGGTAGGGCAACACCATACATTCACTCCTTAAGGAAGGAGATCACTCCACAAGCCATATGCTTTCCCATACAATAATCCTTGACATCTCTCAATGGAGAGTCTCTAACCTCTATATAGGTTTCATACATGCGATACCTTGGGTAGTTACCGTGGGTCTCTCAATACCATACATCCAATACAATGGGCTTATCACTTTATTCCCTTGCTACATGTGGTCCGTTACATAATGTGGGTTAACCACTTTATTTATTAACTATGGCCCATTTATTTATCATTCTTATATTAATACATCATATTATTCCCTTGGGTACCTCCCTCTGTACCCTATATTATCCCCTCTAGGTACACTACATGGCCCTAGAAAAATACCCTAAGGGTTTTGATGCTGACATGGCCTATGAGCTTAGGGATAAGGAATACAACACATTGGAGGACATGCAGAAAGAAGCAGTGAACATAGAGGCAAATCTGATTGAGAAAAGAGCAAGACTGAGATATGAGAGGAGGGTAACATATAAGGATGAAAATGTAGCTTCCACATCTGACCCAAATCACGATCATCTAGCTAAAAAGGTGGACAAGCTATACCAAATGATGGAAAAAATGGTTGTCATGGTCAGTAACCAGAATAGAAACCAAAACCAGAACCAGAACTTTAGAAGAAACAATAACGTTCCCAACAGACAAAGAGAATCAGATCAACAAGTTTTTCCCCCATTCCAAGAGAATTTTCTTGATGAAGATGAGGGAATCATAGAGGATTCTAATCAGCCCTCACCCTCTCGTTGGCAGGAGGAATGGTTGGAATCTAAAGATTACAGATTAAGATTTGAAAATGCCATGATGCAGGTCAGAGGACAACATGAACTCAGAAGCAAGAAGAGTCAAGACAGTTCCAAAGCCAAGATTTCTAAGGTCACCATTAAGAAAAGGTCTGAGAAATCTTCTAAAGGGACTGCTGAGAGTACCAAGTCAGCAGCTAAGAGTTCTGGTCAGAACAAGGAAAAAGACAACCAAAACACTGGGAAACAAAGCCAACCCATTAGCAGTGCTAGCACTTCAGTTAGTACTCCTGATACAGCAGTTCCTAACCCTGTACATGGTGAGAAATCACACACTGATTCAGCCACTAAAGTAGTGGCTAACAAAACAAAGTTGAACATTCCAAAGAGTCAGTCCACTTTCAATTTGGAGAGTGAGATTGCAAAAATTAAAATCTCTGTCCCGCTCTCTCAGCTGGCCACTCAAGATGTATATAAAGGCCAAATTTTGAAAGCATTAAATTTAGGTGAAAACAGTGACACTGTAAATCTGAGTGATGACTAGACTGCCCTTCTGTTTGGCCCAAAAATAGAGGGAAAGTTTCAGGAAGGGGTAGTTCCACCTTTCTATATCAGTCTCAACATTCATGAAAAGATTCTTCATAATGCAATGCATGATTCTGGAGCATCTCACAACCTGTGGCCTAAGGTAGTCATGGAAAGGCTAGGCCTAGAGATAACCCGTCCTTACAAAGATTTATATTCATTCGACTCTAGCAGAGTAAAATGCCTTGGCCTAATCAAAGACCTGTGTGTGAGTCTTACTCAGATTCCTGCTAAATGTATGGTCATGAATTTTGTGGTGGCAGATGTGCCAACCAAGTATGGCATGTTATTATCTAGATCATGGGGAGCCAAGTTGCAAGGCACAATGCAGATGGATGGCTCATATGCCACTATCCCTATATTTGGCCAACTTAGAAAACTGTATAGGGAGACACAGATGAAATCCCTAGTCAGTAGCCTCGAAAAGCCTGAAAACTCTCCTTTATACTCTGTACACACAGACCTGGATTCCTTTATCTTCTGCAATAATGAATCTTTAGGGAATCCATAATCTGAAGAGGTGGATACCAGCAAAGGTATACAAGATGAAACAGAGCCAACGGATTTTAACATAATGGCTACCCTAGACTCAGAGGATGAAGACGTAGAAAACCTTGAACAGTGCACTGAAACAACAACGTAAAGTGAACCAGAAGTAGAACGTAATCAGCCAGCGAGTCACCTCTCTGACTTCCACACACATAACGAAGAAGAAAACTGCAACGAAACCTGTAGGATATGCGGTGGAGACCTAAATCCGAGTGAACAAGAAACAACACGTAAACAGCCATCCGGCCAGATCCCTGAACCTCATACATTTCAAAAAGAACAAAGCGATCCACAGCCTAGTACAGGCCCTATAACACAACACAATGGCGAACCCGGCTGTAAGGGAAAGAACAATGATAATCATGAGAATAACTCCTTATGGGAAATGAGCTTTGACGGGTCCTGTACTAAAAGGACTGCAGGGGTGGGGGTATGGTTACACAATACAGAGAATGATTATGCAGAGAGCCATGCCTGCAATTTACACTTCAAATGTACAAACAATGTCGCAGAATACGAGGCTCTTATTCTAGGTTTGAACTTGTTGAAAAAATTAGGAGCCCGTAGGATAAAGGTGTGTGGAGACTCTGAGCTAATTATTAAACAGGTGAATGGTGAATACACAGTGAAACATCCTAGGCTGAGAGCATACAGGAATGACACTATGGATCTACTGAAAACGTTTGTTGAATACCAATTAGTGTTCGTTCCTAGGAGTCAAAATGTCATTGCAAACGGATTATCTTGCCTAGCCAGTTCCTACCCCAAGACTCCCAGTGACCAAAAGATCATCATTCAGACTAAATTTAGACCTGTTGTGCTAGACAATGAAAAATATTGGCAGGTTTTTGAAGGTGATAAACAGATCGAAGATTTTCTGATGGGCAGAAATGAGTTTGAATTTTCTGACTCAGACTCCCAACCTGACCATAGCTGCCTAAGTGATGAGTCCTCAGATGATGAAGAAACACCATGTTACATAGAAATAAACTCTTTAGATTAACAAACTGGAAACCTAGACCGCAAATGTGAAAATGCAGATAGTGAAGAAATAGAGGTGCTGCAGGCCAAAGCTAATAATATACCCAGAGGCCTGGCACCCTTAGAGAACTTCTTTGACTTTGACGATGTGGAAAAAAGGCCCACTATAGAACATGAGGACTCTGATGTGGAAGAATGCAACATATGCACTGAAGATAAGCCCAAAATGATTAAGCTGGCTAAGTCTTTACCGGTAGACATGAAGAAGAAATACATTGACCTTTTCAAGGAATTCATTGATGTGTTTGCCTGGAGTTATGAGGAGTTAAAGGCCTATGACACAAACATAATCCAGCACAAAATACCCCTGAAAGAAAATCAAAAGCCCTTCAGACAAAAGCTTCGTAGGATCAATCCTAAAAAATTGCCTGCAGTAGAGAAAGAGATTAAGAAGATGTATGAGGCAGGCATTATTGTTCCTATAAGGTTTTCTGATTGGGTTTCAAATCTAGTGGCTGTGAGGAAGAAAACAGGTGAGATCAGATTTTGTATTGACTTTAGAAATCTCAACAGAGCCTCACTCAAAGATAACTACCCCCTACCGAAAATGGAACATATTCTTCAGAAGGTAGTGGGCTCTAAGAGAATCTCCCTGCTGGATGGTTTCTCAGGTTACAACCAAGTCTTAGTAATCCCAGAAGACCAACTCAAAACAAGCTTTACCACTCCATGGGGTACCTTCATGTATGTGAATATTCCTTTTGGATTGATGAACGCTGGAGCAACCTTCCAAAGAGCGATGGTCATAGCTTTTTCAGATGAGATAGGGCACTTCATTGTTATTTACTTAGATGACATAACAGTATTTTCCAAGACTGAAGAAGAACATCTAAAACATCTAAGAAAATTGTTTGAAAAGTGTAGAAGGTTTGGTCTGTCACTGAATCCCAAAAAGACTATATTTGGGCTGCAAGAAGGAAAGCTTCTTGGCCACATTATATCTGAAAATGGAATCAGGATAGACCCACAACGAGTTGAGGGAATACTACAAATCACACACCCAAGAAACATCAAGGAATTACAGTCCTTCATTGGGAAAATCAACTTCCTTAGGAGATTTATCCCCAACCTGGCTGAACACCTAAGAAATATGACTAACATGCTAAAGAAAGGTGAAGGGGTTAAATGGACTGTTGGAGCTAAACAATCTTTTGAATCAGTAAAACTTGCACTCACCCAAGCTCCTGTTCTGATCAGCCCTGATTTCTCTAAAGATTTCATGATCTTTTCATTTGCCTCTGAGCATACAGTGGCTACAGTCTTTCTGCAGAAAAACACAGAGGGGATGGAACAGCCAATTGCCTTTTTTAGCAAAGCACTTAGAGATGCTCCCTTGAAATACAATATAATTGAAAAATAGTCTTATGCTCTTGTTAAGGCTTTAAAGGAATTCAGGGTGTACATATTTCATTCTCACACCATAGCTTATGTGCCCAACACCATAGTCAAAGATATATTGTCCCAAGACCCAGATGGGAAAAGGGGCAAGTGGATAGCAGTGATCCTAAAATATGACCTTGAGATAAAACCCACCAAACTGATTAAAGGTCAGGGCTTAGCTAAATTAATGGCTGAATCAAACCTACAAGCCCTAGACATTAACATGATAAATACTTTGGATGAGCAACAAGAATTTCTTGATCCCACTGTTAAGGAAGAATTTCAGAGCTCTCCTTGGTATTCCGACATTCTGTATGTGCTTATACACCTCAATGCCCCTCCTGGATTATCGAAGACCAAGGCCAGATTATTAAAGCTAAAAACCAGAAATTACTGCATTGTGAATGAAAATTTATACTGGAAGAATCCTAATGGCCTATTGCTTAAATGTTTGCTTGAAAATGAGGCAGATAGGGTTAAACAAGAATTCCATGTTGGATAACGTGGAGACGACCTGAGTTGGAAAACCACTGCAAACAAAATAATCAGAGCTGGCTATTATTGGCCCACACTCTTCAATGATGTTCATAAAATGATAGTTTCCTGCCACAAATGTCAGATCTTTGAGGGCAAAATAAATCTCCTCCCTCTAACCCTACAATCCATCACTGTTGAAGGTCCCTTTCTGCAATGGGGCCTAGATTTCATAGGGGAGATTCACCCTGCTTCTTCTGCACATCACAAATGGATCCTAACAGCCACATACTACTTCACTAGGTGGATAGAGGCCATACCCACTAGGAATGCCACAGATTCAGTCATCATTAGTTTCCTAGAAGGTCACATCCTCTCTCAGTTTGGTTGCCCAAGGAAAATAATCACTGATAATGCTACTGCTTTCGAATCCAAAAAGATGGTTGATTTTTGTCATAGGTACCAAATAGAAATTGGTCATTCAACTGCCAATTACCCTCAAGGTAATGGATTAGGTGAATCATCAAACAAGAGCCTGGTGATCATCATCAAGAAGCTGTTGGAAGAGAATAAAAAATCATGGAATAACAAGCTAGTACATGCTTTGTGGGCTGATAGGCTTACAACAAAGAAGTCCATTGGCATGTCACCATTCCAGCTGGTCTATGGTACGGAAGCAGTATTCCCTACCAGCCTTGGGATACCAGTGATCAGGATGGTCCAAGAGATCCAAACAGAAGAAGACGGCATGGTGAGGAGAATAAACCAAACAATCCATCTTCAGCAAACAAGGGAAGAGGTCTACAAAATAGCAGTGAAAGTTCAGGAGAACATAAAGAAATTATTTGACAAAAGAACCAAAGCTGTTGATTTCAAAGTTTGAGATAAGGTTCTGAAGTGGGATTCGAGAAGAGAAGATAAAGGAAAGCACAACAAATTTGACAGTTTGTGGCAAGGTCCATACCTCATACAGGCCACTGTGGGTCCAAATGCTTTCTTCTTACAAGAACTAGATGGTACAGAGCTGTTTGGGGGTCCTGTCAATGGCAGGATGCTCAAACACTACTTCTGTTAATTCACAATTTCTAGTTTCATTTCCATTGTACATACCATTGCATTTTTTATTTTCAAAGAAAAAGTGAAAATGTTTCAAAAAAAAAAACAGAGGATAGTAAGAGGTTCAGACATGCTTAAAACATGAACCTCTGATGTGCAAATGATTGGCTCTAATAAGCTCAAAACCTGAGCCAAATCAAGTAAGGCCGCTGGTCCTAACATGCCCAAAATCTGGACCAGCAAAGGAAAAAGAAGAATCGACTCTAACATGCCCAAAACCAGAGTTGAAATGAAGAAAAGGAGGTGACTCTAACATGCTCAAAATTTGAGTCACAAAAAGGAAGGAAGGATGTTTCAAGTTTAGATCCGAAGCCTTCACAGTTTTGTTTTCATTTTTCTGCAAGTTTCTGTCCATGTGCAATTGTTTTTATGCCTTGGATCCACAGCAAGTCAGACAGTCTAATCCTGGCTTGACTGTTTTTCAATTTCTGTTGTAGAATGTAGAGAAGAAATCTGCTGGACAGTTTAATCCCAGCAGATGTTAGATTAGGTAGAGAAACATATGAGACCAACAATTTAATCTGGTCTCATGGGGCAATAAGGGTAGATTTAGAATAGGTTTATTTTCTATTTGCAAAAATAAAAGATGTAAAGGGTCTGCTAGCTCAAATGCACCCTGGAAGAAGAAAAAATGCTAAGACTGTAGTGTGGGTAGGTAGTTTGTGGAAGGAAGTTTTTCTGCTGATGTAATGATTTCATATTGTGGCAGCTGATCAAAGAAATAAAGAGATGTGCCAAGCAGTAGGTCAATGGCCTACTCCAAATATCTACTCTCTGAATTCTTGACTCCTTTAAGAAGAAGCCATCCCCATGTGGAGCCACAGTTAGCCCCTTATAAATTCCTTGGCAAGCAAGCAAGGGGTTAATTGGTTTCATAAGCCTACAAGGAATGCATTTCCTTTGTAAACACATCATCCTTACAGCCTTTTATATTCCCTGCCTTTGACTGTTGTCCTTTGCTAGTATGGAGCCTATGAGCCTCAATGATTGCTATAAATTCTGCTCCAAAAGCCCTACATTACCCCTGTACCCCTGCAAAATCCCCCCATCTTAATCCTTCTTCTCTTTGTCAAATTTCCCTTCTAACCTTTCTAAATTATACCTGTACTCTCCCAAATCATTCCTACGTCCTTTGTTTGTGCTTAAAACCCCTTATTTCCCTATCGTTTCCCTTGGTTGGCCCGAAAATACATTAGAAGCGAACCAAAAACTATGTTTTTCATATTTGGGCCCTAGCCCCCTTCAGCCATAGCCCCCGCACCCTCTTTCTCCACGTGATCCAGCGCCAAAACCACCCGCCAGCACTGAAAAGCGCCTATATCCAAGGTGTATCGGGTGCAACATCGACCGTTGATCTTATTGATCGGACGGTGATCGTTGACCCCGCAACCTTTCGCGTTTCCCCGTTATAACCCCGACAGGGCAATCAACGTCCATCCAAACTGTGATCCAACGGTTCGGAGTCCGCATGCCCCTGTGGTCCCCACCAGCATGCCCGTCCGAAAACAGCCCAGTTTTCATCGCACCACCATCCAAGAGCTGGTGGTATTTTCCCATCGGCCAGCGATTCCATACAGCGATTGACGTGTGGCTCTTGTACAATTTCAAAATCGCTTGTCCATCGCGCATTAACTTTCGACTTAGGACGCCCAGCGATATTTTTGTGAACCGTTGGATCTGGAGCAGCTCATCCAATGGCTATCACTCCTCAAAGCCACGCGTAATCTAACTCCCGATCGCCATACCCCTGGCCCACCGTCATTGCCCCCCGCTACGTTGTTAGTCGTTGATTTCCTTTGAGATCGACGGCCCGGATTTGTTTTCCCCGCTGTTGACTATTCCGCCATCGCCCAGTCCTCCACGTCATTCGTACACGTGTCTCCTCCATACATTCGTCACCCCCACGAGCATCCATCGTACATGCGCCCATTCCATTACATATAATTGGTTCATTTTTCGTGTTTTTTAAGGTTTTTCATCCAAATTTGCTTCGCAGACCACCAACCACCCACCAGAGCGTTTTTCACCATTTCTCTGCAATTTTTCCTCCATTTCGTCATCTGCATGGCCATTTCCTTCATCCACACTACATCCATTATTCTCGTCCATGGATTTCGTGACAAGTTTGTTGTTTTGCAGGGTTTCAACCGCGGAAAACCGCCATGGCTCATTGTTTCTGTCACAATGGCAGACATGCAGGAAAGGGCCATGTACAAAGATACATTTAATGAAGAAAAGGCCCAGGGAAGTGTTTTATGTGATTGTAATCAAAGGACATGGTCAAAATTCTGTCACTGTGATCCGGAGCCATTAAAAGCACAGAGTTCATGGCCAGAAGGTAACTATGGGAGCGGCAAAGAGAAATCAGCAAGGAAATCGAAGAGTTAAAGCACTAAACGGTAGATTTTAAAGGATTAATCCAGTTTTTCAGAGGCAAGGTACCAGATTGAAAACCCCAAAGATCAATCAGAATTTTAATGCACGGGAAAATGTACCACCAGGGTTTTCTACAGCAACAGGATGTTTTTCTTCATCAGATGACAAAAGGCCCATGCAGTTTTTATTATACATTGTGTTCATGAGGTTTCCTACCCCAACAGCAGTCCTACATGATCAGAAGCATTTGTTGCACAAGTATGGCAGACTTCACTATCTTTCATTTACCTTTTGTTTATTCACCAATAGTACTGCAGAAGCACCACAGCTAGAATACATCAGAGTCATTTCATAATAGTCTGAAGGCTGAAGAAGATCATTCATGCACCCAAAGAACACCAAGAATTGAATGCACAGGATTTAAAACAGAATGGGCTTCGGCCCTCTTTCTTTTCAGAGGTTTAATAGTACATTTAGTTTTTCACCTACCTCCTCGGCTCATCTTCTGCTATAAGACTCAGGAAGAAATTATTTTCAAGGTTGTTGATCAGTTATCAGAGAACTGCAAGTAGTTTCTTTTGAGACATAGTCTCTGTGTAAATATTGTAAGATAGGTTGAAGGATATGTTTTCAGACTGAGTGTTCAGCTATTAGCAATATTGTACTTGATTGGTATTGTTATTTAATATGACAAGCACATTTCTTTGGATCCTGATCTGAAGTAGCGGTGATGTTTTCCTATCTCTGTGTTTACATTCATTTCATTTCGTTTCTACTGGCTTGCATAAGAATATTGGCATAGGATTTACCCTTGTTAGGTACTCTATGTTTCTGCTCTCCTTGCCATTCATGTTTCTCTTCTGAATGTATTATCTAAGGAATGTTTTCAGTTGGTTTAACCAGTGTAGTGGATGCTATTGCCTGCTCTCTGATGTATGAATTAAATGAACTCAGTTCTTAGATGTTTCTTGTTATAGATTCAGTTGGAATATTTGGGAACACTGGGGATTAGAGTTAGCCCTGTCCACTAGGATCCTTGTACGACCTGCTGATCTGTAATTTTGTGCTCTGAAATCTGTGTTATCTCTTCTCCTCTTACCCTCCACATCATAATCATCTTGAAGATCCTAAGTTTCAGATGACTAGCCCAATTGAAAGCCTGTCTATCGATTAGCAAGAAAATCCTTTCCTGACTCCATTTCCCAATGGTTTTGAATACTTCCTGGAATATTTCATCTCTGCCTTATCCCTCTTTGCTCATTCTTGTCTTACACTGAATCCTTCTTTCCTGATAACCATCAACCAAACAAACAATCAAACAAACAAACCCGTGCCTATAACTAGCCTAACATCTTAAAGTTTGAGCTTCATAGACATAAACCTTTGCTCATACAGAGAGATCCTTCTCTGGACCCAGGAGGGCTAGATCCTGAGGTCTGAAGTGGTTCTGATATTGTCTCATCTTTTGGTCTTGCTAATCTGGCCAAAACATGGGAACCCCAATAGTATGCAATTAAACGTGTTTACTACATGCAAGACACCTGGTGATTCATTGTGTGCAACAATTTCTTCCTTTTCTTCTTCAGAGTCAGTCCGCTCATCAGCAAGCACCACATCACAAAGATGCATAGCAAGAACGTTCATGGTGTGACTCCATTCTGGGAATGTCTTCTCAGAATGATAGGCTTGATGAAATGAACAATGTTTATCCATGCCAAAACCTTCAACATTAAACACAACGTTCAAGCTTCTCGTAGACTTTGTCGATTGTTTACTGCTACTACCCTAATTCACAATCCTTCTAAGAAACTTGAATTGCGGAGGCTGGCTGCTCACAGTAGTCTCACTTTACCTTTGTTTGTGTTCTTCCATCTCATTTTACATATTCCTGGCAATATGGGTCAAGTTTTCAAGGTCAAACGATTGTTCTCTTTAGCCTTGCTTACAGAGGTTTGATACCTTTTACCTATGTATCTAGAGTCTTTTGTTGTTTCATCATCTGTGAGTGTAGGCCCTTCGAAACTGTGATAGCCTCTTCATAATTTTCCATTAATGTTGGTTTTTCATTTCTCTCCATGAAATGCACAATGCTTGTCGACATGGAAGAATTATAGAAATCTATTTTTATTTAGTCGTGATGTTTCATGTCTTCTGGAAATATATTCAAGATATGGTTGAAACTCTTATTGAAATGATTCACTTTATCCCTTTTCTCCATCTTTATATTACCCAGTTCTTTCAATAAAATGGCTGGGGTCTTATCATCAACAATTTTTTCAATAAATATTTTCTTAATCCCCATCAATTTTGGATGGAGTTCAGAGGAAGGTTGTGATACCATACAGTTTCTGTACCATCCAAGGTACATGGGAAAAGTCTACATGCAACATAATCATGAAATGGATCAAGTGTTTGTAGATGTAGGTAATATTTATCTATATTTTCTTTACCCTTTACTGTTCTATCAGGGTCATAATTTATTAAGAGCTTCTCTAAGTTCTTCATCATATTGTGTAAAACACAGGGAAAATTTTAGGGGCGAATTTTAGCCCAAAGGCGAATTTTAAGGGATTTTAAATTTTATTAGGGCGAATTTTTTATATAAAAACCATTTTTTATAGTTTAATAAAGTTAGCCCAAAAAATATTTTAAAAATAATTAATTATTTAATATTAGCCCACCAAAAAAAGGGCGCACAAAACTGGAAACATGAAATTCGCCCCCGATTTTCCAGATTTCCATGGCATTCACCCCATTTTTTCAGTGGTTCGGAGAGGTTCTTGCTGGCTGAGCGAGGCCGAGTCAGAAAAAAACAGTCATAGGAATCCCATCATGGTCCGTTAGGGCCTGGCCGAGTGTTGATGGCAGGGGTTTGCGAGTTCAGTGATTGCCCAATTGTTCACCTAAATGGATTCGGTCGCACAAGGGGTATTTTGGCTGGAATACGATTTTGCTATTAATAGCTGTTTGTTTCAATAAGGAATCCATGAGTTTAAGGACGTGCGAGCTTAAGGTATCCTGCGCTTAAAGGCAGGAGAGGCCAAGGCCTCGTAAGGAGAGCTTTTGGTTATTACAGGTTTTGCAGGTGGAAATTGTGTAGCAGGACATGGTTTCTGAAGTGGAACCCGTGGCTAAAAATGCCACAGGGAGTTGCTTTGCAAAGGTTCATGATGTTTTTACCTTGACATATTCGGCCTATAGAAAAACAGACGCAGATAGTCCTTCTTCAGCTGCTGCTAACAATAATACTAAAGGTGAGGGGGAATATTGGGGTTGTGCTAGGGGCTTTTTTGTGGGGTTTGGGATTTCTGTTCTGGGTATATTCATGTTTGTGGTGTATATACACTGATTTAATTTTTAAGTGTATTGTATTATTTTGGGCTCAAGATAAGCTTGGATGAGCTGATCTGATCTTTAAGTCTCCTTGTAGCCCAAGCTGAGCTGTTTCCCCTACTACATTTCTTCATTTTTTTCTTTAATACTTAAGTTTGTTGGTTTGCTATGAAACAGATAAACATAATAATAACGGACGGTAAACTCGAACACATATCCATTACTTTTAGATTTTTATTTTTTTTTCGGTTTCGTTTCTTTTGAATTTTTTTTTACTTTCAACTGCATTATGATCAGAATATATTATCTTATAGTGTTGGATTTGTTAGAGTTTAGGTACAGGAATAAGTCTCATTCTTTAGCTTGTTGGTCGTTGATTGGAATTATGTTATTGACCCTTTTCTTTTCTGTCTTGGCAGCATTTTCTTCTTTCAAGACACCCAGTGAGGTCCCTATAGCTCGAGGTGTTGGTGGATATGCCCGCTGGCCTCAATCTTCTCTCGTAAGTGGATATATTAATTCTTTTGGATTTTCTTTAATCTTGATGTTTGTGTCTGTGTATTGATAAACGAGTATCAGTTTTTGGATTTTCTTGGATCTTGTTGCTAGTGTTTGCAGAGCTTTGATTGTTTCGAGCAAGTTCGTTGTAATGTTCTTTACCGCATAAAAGTCCTGAAGTTTCCCTTTCCCTGAAGATCCCATGATTTCGTTTATTTCATATGTTCCAAATTATTAAATATAAGATATCCCGTAACATGTTTAGGATTTTGGATTTGTATTTACTCGGCCCACCTTCTAAAATCAGAATGAATTCTGTTTTGCATTTCCTTCTCTACTTTCTTGTTGTTACCTTTAGGTTGCCCCATCATGCCAATGTCGTTTATGCAGTTGGCTAGAAAATACGTGGCTTTTTCCCCTTTCCATGCTGCAATTTGTAGTACAGTGATTGGCCAAGGAAACATCATTCTTTCATATTTTCATCGATTAGTATTCGGTTTTGTTTTGGATAAGATCTGCAATTTTATACTGCAAGAACCTTGTTTCCACATTTTTTTTCCAACTTTTATTTGGTAAATGTCTTTTTCCACTCCCGTCCTTGTTTCCCCCATCTCTGTCCTCGTCAATGCCTCTTGTTTTGGCCTTTGAGCTGCGATTATACATGTTGTCTTCCTTCATTCAATCTGTGGGGGAACTCTCTTGGCACTGACATTTTAGCTCCTCCAATCCTGATGAATGGTAGAATTCTCTGCTGCTTTGTCGATCCAGTGGATAGGCACCTTAATATCCTCATCTTCTTGGATTTATAGAAAATAACTTATAAGCTTGTTGAACTGAAAACTCACTATATCTTCTTCCTCCAAGAAGGGGAATCTTATCTTTTGGATAAGTTTCCAAGGCCTCTTTTAATTCATAGTTTAGATTGTCCAGCCATGAGAGTGGCTTCCATTTCCTTTCTGTGAGGGTAGATTGGCTAAGGAAACTTCTGATGTTTCCATATAATCTGCTATTCCTATCCAATTTCTTATTTCAAATGCCTATTTGGTTTCTGCCAGGTTTTACCATTTGACCAAAAGCTCAGTTGGTGCACTTGAAGACTCACAAAACAAGACCATTTTGCCAATTATTCACTTCTCCAGTGCTGTATGTTTGAGCTAGAGCCTAGGTTCCTACCTTGTTGGATACCCATTGCAAATTGAAGATCCTTTCAGAGAAGTAATAAATTCTCACTAAAGTCGATTGCATATTTATTCTTTAAAATTCTAGCCCATTATGCCCCTTTCTTATTGTAACATCTCCACATAATCTTGTCCTCTGAGAGCTATATTGAAATATTTCCACTTCTTAGTCAGACCCTCTGAAGATTTTGATTTGCAGATTGTTTTGCACACCACAGGAGTTCACTTTCTGTCTTGTTTGTAGCATTCGCCAATTGTGTCTTTGGATTTTGTCTAGTTCCTTCAAAAACAATTTCTGGGGTTCCCAAGACTGAAAACATGGATGTTGGAATAGCTTGCTGGACCATCTTGATAAGAGTGATCCTACCCTTTTGAATGTGGAATTGTCCAGTGAGGTTGGAATAGCTTGTTGGATCATCTTGATAAGAGTGATCCTACCTTTTGAATGTGGAATTGTCCAGTGTAAATCTGTTTTTTGAAGCAATATCCCAATTGTTCTGTAGGGAGAGAGGCTCTTTTACAGTTTGGGATTCTACTAATATTTTATTCAATTTGAAGGGCATTGAAACATTATTCTTTCAAATTCTTTCCCATTATCCCTCTTTCCTATTGTAATATCTCCAAATAATTTTGTCCAGAGCTATATTGAAATATTTCCTTTTTTGACTCAGACCTTCTGAAGATTTTGGTTTGCAGATTGTTTTACACACCACAAGAGATCATCTTCTGTCTCGGTTTGTGGCATTTGGAAATTTTGTCTTTGGATCTGCGGTAGTTTCTTCAAACACAATTTCTGGGGTTACCAAGGCTGAAAATATGTAGGCTGGAATAACTTGCTGGATGATCTTGATAAGTTGTATAGGGGAAGTTTTTGAATGTTGTATTGTCTAGTCTAACTCCTATATTTGAAGCGATATCCTCCTATTTGAAAAGTTTTGCTGAACTATGAATCAAGGACACTCCCAAATGTTTTGCAGGGAAAGGCTCTTTTGCAATTTAATATTCTACATATATTTGCTTGCATATCCTGGATTTTTCGTCATCAATCTCCCCTGTTGAGTTCTTTAAGTGTATTCCTAGCAGTTGTTCCAGCTTTAATGATTTTAACCTGCTAAGAGTACCATGAACAAATTGTAATTCGGATGCTCTATCTCCGGTCCCTGAGATTTTAGCTCCTTTCATCCCTGAATTTTTTCAACTTGTTTATCAATCTATTGAAATTTGATACCCAGCTACAATGAAAAATAGATAAAGGGGAATGGGATCCCCTTGGCAAAGACCTCTTGAAGGAGAGGAACCATTGTTGGTGCTCCATTTACTAGGAAAAAATAAGATGCTCGAGTAACACAGCCTAGAACCCATTCTCTCCAATCTTAAATGAACCCAACTTGTTTTAGCATTTTCTGCCGGAAGGTCTTGTTCAACCTATCATAAGCTCTGGACATGTATTTAATTAGCATGCCTCTCTTTTTGTCTATTTAAAGGGAGGGGATGGTTTCTTGGGCAGTGTTATTACCATCCAAGATTTTCCCCTGTGATAAAATTGTTTGGAATCTTGTTTAATCTGTTTGTTAGCACCTTGTCTATAAGTTTGTATGAAGCAATGTCCATTTCAGTTTTTACGTGGATTTAATAAGATTGTCACTCTTTTTGCTAAAAAAAAGACGAAATTTATTAGATAACAAACTTCAAATCTGGTGTTCCAACTGCATTTAGCTTACAAAAATTCCTTACCTGAGGGTCCAAGGTTGCAGTTAATTATTTTATACTCGGTAATCAAATGGAGTTGAGCTCCTACTATTCTACCAGTGTTGTTTGTTGTTTTGGAAAAATCACAATTTCTCAAACCGATTAATTAATTTATTGCACCATTCAGATTCATTTTTAGTGTCATATGCACCACAAAGTGTCTGAGCTTTCCACCTTTGTTCAACCTCTGCAAATCTGCAGAGTCATTCACTGACTTCAATTGTACGACCTTGCCTTTCTTCTAAGTACACTCCAAGCAACAAGGATGAGGAGAGGAAGGACTTTCGGTACTACTATGACTTCGAGCATTTGAAAGAGAGCACCTATGTCGTTGAGGAGGGGCAATTTCTACAAGAATGGAAGAAATGGAATAGGGATCATAAAAAGGATCAAATCCCTGTCAGGAAAGTAACTGACTACAAAGTCAATCCCATGCGATTGAAAAGAGACAAAAGTACAATCATTTGGAGGGATTTTGATCAACCAGAGCCTAACAATTATTGGTATCGTGTCTGTGAAGGGTCAGCGGAGAAGTATATTGAGAGGCCCTGGCATCTGCTGTGGAAGTCTAAATGGCTGATGAACATTGTTTCAGCAATCAGTGGAAGCCTTGACTGGGATTATGATGCAGTCCACGTTGTTAGAGGTGAAAAAGTCAAGGACAAGGAACTCTGGCCCAATCTACACAGAGATACCTCACCTGATGCAATTTTGAGCAAGCTCACCAATTTAATTCAATATCAGAGGAAATTGTATATTGCTACCAACGAGCCAGATTACCACTATTTTGACAAGTTAAGATCTCGTTTCAAGGTCTCTCTCCTGGATGATTATAAAGATTTATGGGCGAAGAATAGTGAGTGGTACAATGAGACTACTCTTCTCAACAAAGGCCAACCTGTTGATTTTGATGGTTACATGAGAGCGGAAGTAGACACAAAAGTTTTCTTCAGGGCAAAGACTCGTGTGGAGACCTTTAATAACTTGAACAAAGATTGCAAGGATGGAATCAATACATGTTAACCTTGACACCAATAGAGATAAAGAGTGATCGAGGAGGAACAGACACAGCAGATAAATGTGATTAATTTCTGAAGTCTGGTTGGTCAGTCTTGGTTACTTTCTTTTAACAAGGTTAAATTGTACAACTGGAAATTTTTTATGTCCGTTCCCTTAGTCAATTTTATTTTACAGTTCTAGAATGTATCAAAGTCTAATTCAATTATCCAGTTGGAAGTGTTGTTTCCAAGCTTATCTGTAGAGGTTTTCAGTTTTTCATTATTGTATAATCACCATTCTGCCCAGAGAGATATATAATGTGAGAATAAATTGGTTCCTGATCTTTCTTAATTTTTTTTCCTGTGACTTCTTTGGGTTTGAAGTTGTTTTTAGTCAGACTTCCTCCATATTAAATTGTGGGTTAGATATCTGTCGCATCTATTGTTTAGTTAATGGTTTGCAGAGAAATTATGAATCGTCTCTTGGAAATGTGCTCAACTAGATCAATAGATCAATTACTGAAAACAGAAGGTTTGCCTGAATATTTCTTAAAAATTACAATAACCTTAAGTTAGTTTCCTATTTAATAGGTGTGACCTAACATAGAGCCTATCTATTATCTGCACTGTTTAGGATGTTTTGGTGCATATTAATGTTTTGTTCCTTTGTAGTACGGGGGCTGGCCTAAATTGTGGTTAGTTGCCTGTCCAGACTCCAAAGGGAGGATCATTTTATTTGTGTTGTATTCTTATGTGGAGATTATAACAGGAAATCTTATGAACAAAGAGACAGGATTGTGCTATCCTTCTGCTCCTTGTACACGGGCAATGCCAAATCTTAGTACTAGGCTACTAGCCTTTAATTCTGTATATAGTGATGTTCAAACTTACGATGCCAGAAGCTTAAACCATGTATCGATAGATTCTGCTATTGAATTTATTGAATGCTAAATTAAATGCCCAGACTACCTGCATCTTTTTTTTTCACCAAAAGAAATTTTCCAAGCTACACAAAATAAAGAAGGACCTACAACACATGTATTCTATGAAGTCAAATGATTCTGTTATACTATCTGTATGAACTCAAATGATTCTGTTATACTATATCTCTTAGTGAATTCTCTTACCAAACCCAAGAGTATTTGAATTCCAAGATTCTACTTGAAGTGGCCCTTCACTTGCTCTTGAATACAAATGTAGCAACAATTTTACCACATTTGGTATTTGATATGTTGCTCTTATCATTTTCTGATTTGTAGTAGCATCATATATGACATCTTTACAATGATATCACCTGAGGCATGCCTGCTAAAGTAGACTGGCTAAAGAGATCATGTTCTTTTTCTTTCTTCAGCTATTCTCACTGAATTTGGTTCTAGATTCTGTCATCTATGGATGGAGCACGTTAACTTTATTGAGTTCCAATGTCTAGAACTTTAACTTTTAAGATATAATGATTGTTGGAATCAGTACAAAAATGGAGAAATATGTTCAAGTATTGTATGGAATCTCAAGTTATATTATTAAATAATGTGGATAACTCATCCCTCTGTTTTTTATTTCGTACTTCTGGAGTTCCATGAATATTCAACATTTCCCTAAAATTGCATTTTCCATCAAAGGAAGAGTAGTAGGTGCTTTGCTTTTTGTGGGATTATAATTTCAGTCCAACGCAATAAAAATCTAAAATGATAAATAGCCGAGTTGATCTTCTTTTGTGCCCCATAGATACCTCATTATCTAATACTAGGGGCCCATTTCTAGGTTTGAGATGTGGTCCTCTGACCTGTCCTGTGGCCTGCCTATCCCCAGTATACAACATTCATAATTACATCCATGCATTAGTAGTTACTGTTAGCAATGAGATTTCTTTCAAGGCTAAAGGATTGCTTGGGTGATAGACATTTCACCTGGATGGAAAACTTGTTTATTTGTGGAACATTTGCTTATTTCAGTGGCTGCTTCTGTGCTATCCTTCCACTACACATATAAAAACAATTTTTTGTTTCTTTTTGAAATGCACTTACAAACACTTGTTCTTTAGGCATCATTTTTTAGTTAGAAGAAGCAATCCAGCGGCGGTGATGATAATTACTAATACTCTCTCTTTTCTGTTTAAATCAGATGGACTTTCAGATCTCGAGAGTTGTCCCCATTTTTCACAGTTATCCCAACTCATAATTCTACAAGACAAAGAACATTGCCACCTATTTTCAGTATTGTATGTTAACTCTCGACTGTTTCTTCCTGTTACTTTGAAATTGCTTACTTCTAAGTGTTATTATTTACATCTTTTCTTTGTATTCATATTTGGAAGTTAACTCTTTTCCTGATATTAAAACACGTGAAAGTTTTAATCCGACAAAGATAAGAAAAAATAAATGCTTCTATAGAACCTTATATTGTATTGCCATGGGAACATCTAGCATTAAAATTTTTGGGTGCTTTCTTTACAATCCTAGTTATATAGAAACTTGTCAACGAGTACAAAATTGATAGTTAGATTGATATGAACTCTTATTCAGAGGTTAGATCTTGCAATTATGTAGTTGTCAAATTCCTTTATTTTCGGAGAGTAGAAATATAAGGCTTAACTTGCACGTCCTTGTTGTGTGCATTGCATTATGATAATTTACCCTATGCCTCCTTGCATCCCCTGTCTTTTATCACTTTCATAATTCATAGATGTTACATACATCAGAGACAGTCTTTAGTCTCTTCTATTTTTTTTTTACTGTTAATGCTCTTTAACACCTAATTTCATTTACATAGTTCTTATCTTGGTGTGTTATTTGAGATTCCTATTATAGAAATTATAAATTCTCTTCTATGGAGGATATTTCTCTTTTGTGATGCTTGACAACTTTGAATGCATTAAGTTTTTATGACTTTGTTTAGCGTTCCTTCATTTCCAGAGCCATGTTTGAGGCCTGCGAACAGTGAGGAGGGATATATTTCATACAGTCCATTTGTTTCCATCAATTATTATTATATTTTATTACTTCTACAAAATAACCATAGTTAATCTTTTGCTTTTACAAAAGACCATAGCTAAGTATGCATTTTGTTTGACCATATCCTTCTTTTGAGCTTCATAGGCTCTCTTGTGAATGGGAAGTGACTGGTTTAAATTTGACAATTTAAACTCTGTGCTGGCTGTTCATTCTTCTTCCTCTTGTTGATTGCTAACTTCCTACCGTGGTTGTCTTGTTGCCACTAGCTACTTATTCTTGGAACATTTGATCTTCATATGCCATTTTGAAAATCTGTTGTATGTCACTAGCCTTTGTTCCTTCAGAATTGCCTTTATCTTTTTATCATAATTGTTGTGAGATCTGGTATAGCATATTATCTGTGATGGGAAGTAGCAAATGCATTTTGGGCTACACGAGCATAGAATGTTGTCACATGTGTACAAGGAGAGCATATATTGAACTAAATGAATATTCTTTTTCAAAACTGATCGTTCAAATGCACTTTGGGTTTTCATGCAGGAAATGAATGAGAGTGATTTCAATAACTTGAATTTCAGAGAATGGCATATTGGAGTGGTAAGTGGAATGATTTGAGTTTTTCTATTGACCAAGTTATACTGATCTAGGATTTTTCTTATTCAGTCTTGATGAATCTATGAATATCATGAAAAGTTCTTATATTGTGTCAATAGTTTGTTTGGTTGTCCTATGATCAATATTTCTTTTTGATAGCTCATTCAATTTATGGTACCTGTAATTTTCACTTTTCCCCATACACAGCTGAAATGAAAAAACCTTTGAAGGTTTTCCATTTTGGCCACATTAGAGAACAGGGAAATGAAAAAACATAAGGAAAATAAAAAGCTAAAATGTTTTTTTTTAAATTTTTTTCTCCCATATTTTTTTTTCAACTCAGATGAATAAATCTGTGGTGTTTTTTCATGGTTTTTACTTGAAGTCAACAATTTCCTATAGTAATCTCGAATAGAAAGGGAGATTCCATTATCAAGTACATCTAGAATCTATCCTTGACCTGTTTTAGTCTGTTTTCCACTCAGCTTGATTTTCTCTGCAAGTCTATTTCACTAGTTATGAGAAATGCACAAGAAAGTTGAGAAATGGAAAAGAAAAACATTGGATGTGCAAAATATGGCATGAGCATGCATATAATTTCTTTAAAAAGTCTAAATGCCTTTTAAATCCTTAATACATCTTGTCCTTATATCTTTAGGTTTTCCTCCTTTCTCCAATATATCTTTTCTATTGTTAATGTTAATGATGGATCTATATAGCCATTATAAACATTTGGTGATTAGTATTTTCTGTGATTGTTCCTACCTTCTATCTCACATGGTTGTGTGTGTGCATGTGCTGTGATTTTTATGGCCAAGGCCTCAAATTTATATAACTTGTTTGGTAGAATTCATACCAAGTGGAATTCTCTAAAGCAAAACCTTCCCTTGGCATTTATTATATGTATAGGTCGTTATCTATATTCCTCTATCTTATATCTAATCCTCGGTCTTTGAGTCAACTTGCTACATTTGGTAAACACCAGATTACAATTTCTTATCGACTAAGGAATGCCCAGTCTCAATTTATTTGTGTTTTAATCCTGTCCTTATGAAAACAATGGTTTACCTTTTTAGGATTAGTTTTGTCTTTTCATCAATATTGTTGTTGGTTAACTGTTTCAATCGTGTTGTTTGTTCAATTTTTCAATTGAAATGGCTAAGATAAAGCTACCTGCATTAATATCTTATTGCTAACAAATTTTGTTTTATCAAATATTTTACTTCTTAGATCGGTTGAAATAGTATAGTACCATGAAGTATTGCTTTTAGTCTGCTGTGGATTGCTTCGCATGATTTGCTGTTCTCATTCAGTTTTTTTCTGCAATGGTGTGGCAAGTGCCCCCTCTTGAGGATAAACACGGTCTAAAAAGTTCCATTCTTGTATAGAATGATGAACTATATTTGGCATCTCTTGGGCCTGAGTAAACACCCAGTCCTGCACATGGTTTCCCATGTTTGCTTTTAGACTGTGAAGGGTTTTGTGTACCAACTGATCTATTTTTTTGTTTATTGAATTACCTAACGAAATGTTTTGCTTGCCTTTTCTGAGAATGATACTTTCCCATCTTCCATGCTGCCAACCAAAATTTCATTCTCAAGTTGCCTAGTGTCAATTGCATGCACATTGAAATTTGGGTTCTATTTTATTGCTTGGCTAATACAGATAAAGTGCTTTTTGCAGCATACTTCACAGTCTAGATGTGAGGATGTTAACAGGCCAATGGTGGTGGTATTTCAGCATCCTGGCACATCAAGGGAGGAATTTACTAAAGGTTCAAATTGTTCTAAAGCAGGATCTGAATATGCCTTAAAGTCCTCCCTGTCCAGTTTCAACATGTCAAGTGGCAAAAGCTCTGCATTACCCAAAAGTCGTTCATTGTCTTTGGTGCCTGATTCTGGTTTATGTGAAAACTCACAGATCCCTTGAAAGTAAGTTCTTGATCATGTTCCAAGAAGCTGCAAGAGGAATTAGATACTACAAGAATGAAGAAGGTAGTTTTTTTCCCTGAGGCAATGAATGTGAGAATGGTATTCGGCTAGTACATCGGAAGTATTTGTGGATATGAAGGGCTTCATGAAACTTTTCATTATTTCCCTCTGACAAAAGGAATATGAAAGAATGTGCAAGGAACCCGATGAGGGAAATTTGGAGCACTAAGCATTTATGTCCAACCAAGCAGTTGATAGTTTTAACCAAACCTTACAAAGTTATTCTCCTATCAGTAAATGGGAAAGATAAAATAGCATCATATGTAGGTGCCTCACTGCCTTGATCAGTTTCCTTTTAGTTTAAACATAGATGAAATGAGAGAGTTCTATGTAACGAGGTTCTATATTGTTCACAGGGAAAAGAAAACTTGCCTCCTTAAATGTACAGAAATCAGGTGGAAGAAAAATAAATGATGGGCAAAAAAAATTGTCTTCAATTTATGGACTAAGCTGGTTTTTCTTGTACCCTCTTTATTTCATTGAAATTTCATAGATTTCATGTCGAAGCTAAACACAAATATACATGATTTGTAATTTTGAGCAAGCGAAGCTCAGTGTTAAAACATAACTCCGTGCTTATTCAGTTTCTACATTCTCACTGTGGCTTGGATGGTCTGTTCTGGCCCCTTCGGACCATGGTTTGGGAGGTCTGTTATAAAAAAATGTTTTCCTAAATAAATCAAGATGATTTCTAGAAGATAATCTCCTATGGGAACATATCAATCATCACTATTTAAATAGTGATTAGAAAAGTCAGCAGAGAGATCTTACATTGACATCCAAATTGATTGCAGTATATTATTTTTTTCTTTCCTGTATGGTGATCAGGTCACATTAGAGCTCAGTTATAATTTTAGCACTTTACAATTTTATTTTTAACGACTAGATGGAGCCTAGGCTAGGTTAGCATCAATACTGAATGGAAGAATGATCTGCTCACCTGTGAGATGCTATCATAGGATTGTACGAGTTTTAGTCAAGCCTAGATGCCCATGGAAAGTTTGTATTCCTTAGAAGGGCTTCCCACCCTCAATCCCTCTCTATCAGGTTTGAAAAAATGACCCGATGAAGACTAAACCCCACAAAAATCAATGGATCTCCACTCATGGGTTTTATCATTTTAGAATTTGTTTGTTTGTACCATTGTTGATGTCTAACTATAGTTGTTCTGCACTTGTGGAGTGGAATGGAAGTCTTAGTGGTGAAAGCTAACAGATGGCTTCCCTAAATAAGCCGAAAGAATGAACAGTTTGGGCAGGGCTAGTAAAGGGTTTAAACAACTTGCGTGCATCCTCCAGGGCTGAAGCCTTGAATCCGATAATAGGTTACAAATTTCCGTTGGGATAAATATGGGATAGTGCAAAGCATATTTTTGAAGATTAGTCTAATTTGACTCGTACCTCAAGTTGATTGTTGGTTGAACGGCTAATTGTTGGTTCAATGGACAGAAGGTCTTGCAGGCACAAATACCAAAGGGAAAGATGGAGCCCATCATGGGGTACTCTTGGTAATTCTCCACCACTGCTACATTCCATTCTTCCTCAAACTCCTCTCCAACCTCAATATCAGTTCTAGTAGTAGCATGAGAAACAACACTACGCTTAGCAGAACTAGAAGAACGCGTTTTCCAAACTACATGAAAACTACTTCCCTCACGAGTCACCATGTGCCATGCTTGGTCTCTGTGGTTCTATTCCTTCTACTCCTGGTTCAATTACCATATCTTCATTGGAACCAACACCCCGAACTCCACTAGACAACGATTCACCATTTTGTAGTAGTGATTCGCCATTTGTACTGGTGATTCGCCATGATTTTACAGGATAATATAATCTCGTGAGAGATTCGCAAAAAAATTATATATACATATTATATTATTAATAAAATATCCTTCCATTCTTCCTATGTATCATGGGGATTCGCCTATTTATTATATATATAAATTTAGGGGGGTTCTTAAAATTTTCCCTGGTAAAACACCAAGAAGTGAAAGTGGGCCCTGAGTCATCCAATCCAAATCTTGGTCTACCATGTTTCCATCTTCGCTCTCCTCCTATTGATTGTCAGAATTTGATGGCTCTCCTTTTTCTTCGTCACCTCCCAACCCGCGAAAATTTATGCCTCAGTGGACAAAGTTTTCTCTATTATCACCACTAAAAACTGGAGGTTCTTCTATGTTTTCCACAAAATCTGCTAACTCTTCAAGGGTGGAAACAACCATGTCTTCAAGGGACGAAACCACTATACCTCTAAGGTTGGTTTTTTATTTTTTTAAGAATATATAAGACTTTGTAATCCTAGGATCAATCCAACTAATTTTGTGAACTGACGGGTTATAGGACAGATAGCCCGAAGATGATTGTATGGGATTTCACATGTTTGTGTTGGTTGTGGTTGGGAAGAGTCACCAAAATTAGAAACATAATTAGGGAAGGTTCGTTGAATGTTTTTTCCTTGATCGGAATATGTGATCTTGAGTTTAGTGGGGTTATTGCCCATAAAACAATGGTTTCCCTCCTTCTAACACCAGGAGCGTTGATAGTTCTACAGCCGCCAACATTAAGGGGATCTCACCGATATGAAGTCCCAATTATACCTCACAACATTTGGTGTAGGAGTCCCATCCAGAATAAAGGCCTAGTTTCCATATTATTAAATATATTCATTGGATCTGACTGTCAACAAGAGAGAGCGGTGAAAATGTACTTTAAAAAAAAGGAGGTATTCCTTGTGCATGTCCAAGTGCATGTGTGTCAAGGTTATTCTACTACGGGGGAGAGAGAGAAGTGTGCCTCTAAGAGAGAGTTAATAGTACCACCCAAGAGGAGACTCACATCAACTGAAGTATCCATATAACATCCACCAGAATAGTCCACACAGGATGCGACAGTCATTACAACCCAAAATTGGGAAAGATCTGCCTAATATCTTGCGGAATAGTCCATAACAATGGGACAAAAATAACAACCATTAGAGCACATTCCCAATTAGATAAGTATTAAAATAACTGAAATACTTCAACTTCCTTAGCACATGTGAAATAAAACATAAAGTACAAACATCTGCAGAATAGTCTTACAGACATTCATAATCCATGGATGGAGAACGTGATGGCCTTAAAAGGCTTATGCTATTAAGAAAAATTTACAAGACACATATGTACAATGAACATCACTAACTCCAATAGTGGAGAATTGGAGCCACATCTTGCTCAAAAAAATAACTATCTTTCCTCTCTAATACTTTTTTGGTGGAGCCATGTTGAAAAGTCATTTTCTCATACAATGTGGTAGTATATATAACCAAGGGTGAATATTTCACTACCCTCATGATTGTTTGACTTCCTATGACTTTTCAACTTATATGACTCTTTACATTCCATGTATATCCTTTGGACTTCAACTTTACAATATATTTCGAATAAAATATACATGGTCCACACTAGTGATGTGGCATGTGACCACTCGTGACATGAAATGACATGAGTCATGATACTACTGAAATGGAGTGCTTGATGATATGGTGATGTCATGCCACTGCTGCTGCTCAAAGTTGAGTGCCTTCTTGTAGGAATTTTCCTTTTAACCTCTACATGCCTTGGTGATAAGGAGTCTTCGATAGTGGTCACAATCTATGTCCCTTTGCTTTATCCTAATCAATCAACTTATGAGTTCAACTACAAGAGTGCATTTGCGCATGTTTCCCTACTTCCTCACCTTACTCATTATCTTTCCATGACATGATAGAGTACATTTTTCTGCAATTCGCTGATGACGAGACAACACCAATATGAAAACCCCTAAGATGATTGATTATGATCCATAAACTGAGACATGAAAAAGTGATAGGATGTGAAGGAAGACTCAATGACTATGTAATTTTGTAGTTCAGGAAAGAAAGGGGAAGCCTCGAGCCTTGATACTTTGCAGTGCATAGTTAAACTGGGATGAGGGACAATAATGTGCAGTTTCCAGACTCATTGGGTCAGGCTAAAGGGATGAACACTCATGAATTTTACTCCATAGTTCGGGGAGTCAAGGAAGTTAGAGCTACTACGCATTTTCACATTTCAAGGGATGAAGGAATGATATTGATGCCTGTGGTTGTCAAGTGTGTAGTTCAAGTCGGGTTGGGGATCATGAATTCACAATTCCTAAGGTCAAGGTCAAGGCTTGGTCACAGAAACTGTGCAATGAAACAGTCCTAGGAGGCATGACATTCGCACTGTGAAATGAAAAGAATAAAGGTCACAACTGTAGGCCTAATATTGTGCAGTGTGTAGCTTAGGGGAAGCTCGATGAATCTAGATTTCTTGGTCAGGAAGTTTTTCGAAAAAATGGCTAAGTGTGAGACCAATGAAATAAGTGTGAAAAGTGATGAAACTTTGGCTGTGATAACACACTTGTCATATTTTGATGACTCAATCAACATAGATCATCCATGACATAGAAACAAATCATTTCCCTCCATGCGACAACTTTACAGCTGACTATGACATGTGCGACACCAAATGCACAACTTACGACGACCGTGAATACATTTGTGCAACATTGCTCAAAACTTTGAAAATGATTGTGGCAAGTACATACACGGTTAGAAAAATTCATTTTCACAAAGGTGACCTCGTGGAACCAATAACAAGCTCATGCATCTAATGTGACAAATAACATGCAAAAATATGACACTCTGTGAATCTCACGAAAGGGATCACAACATTCTAAGAAAGCAAGTAAAATGAAATTCAAAGTTTCCAATGATGATGAACAATACCAAGCAATGCTCTGAAATTTGGTATAGGCTAAAATTTTGGACGGCGTTGTAGTAGCTACAACGTTACAACTACCTCTCATGGAAATGGTCATAGATGAATGACTTACTTAATGCAGTTGAATCCCAAAAATTTATATCTAATATAAGGCACTGTGGAAACCCCTCATACTTAAAGCTACAACGTTATCTTAGAGGCTAGTGTTTGAAAATTGTTGGCCCAATCAACATATGGGCCCATTTTGGAAAAAAGTTAATAAGTTATATAACTTAATATCTACTACTTATGTGCAATGTATGCATGTTTTATTATCATTTTTTGATGGATGTGTGGGACCAGTACTATATAATAACTACTGGTCAATGCACAAGAATTGAACCCTCTCCCCTAGTCCCATTTTTCTTAAATAGTTTTTATCTTCATAACCAAATCCATAAAATATTATTGAAAAGTTGAAGATTTAAAAGAGGGAGCTAAATTTTGGTCCATGGTAAGATTTTCATGATATGTTTTTTTTATATATACATATCATTTAAATCTAATCTCAAATATTTATAATTTCAAAGTATTTTTAATGACTCGTCTTACAACAATATTTGTGTTTTGATTTTTTTGTTTTTTTAATTAATTTTTCTGATAGGAATTTTATTGTTGAATTTCTTGTTGGTGAAATTGTTGTGATTCGTCATCCTCAAGAAAATCTCACCAGTGTGACCTCATTACTTATTTCTAATTTAGCTCAACAATTATTTCCAATTTAATCATATAAATTTGGTTACTGCAGTAAGCAACGACACAATGACAAGGGGTTTGGATTCACAGATCGACCAACTCGTCATAACAGTTTGGGGTAAAGTTGAGTCTAGTGAGGTGGGTTACACTATAGCAAGTGAGAATGGTATTTATGGTTTGGATCAATGATAAAGAGACCTTAATACAAGTTTCTACAATCATTTCTCAATGCTATGTATACAAATTTTATATCTTTTCCATTGGGAAGTAGTGAAGGATTCGTCGTGAATTACCACTACATTATTGATTTTACTCCGAACATGTTTTATGGTGATGGTATCCCTTTGATCTCAACCCCAATTGGAAATGATTCTCAAGGTTTCCATTGACCATTTTACTTCAAATCTGATTCATATACAAAGCCACTCATTCAGCGAGGAGGAATCCCATACCACGATTAAAGTAGCAGGAACACATGGCTACTTGTCCCATAAATATTCTCTCTATGGTCAACTCACAGATGAACCAAATCAATTGGATCACACTTCCATACTATGGGAAGTGAATTGTGTTACAAGATTTATTAGTTTTTCTTCGCTCCCACCCTCTCGCCATCACCTTCATTATATGATATGCTCCTTCACATAGTTTACATTCTACAATGATGAGAAGTAGACTAGTTCTGTACATTTTTGTGAAATTAAACATCCCCAATTTAATGTTGAGGATTTGTGTACAAATTGGCACAGGGAGCTCATGCTCCTATCCCTTAGCCACTAGCTCTATCATCTAGTATCATCCTTCATAGATTTTGAAATAATAAAAATAAATTACTTTTGTACATTTTGGTGAAAATAAGCATGGCCAATTTAATGGTGACGTTCGTGTGAAAATTGGAAAATTGGCAGAAGGAAAAAAAATTAATGTACTTGCGCTAAATATAGTGTATTATCCACTATGGTTGGATTAATTACAACAATAATCTTATTTAATTTTCACCTAAAACGTTGGGAACATATTTATAGAACTAGAGGTTCCAAGATTCCTCAATGATCAATCATTTATTGTATACCTTATTAGCTTGTATATGGTGAATTGAAACTATTTGCATATTTCATTACTTAACATAGATAGACACCTATAATTTCTTCCACAAGAGAGGAAGGTGAAGTTAGATAATTGCCTCCTCTAGCGAATCTACAACTCATTTTCAAATATGATACTCTAAGGCACCCTGCCTAGGATTAAGGTGATCAAGTGGTCCATAGATACAGAGTTGGGGTCAAAACTTTGAGGCCAAACAATTTTACTATATCAAAGCAGCATGGTGCTTTCAAATGTTTCATGTAATTTCTTGACTAAGTTACATATTGTTTATTTTTTGATGGTATACGTCCTATGTCTAAATCATGTCATGAAGTGAAGGAATTGGGCTACTCGTGCTTATAATACTTGAGTTTTTGATATATAAATACCTTCAATTAATTGTAGAAGAATATGATGTCAAAACCTATTAGGCAGATCCTAGTATTACAACTTAAGACAACTCTTCTAGTCTATCACGAAAAACTTTGGGCATAGGAATTTCCATCATTATGGTTTGTTCTTTTTTCCATATTTGTTTCTACTACACATGAAAACTAGAACTTAAATTTAGATTCTTATAAATAATGGGTTAAAATCAAAGATTTGTTTTTATCTATTTATATTGAAATTGTATGTATGTATTTTAGTATTGTAAAGTGATATTAAAAGAAAAATTAACATGTTATTGATATAAAGAAAAACCATTTTAAGTTCAATTTTTGCTAGCAGAAGTGAATGTGTCATTTTTTACTTAAACCGTTGAGATAGTAAAACTGAGAATTAATAATTGATGTATTGCGTTGATAAAAGTTTTGTTTGGATATGAATAATATACAGTATATTCTCAAATACGCTGATCTTATGGGATGTGAGTAAAATTTCTACGTTTATCAAGTATTTATAGGGGTCATTTTATTTCTTCAAGGTTGATTTTCTTGAGTCAAGTCTTGTAAATTGAACAATGCTTGTGACTTGTATACCTACTGAGGTGGATCATTGGTTGAAAGGAAGGGGTTATCTTCTAAGACCAGAAGGAAGGCTTGGATTCTAATGTTACTCCTACTTCTAGGCCAAACCTGCCAAATGCAGGCCTTCATACAGCAAAACGGCAAATAAGTTGCCCCAAATATTGCTATGAGCTCAAAACTAGAGAACCTCCATAAGAGACAAGTTTCAACTCCACATCCAACAAAACTAATGATGTTTATTCCCGTACTATGATGAAAATAACCTCCCTAGATTTGGAGGTTGAGCGGGTTGTGGAAGTGGAGACATACAACAAAGATCCTGTCGCCTTTTAGAAGTCCATTAATGAAAGTTTCCTACAAGAAGTCAAACTAATTGTCATCAAAATCAAGAGGATATAAAAATTCATGAAATTAACAAGGATTCAAAACACAAGGCCTAGGAGATGGAGAGAAAAGTAGTGGTTGTTGATATACAATTGAATACAAATATTGAGTTCGAGGTTGAATATTCTATGTTTCTCGGTTAACTGGACGTAAATATAGTCATAGTAAAGTTCGCACAGCGAAGGGACTTCATGATAAGAAGGTTAAATTATTTGTTTTGAATGTAATTCAATTCTATGATATACAAGACAAACTAGGCCTTGAGAAACCCAATAAGTGGTTGTTTACTAGTTAATTACCTAGTTAAGTGGTTGTTTACGCAAAAATACCTTCTGCCTATGTAGGTAATGTGATTAAGTTGTATTTTTAAATTTTTTCTCAGCTCATTCCTTATTGTTTATCACTAAGAGAGAGTGAAACTGCAAGGGATGAAACCACAATAAAATGGTTTTCTGAGTAATGAGAAAGTGTGCATAAAATAGACATTGCAATTTAGTTTCTAAATTGGAAACCCACAAAGTTTTCTGAGAAATAATAGGAATAGTCAAATAATTTCCAAGTGCAGAGGCTTGACCCTTAGCACAGTTGAAAAGCTCATCTAGCGCACCCAAACTTGCTTCACAAATACTTTCGTCTACCATAGGAAGGGATTATCAGATATATTCAATTTAAAGTTGGATTATGTAGTGTTAAAAGCATTGTAGGAGGATCCTAAAAATTCTTGTAAGTTGAAAATTGCATCCATAATAAAAGCTATGTTGAGCTCTAGGATGAAATCATGAAACCTTTAGAATTGTCAAACATTGCAACACTTTGAAATGGATGAAAATTCTCAAGAATACTTTCAAAGATAATAAGCATTTGAGGTTGAGCCATGCATTGAGGTGAGTCAAGTGGATTATTATTTCAGAAATAGATAGTAAAATGGTTGATTTTACTTATATCCATTTTATTTCTAGAATATTCCAAAATCGTGTTCATTTCATTTCTAGAATATTCCAAAATATGCAATTAGCATATGCACAAGTGAAATTCATGGCAGGAGGTTGATGTATTATATCTAATGATAAAAGCTAGAAACACCTTGAAATATTTCACAAAAAACTTGAAATATTAGGCCATTCTTATATGGATGGTATATTTTTGTCATTCTTCTGAAGATGGTAGATTTTGGAATATTCCAATACTTTAGTCTCTTGATTGTTCATGCCTTCCATGTCCACTTACTTGTTTCTTAAAATGCTACCTCTGCATCACTCTACATTCATATACACTTCTATCATGATATTTTTGCACCCTTTTGGTGCAAATTATAGTGCTATCCTTTATACAACTATCCTTATAAAGGACATGTGTGGTTACATTCAACGGGTCAATCCTTATACTCCATAAAAATTGGTTTTGGAGTTTTGTTGGTCGGTTGGATCATGGCCTATATTTTGTCAGTACATCTCATAGTCATCATCAACGGGCTCCTCTCAAAGTTCTTTAAGGCATACATAGGATTAAGATAGGTTCCTGACATGTCACCTTGATTTCTCCTGATCGAGATATATGGTCTGAGCAGAAGAATTTGGGAGCCCAGGTCCAGGGGATAATCACTAGGTGTAGGCTGTCAAGGAATACTACTCTGTCACATTTAATGTTCTTCGATGATTTTATTTTGATTGGAAAAGCAACCATTCTGGAATGGCAGGCTTATCATTAAATTTTATCTGATTTTGGGGCGACGTTGGGTCTTAACATGAGCAAGGGAAAATCAGCTCTAATATTCTCCGACCATGAGGAAGTTTCGATAAAGGATATAGTCAATATTTTCGGCATAAAATCTATTCCATTGGATGGTGGGTTCAGTTACCTCGGGTTTTTCATTAAACCCAACTATTATGAGAACAGTGAATGGAATTTGTTGCTTAAGAAATTTAAGAAGAGAATCAATCCATGGTCTTTCAAATGGCTATCTTTGGGAGGCAAACTTGTCATGATAAAATTAGTTTTGAAAAATATTTATATATATATTGGATGCACATAATCAAGCTTCCAAAAGCCTAATTAACATAATCAACTCCATCATGACCAATTTTCTTTGGGTTGGGTCTATGAGTAATAGGAAAATTCACCTTGTGTATCTAAAGGCACTCTCTAGATAGGAGAAATTTGGAAGTTGGGGTATTAAAGATCTAGAAAGTTTTACTATGGAATTATTGTTAAAAAATTATGCAGGTTTGTATGTGGAAATGGAATTTGGAATCAAATTAAAAATATTTAAAGAGCCATTAGTTGGTGAGTTGAATTAGAGAGGGGGCTTTGATGAAAAAATTGGTGTCATTATCCTGGAGAAGCTTGATCAAAATGACACACTACCTTGGAAACATGAGATGGGAGATAGGCTTAGGCTCGAAGGAAAAGATTGGTCTGGAGGCCATCAAAGGAATGACAGTTATACATACATTGTCTCTCCATCTACTTTCTCAGCTACATTATAGATGTGTTTTCTGGTTAAAATTCATGTGTGGATAGAGGTACAAATGTGCAGCTGAAATCATGGAGGGTGTTGCCACTCCTAGAGACAGTCTTGAGTTGCAAAAGAACAGTGCCTAGGACATCTTAAAAATAAGAGGATTTAAATTTATTCATCTAGAGTTTCCTCGAAGTGTATATTCATTTAGGATTGATGGAACTATGGTTCAAGATAGCTAAGGAATCTTGGCACTAAGCTTCATGTAAACTAAACATCACTCGGAATGGACTCAGGGTTGCATGAATCCAAGATGCTTCAAATGGGCCAAGTAAAGAACCAATGAACAAACCTTGGATTATAATGTGGTGATGGTTTATAGGTACCAGGAGAGAAATTCCAGAGAGGTGAGCTTATTTGTAATAAGAATCTAACCTTCTAAGAATTTGGAGGAAAAGCGGTAGATGAGAGATTGATGGAGATGAAGTCTCATGGGAGTGATATTAAGGTTGCAAAGTAACTTAATGCATGAGTGTCATCTTTCCTCAATGAGAACGTATACAAATTTATGAATTAAATCATTTACAACCAGAATTTCACACATGAGACATTTGAAGATCAAATTAAAAAATGGAAAGAAATTTAAAGAAACAGAATATAGACACATACATACTTCTCATTAACCCAATTGGAATACATTCATAAACAAAGTCGTTTTTATATTATCTTCCAAAAACAACTCTACAAAATGTGCATTTCAGGGCTCAAAATAGTATTACATGAAAGGCTACAAAGTATGGACCCAAAATTTCCACAAAATCCAGAACCTTTCATACTTTCTGAATTTCCTACTTATAGAATTTATTGTATGAGCTCTTAGCCAGGTATTCTTTCTTGATATGCTAGTTCATACATCAAAATCAAAATGATATGGTCCAACTAAAGTGTGTTATCAGCAACGCTCTTTGTAACACAAAATGACAACAATAGGGGTGAAATTGTGATTTCACTAACTAAATATTGTTAGTATGAATTCTTCGTCGAAGTGTACGAAAAAGAACCACTTTAGATACGCATAACTAATAGCCCTAACAACAATAGAGGCTGCAAAACATCTTCAGATCTGCAATTAGTAGTTAAAATGCTGCAACAAACAGATCTATAAATGGAAAGACATTAAGCAGAAAAGTAAAGAGTTTGCTCCATGCATCCAACAGACAAGACAAGAACACGATTTTTGAATGAATTCTTATATTACAGGGCACCTGGGAGGAAACAAGAAGGTGTATCCAGATCTCCTCAATGGGATGGGTTCTTTGTAGTCCTCAGCACTTCAGATCTAAGCTTTCTCTCTCTTGTAGATGTAGAAAACCCAATGTAGAAGGTAGAGCTCAATGGGAACAAAATGGCAGAAATGAGACCAAGTGTATAGATCCAGAGTGATCTAATATGCAACAAAAGGTGAAGAATGAAGGGGAAAACCCTCCTATTTATAACAAAATATTGGGTCATTCTAGATCTTGGTGCATGATTAAAATAATGTTAACCAAATCTAGATCCACCTCTATAGAATATTTTATTATTATTTGTTGGAGGGAAAGGGTGTTTGACTTGGGTCAAATCCCTTGATTAGTGAAGAATAAATAAATAAATGATTTATTTATCTTTTTAAGGAAGTGGTTGGGATATAATCAAATAAATAATGATTTATCTAATTAATGGTGGTTGATTTGGTCATATTTAACAAGGAATATTATTTAAATAATTATTCCTAGAAAATAATAAGATAACTATGGGTTTATCTCATTAATTTCTTTGTTTTTGGGTTAAACATGACTGGGAATAATAATTAAATTATGGTTTAATTAATTATTCCCTTTGGGGTTTCCTAATTAACATAGTGAAAGAAGTTTTACTTGGGGTAAAACTGGTCTTACATGGTGTACTTGGGTCCATCTAATGATGAAAGGTTAGATGACCAAAAAATGGTGTAACAGATTGCCCCCCAGCGTGCGAGTGTCAGGAGAAAATCGTATGACCGAAGTACGTTGTAAGAACACGATCACTAGACAACAAAAAGGGAAGTCAGAGAGAGAAAGGTGAGGTAGATAGTGTGTTGAAGGACTAGACCCTGAGGAGACGAGACTCGTAGGTGCAACAAGTCTCTTTTTATGAGAGGGTACCTGTGCTGAAGGCGGCGGGGGAGGCATACCTATGCCCGCCGAGACAAAGTACAAAAGAATAGTGTGTCCAGTAAACAAGGGACCGAACCATGAAATACAGCTGCAATCAAGGGAGCCGGATAAAAGCCTGACAGAAGAGTCTCCTACATACATGCGGCACGGGATAACGACGGGACTAGTACGTGTATACGAGTACATGAGATAAAAGCCCACCAAATGCCCCACATGAGAGAGAAGGGTCTAAAATACAGAGATACATGCAAATCATAGAGGTGCTGCAAGTGGCTAAGGCCAACATCATCAAAATCTGGAGCGGCATCAAAGGCTGCAATGAAGAGGTCATCCGGGCATGTGGGGGGCTACCTGCAGGGCCACCCCCTCATGAGGGGTGAGACATCTCACACACGCCCGGGAATCATCAAGAGCTGCTGCTGGGTCACTGGACTGTCCAGTATACGAATCTCGATCATGCTGAAAGGAGCTGGAGAAGCAATCAAGTCAAAGGGGAGTGAGAGATCCCCCTGCCTGATCCGAGGCACCGAACAAAAGTGGAAGCTGGAACCAAGGTACACCGCCCTCTAGACCTTGCTTCTGGAATAAATGTGCTGATGTCGACAGAAGGAGGTCCGCCGTAGGTGAGGCAATGAGAGATCCTCAACTAAGGCACGAGAGAAAAACAATAGAGCGACGGACAGACTGACACTAATGATGATGGTGGAAATGGGAAGGATGGAGTGGCGAATGGACGACTTCCCTTGTTAGAGCATAAAGGGTATGAATGACATGGCAGCGACTGACACAATATCGACAGGGACAGGGGACAGTAGGGCTGAAGGTCATGATATGCGACACAAGAGAGGAACCAAGCAAAGAAGAATGGAGGGCTATAGTGGGGTGTAAAAGGACGCAAGATAGACTCCATGAATGCAATGATGACTCAACTTGAATGCTCTAAACAAGGGCGACTTGATAGTGCTGCCACACAGTGAAGGCCCCAATGGGGGGCCATGGAAGCATGAGTACAAGGTGGGCACTCATGACGAAAATCGACACGAACATGGACAAGTAAGGGAGCAATATGGTGCCCCAAGTACAAGTGTCGTAAGTGAGGAAATTCGATTTTAAGGAGCGGTGAAGTGACCTTTCGTGGAAAAAATGTGTCTGGGTGAAGTGTCAAATCACCAAAAACTAATTAAAACCCATTTGAGAGCTCGGTGAGATCTAACCAGCGGTGCTGATGGTTCGTCGAACGGGGCTACGGTGTGGTCGCAGCAGTCGAAAGAAGAAACAGGGGTTCTCTTTTAATGAGGCAGTTTTCCCTCCAAAATCATTCATTTGCTAGTGTTGCTGTGGTGAATGTGGAGAGGAGAGAAGGCCCTAAATCTTGCGGCGAACGTAGCGGACAAACCGACCGTTGGATTTGAGATCTGTCAGTTGGAGGTAAGAGGCCTAACCTTGCTCTTGCATTTTGGTGGATTAGATTTGCAGTTTAGGGCCTAACACCCTAGAAACAGCCCCTCCCTCATCTCTACGGCCGGGTCGCACTTTTTGGGGCAAAATGTGCGACCCAGGACGCAGGTTCTAGGGCAAAAAGTGCGACCTGGTCCAGAAAATGGCAGAAAACTGCGACCTGGGAGATGAGGGGGGTTTGGTGCTGTTTTATGGCTGGGAGTTGGGTTTTGGTGTGTGGTTATGGTTTTCCCGATCTGTACCCTGACAAAGATGATGTGTTTGTGCAGGTATGGCAGAGTTGCGGGTCAACTGGAGAGAGAGGGATCTGGGAACACTTCGGACAGAGATCCAGGCGGATCAGGGCGTTCGTCGTGTATTGGCCAGATTTGGGGTCCTCAAGTTTGTGGAGAACCCGTTGATGAGAGCAGGGGAGCCATTACTGGCCCAGATTATCAGTGATTGGGATCCAGATCAGGAGATCTTTGTAGTGCAAGGGCACAGGATCGAACTGACGGTCCAGGATGTGTACTTCCTGACCGGCCTCCCACCACTAGGGATTGTGGGAGACACGCGGCCAGTGCTGCCGCGGGGGCGGCATATCATGGAGTTCGTGGAACGCCATTGTCGACCGGGTCTTCAAGTCAAGGGGACTCGAATATCGGTCGGGGATCTAGAGAGGCTAGAAACTTGTGCAGTGGCCGCAGCTGTGCTGCGAATCCTGGGCAGCCAGGCGTTCCATCACATCACCGGTGGGCAGATGATGATAGTGGAGAGTGTGTTGGGTGGGACCTACTTTGGGTGGGCCCAAATGATGCTGGTAGCGCTAAAGCGACAGTTGTCGCTATGCAGGCGGCAGGTGAATCATGATTGCTCATATGGGACTTTATTGTGCGCCTTCTTCTTTGAGAAGATCCCGACCTTGAGGCCTCATGTGCAGCTTCCAGATGGGGGCCCGAGAGAGCCCAGGATGCGTCGTTGGGGACGGCTACTTTGCAGAGGAGGAGGAGGGGCGGTCGGGCGAGTGTTTCGACCGGAGTTCTTTGCCCATTGGGTCAGATGCCGCTGTACATAGACGACTACCCGTATAGTGGGATGAGCTACTGTGGGGATCCGGATCTGCCACTTCCGTCTGGTCGAGTCTGGGGGCCCGATGGTAAGTGACAAATTGCTATTCTTATATGGGCATGTTAAAGTTTTTGAATAGTAAATGATGATGCTGATTCACGGACTTTTGGTATGCAGATATAGCACCGGTAAAACCGGCCGGATATATGGGACGACCGGCAGCGTCTGGAGCTACAGGTCCGAGTGGGTCGAGAGCAGCGCAGAATGAGGATGCAGCCGCCCTACTGGAGGACATCCGCCGTAGATGTGAGCCGCTTTTGACCGGGGTATCGGAGCGCGGGTGGCAGGATTTAGACGACCAGTACATAGAGCCATGTGTTGGTCTCCCCTCGGAGTGGCGAGGTATCATGCGGCGCATGGCGATGGCTGGTCAAGCTATGCGTGATCTACATGCTGCAGGGGCAGAGCCATTGGCCCGGGAGCCTCCGGATAGTGATTAGGGGCATATGGTGCCCTCTCTGATGTATGTAGGGGCAGGTGGTGCCCCCTATAGTGTATGGAGGGGCATATGGTGCCCCCAGTTGTTTTTTGGATTTTGTTTGTAACATGCTATGGGCATGTCGTATGTATATGTATGGAGGGGCATATGGTGCCCCCAGTTTTTGGAACATGCTATGGGCATGTCGTATGTATCAGAGTAGATGGACTCATCAATATATGGTTTGCGACACATATTATGGATATGTATCGGCTTTTGATGGTTGATTTAATGTTATTGTCTTGTATGAATTGTGTGTGATAAATGCCAATCTAGAACATGGTTTGCAATACTATCCACATAGTGATTCTGGTCTCGGGGTACATGGTTGAAAGTTATGGTTTCAAACGCACGTATTAATACTTTCACTCGTAAATAGCATCTAAACAGCACAGGGTTATGCACACGATAAACACCATTGAGTTGCATTACAAGAAGCAGGGAATCCAAATGAACGTGCAGATGGCGGATGCGATGCAAGAGGGCATCAGCTAATAGGCCACGCACTGCATCATATTCGGCCTGATTGTTGGTGGCAGAACCAATGCATACCCCGTTAGACAGAACGAGGTGATGCAAGGGGGTGAAGATGGCCCACACTGCCGAGGCAAGATTCCTGGAGTAGCGACTTGCACCATCGGCGTAACCGATAAAGGGTGTGGACAGGGGGTCCTGCAAGATGGTGTGACAAGACAGTAAATGAGGGGATGAAAGGAAATGATGGCAGCGCGAGGGCACAGAAGTCATCGAGCGGGAATGGCAGGAGGAAGGGGCAGGATGATCAAGACTCAGACAAGGTGGTGTATGAGAGCTATCGGAAACATGGTGAGGACTCGGGCTGCGGAGGTCAACAAAGACACAAGTGGAGTGATCTCGAGTATCAAGGGACACAACGGGGGAGGCTGCGGACGGGCTAGGCTCCGAGTGTCGTGCAGAGGAGGATAGGTAAAGGATGGTTACCGTGGACTCCGTCATCTGAACATCGGGGGGAGGGATGACAATGGAAGCGGGAGGATCCTCGGGTTGGCCTGAAGCATACTGCGTGAGGATGGGAGAGGCAGATTGATTCTGTTCAACCTCATACTCTCGAATGACCTCTAAAGATGCGCGATAATGCGTCAGGTGAGGACAGCGGTGGGAGTAGTGGCCATGGACACCGCACAATGCGCACGGTTTGTTGGTGCGGAGAGTCTTGGGGTTCTTGGTTACGGACGAAGAGGAGGCGTCAGGGGCCGTAGATTCGGGGAACGCGACTTTAACCATGGGTTGGATACGGGGCAACTCGGGACAAGCATGGGTGGCATGACCGGCGACATCGCACAAGGCACAGGGCTTGGCAGGTTGGGGAGGGGTCGGGTCAGTCGTGGTGGTCTTATATTTTGGTGCCCCCTTACGGGCTTTGCGTTTCTTCTCAGGAGCTGCCACGACTGGAGAGGGATCCTGCAGAGGTGCTGGAGGCACAGTAGCAACGGAAGAAGCAAGGGGGACCGGTTGGACCGGTGTCAAAGCCATGTAGGGTTTGGGGTGACCAGGAGGGGTGGCGGCTGGGGGATCAAGGTACCAGACCGGAATGCCCAAGGTCAGGTTAGGAAGGGAGAGGGTGGCCATGACGGGGACAGAATATACTCCGGGAGGGGGAGCCAAGAAGGGGATATGTCCAGCAGGGTAATGGCCGGGAGGGACGGCTCCGAGATGGTTAAGGCCAGGGGGAACCGAGCCACGGGGGTAAAGGGGTTCAGGGATACCAGCTGTAGGAGGAAGGCCAGAAGGAGGAGGTCCGGTTGGCAGAGAAGTATGGCTAGGAGCGGGTTGCGGAGGGCGAAGGGGCGGTTGCGGACTAGCCGAAGCAGGCCTCTTGAGGGCGGCCTGAGACGATTGCATCATGCAAACATTTGACAAGGTGGGATCAGGGATAGGAGGAGGGGGAAGACAAGGAAAAGTTCCAAGTAGGGAGGAGTCATCGCATATGTGGCAGAGAGACGATGGTCGAGGAATGCGACGGTTTGCTTGTTGGCTACAGAAGAGATGGTCGTCTCGGAGGCGGATGGAGACGGCGGCTCATGATACGATAGCTGGTCAATGGTGACTATCCTTCCATTATGTGGAAAAGACATCTTGCGGAAGACCGCGGATGGGACATCAGACATGGCATAGGTGTGGCTTCGCCCCAATAGAATGTTGTAGTCTAGAGGGGCGTCAATGACTTCGACATCAACGCAAACAGTCTTACCGGCGAGGGTGATGGGACAGTTACGAAACAGGCCAATAGGCTGGGAGGCATGACCGTCCCACGCTCGAAGGGTGATCGTGGAAGGGGCCGGCTCAGGGGATCCGAGTTGCTTCCAAACCGAAGCGGACATCACGCAGGTGGATGCCCCCTCATCAATTATACACCGGGATACAGTGGCGTTCCGGATTTTGACTGGGATTTGGAAAGCAACGGAAGGAGGAAGAGGAGGATGGTTCGATTGAGTGGCGTCAAAAACAATCATTTGGTCATCAGCAGGATCAACAGCACCCACGGCAGATAGTAGAGCCTTCTTTTGAGAAGGGCACGACTGGAGGAGTTCCAGTGTGGAAATGGCAGCAGGGGATTGCGCCAAATCATCTACTATACTATACGATTGAGCGGCTCGACCGGAAGCATCATTTCGGCGTAATGGGCCCTTTGGAATCTTTGGATGAACCTCAACTTTGGGTTGAGGGATGTGTAAGGGGCCACTAGATGTCGAAAGAAGCTCTGTAGAACCTGAAGATGGAGGCTCGGGAGCAGATTGAGCAGGAGGCTTGGGGTACTGGCGAGACCGAGTTTGAAGGTGAAGGTCGACGGAAGGGGAAGGATCGGAGCGCATCATAAGGATCTGGTAATCAGAGGAACCGGGGAAATGGACGAGGGTGGCTACATGGTGTCGGGGGTTGGTGGCACGAATCCTTGTTGAGGGAAAGGATCGGTGAACACGGTGGGTTCAGGTAGTGGCCACATAGGAGGAGCATGAGGGGAGGCGTGTTGTCCGCGCAGCTGTGACGAGACTCCATCGCCGTACGGGGTAGAGAGGACGATCGTGTTTGTGGCGGCCGTAAACACCGCAGCACGAACGGGGCTTATTTTGCGGCGGCTGTCGGCACCGGGGCGGAGATGCCCACGAGGGGTGGTTGCTAGTGTTAGGGTCCATACCAGAATTGGGTCCTCGGTTACCGGGGGCAGATGGGTTCTGGTTGCCTCTCCGCCTTCTTTGAGAAGAAGGGGGATTAATCGCACCCTGCTGTGCAAATACTTGCCCTGGAGGGGGTGGTAAGTGCTGTTGCGGGTTGTGAAGAGGCAAGGGAGGCGGAAGCGCATATGGTGGAGGAGCTGGCGCACCAGGCTGTGGATAAAAGTAAGGGTTGGGTTGGGCGACATTGAGGTAAGCAGGAGGTTGGGCAAAAGGAGGAGGCATGCCGTATCCTGGATACATGTTGCCGGGAGGGGGGAGAGTGCTTGAGGTGCTGGCCCCTCCCTGAGGGAGACCATAGCCCATAGGACGGTGAGCAGATGGGTGGGAAAGAGATCCAACAATACCGTCGGCGGAATGAGATGCCCCCGGGGCGTTAGCGCCACCGGGCCTGGGGATGTCAGGAAGAACGGTATAAACATAACCAGATTGAGCGTAGATCAGGTCATATTTTAAAGCTATTTGGAGGGCGGCTTATTCAGATTGAGGAAAGTGAGAGGCGACATCTTTGCCGATGGGAGATGGGAGGGTGCGAAGGAACCAGTCCATGTAAACCCGATCTTCGAAGGGAGGGGCTCGACATAAGCTCCTTCTTCGTCGCCATTCCTGAACATGGGCAGAAAGGCGTGTGGAAGAGGATTGCTTAAATGAAGTCAAGAGCTCCGTGCCAGTGTCGTATCGGAGAGGGAGCTGGAAGTACGACAAAAAGGCTTGGGCAAGAGTCTCGAACGTGGTATGGGAGGAAGTGGTCTGTTCAACATACCATTTAGAAGCTTCGCCGGTAAGCGTGCGTTGGAACAAACGAAGACGGATGGAGTCATCGGTAATGGAATTGGAGGAACACCACATGTGGAAAGACCGGACGTGATTGGTTGGATCTTCTCCATTAAGGCCTTCAAACTTAGGGATGTCAGAGGGCAGCTTGGTTGGCATAGCGGGCCAGGTAGCATTGTGGTGAATGGGGTCATTAATCAACTGATGGAAATCGGGGAGGCTGAGGCCTGCAATGTACGGCAGCACAGGGGTGGCCGGGGTAGTGGTTGTGGCGGTTCCGCTAGAAGTGGGGCCGGCATTGGGGCCGGGAGAACCGCTAGTGTTAGGCCCTGGACCAGACATAGTGAAGGTAACAGGGGGGGAACCAGAAGGAGAAGGAGGACCCGATGAATCAGGAGAGGAGTCGGAGTGCGAACACGAAGGTGGACTGGCTCGACGACGGCGGTGCGGAGCAGGTCAATCAACCGGAAACTGAGGGTGAAGGCCAAGAAGTCTCCGGGAAAGGCGCCTTGGTGGCGCAATGATGACAGGAAGAAGGAAACCGACAAGGGCAGAAGGGGACAGAATCAAGAAAGGTCAAGGGCAGATAAGGTGCAGTGACGATTGATTTTAGAGTCTTTGCCAGGCGGTGTTAACCAGGCGCTTCTTCACTTAGGGTCAGTGTGTGGTGTGCGTTAATTTTAATTTTTAAACCCTTTCCGTTGTTGAGAGCAAGAAAAAGTGTTCTGCGTAGCTGAAAATAAACCTACAGAGAACAGAATAAGATGCTAACATAACAGAGAAATAACAGCTACGTATGCATCTATCTAACCCAAGAAGGTGGGTCTCTCACAACTATGTTGAAAAGAAAGGGAAAAACTATGGAAACACACACAAAGGAAGCTCAACAGATCTAGGGTCAAAGGGGACAGAGATCTGGAGGATAAAGCTGCAGACAAGGGGTGCAGATCACAGCCAAGAGACAGAGGCAAGGTGGCTGGAAAAGGAAATCAGCAAAAACCGGGGGGCAAGGCGGAGGCCTTCAGAGGAGGTCCAAACAAAACGACAAGAGGTGATTTGAAAGGAAAAGAGGCTGATTTCAATGGATCTGAAAGGGAGGTAACAGATCTGGAAAAGAGAAGCTGCGAAGCAGAAACGGTGGAAACGGCTGCGTGTCCACGAAAAAGTGGAGGGTACTAAAGCCCTAAGGGGGGTGGGTTCCCACTTAGATGAGTAAAAACGGATCGAGATCTTGGTCGAGGCGGGGGTGGGAACCGGAGAATTTTGGAAGACCTGGCCGAGAAGCTAAAAAATTGCCGAAAAAGTGCGGAAAAAATCTTTTGGAAAAAAGGCGGTGTCGAGTTTCGACCACGATGTGAGTGCAAGTCCACGAAAGCAGGCTGCGTGCGACCAGGAGGTCCAGGTCGCAGTTTTTGGGCCAAAAAGTGCGACCCCCCGTTCCGGTTGTCTCGGCGGCGATTTTCAGAAAAGTTGCCGTCTCAGTTGCGGCTGGTGTCGCTTACCTGCGCAATAGGGCCAGAAACACACGGAAGTTAGAAATTTTAATGTTTTAGGGTTTTATGTGAGAAAAACAACATAAAAATAGGAAAAATAAACAGCTGAAAAGAAGCCCTAGGGTCTGAAGTAGCTGGATATGCAGGAATATGAAAAACGACATCGGTCGTAATTTAAAACCCGTGTGGAGTCGCCATTTGTTAGTATGAATTCTTTGTCGAAGCGTACGAAAAAGAACCACTTTAGCTACGCATAACTAATAGCCCTAACAACAATAATGGCTGCAAAACATCTTCAGATCTGCAATTAGTAGTTAAAGTGCTGCAACAAACAGATCTATAAATGGAAAGACATTAAGCAGTAAAGTAAAGAGTTTGCTTCATGCATCCAATAGACAAGACAAGAACACGATTTTTGAATGAATTTTTATATTACAGGGCACCTGGGAGGAAACAAGAAGGTGTATCCAGATCTCCTCAATGGGATGGGTTCTTTGTAGTCCTCAGCACTTCAGATCTAAGCTTTCTCTCTCTTGTAGATGTAGAAAACCCAATGCAAAAAATAGAGCTCAATGGGAGCAAATGGTGAAAATGAGACCAAGTGTATAGATCCAGAGTGATCTAGTAGGCAACAAAAGGTGAAGAATGATGGGGAAAACCCTCCTATTTATAACAAAATATTGGGTCATTCTAGATCTTGGTGCATGATTAAAATAATGTCAACCAAATCTAGATCCACCTCTATGGAATATTTTATTATATTTGTTGGAGGGAAAGGGTGTTTGACTTGGGTCAAATCCCTTGATTAGTGAAAAATAAATAAATAAATGATTTATTTATCTTTTTAAGGAAGTGGTTAGGATATAATCAAATAAATAATGATTTATTTGATTAATGGTGGTTGATTTGGTCATATTTAACAAGGAATATTATTTAAATAATTATTCCTAGAAAATAGTAAGATAACTATGGGTTTCTCTCATTAATTTCTTTGTTTTTGGGTTAAACATGAATGGGAATAATAATTAAATTATGGTTTAATTAATTATTCCTTTTGGGGTTTCCTAATTAACATAGTGAAAGTAGTTTTACTTGGGGTAAAACTGGTCTTACATGGTGTACTTGGGTCCATCTAATGATGAAAGGTTAGATGACCAAAAAATGGTGTAACAAATATCATAATTGAAAATAAAATAAAATAAATAACTATAGGCCACGTGGGCTGAAACTCGTAATCTTCAACGGTTGCATCGAGGGGTGGCATAAGGTCGTGAAGTGCGTGGCCGCATTGGGGTGGAAGAAGAACTTGAGTGGTGAGATGATGGAGATGCCCTTGGTTGTGAAGTGGATGCAATTGGTTGGTGCGGATGTTTGTAACACCTTTTCCATATAACATCTGAAGGTAAGGGTGCATAATGAAAAAGTTCGAACAATGCACACAACTGAGTCAGTTCTGAGTAGTCGAGGTTGGCAGAGAAGAAATACTTGACCTTGGTGAGTAATAGAAATTCCTTGTGAAGTGATGCCGCCAAGGTTTTGGCCATAAGAGAGGAGGTATTCTCCACAGTTGAGCCAACCTTTCATTTGATCTCAGTGATTATTTTCTTGTATGTCACCCATGAGAGAAGCACGCCTAGAGGGTCCCATAAAGTTGGAAATCCTGGCTATACCACTTTGTTCCACTCCTGATCAAATGCTTTGGCCCCTCTAGTAACTATTCCCAAACATCCAACTGCCTTTACTTGTGCATCCTCCTTCTGTATCATCTTCATGATTTCCACCACCATCCTAAAACAATCGACCACTCTTCACATGCCCAACTCTTCACTGGGGAGCTCATTGATGAATTGAATGTATCCACGCATGATCAACACATTCTCTTTTCCTTCTTAGCGACCTGCATCCAATTGTACCTTGAAATCCCAAATATCATTATTTTTATCATTTTCCAACATGATGAGCTCGTAGTGGTCTTCTACCTCTTTGATAATTTCTCCCCAAATCATCTATCTGGCCTCCACCAAGGACATATAACTTTGAGCTCCGCTTTTAAGTCCTTGAATGAATTTTTTAGCTCTTGGGATTCCCTGCGATTAGCATCCATTTGTTTTTGAAGGGATGAGATCATCTTTTCCTTTTCCGCAAGGCCAATGTTTACTTCTTCTAATAACCTGCACACGGTTCGGGTTTCATCTTCCAAAACTTTTAACTCTGCCAGGGCCTTGGTTAAGTGTTCTGAAGAATTCTATGGATCATCGGGCACCTCAATTAGACAGACATGACTGTCTTGCACCTGTTGGAGCTCGGCCATCCATCGCTTTAGCTCCATTATCTCCTCGTCCTTTTGAATGAGTGTCTTTGTGAGGACTTATTTTTCCTTCTCAACTTGAGCCAACTCCGCTGCCTGGATGTTCTCCGAACGAGTGATATTTAACTTGTGTTGCAACTCCTTCACCTCCAACTCTGTCGTCTGAAACATAATTTGCATGCCCATGTTTTGATCTCTTCCTTTTACCTCTTATCATTTTCCTGTAATCTGCTAATTGATTGGAAAGGGACTTTGAATTTTCCCTTTCTCTCTTTAGGGTATCTGACATCTTGCTTAGCCGACTCTGAGATTTCTCCAAAGTGAGAGTGTGCTTCAACACCTCAGTAGGCATCATCTCTCCAATAGACTTGTGTAGGTCTATCTTGTCAGCCAATGGAATGGAAGCAAGCTCGAGTATCATTTCTAGGGCTTTATACTTGGAACCTAGAGTTAAAGGGTTGATAAGTTGAATGTTGCACTGCAATCAACGAATCATTCTCTACATCAAGAGCTGTCAAGAGCTTGGTATCGTGCATGTCCACGAACTGAGCCAAATCTACCTTCAACCTTTCCCTATCTGATTGGTTCTTTACTTTAATATTCTCTCCTTTTGGCCAATCCATTCTCGATCTAGTATCCCTTTCTGAAGGGCCTTCCCTCGGGGTGACCACCTGTGAGTATTATGAAGGTGACTTCGAGGACACAGAGTCAAAAGACACTTCGAATCTCGACTTGTCTTTTCCTCAATCAATATATTCTGGGACATCCTTGTCGAGCTACTTTGTGACCTGTGCTTCAGGCCCCTCTCTTCTTCACTTTTTGCTAAGCTGGCTCTCCTCTTCTTCATCCATAAAATCTTGTCCCATTTGATAACCTCCCTGATCCTATACCTCCATCTCGTTATGTGCACTGTCTCCTCTCCCTTTAGCAGTTGGGGAGTCAGCGTCCATCTCTTTATCACAAATCACAGTTAGCTTTCCATTCTACTAGAGGTCTAGGTTCATGTTCATATACCAAAGAATTAATATTCTTCCTTCTGTGTGCAATGAATCCCATAGGGTCATAGCGCCATACATCTCCTTGTAGGAAATACATCCCTTAAGGTCATAGCGCCTTGCATTTGATCTTAGTCATTATTTTCTCGTATGTCGCCCATGGGAGCAGCATGTCTAGAGGGTCCCAGAAAGCTGGATATCCTGCCAATACCACTTTGTTCCAATCCTGATCAAATTTTTCTGCCCCTCTGGTAACTATTCCCAAACATCTAGCTTCCTTTACTCGTGCATCCTCCTTTCGTATCATCTTCATGATTTCCACCACCGTCCTAAAATGTTCGACCACTCTGGGCATGCCCAACTCTTCAGTGGGGATTTCATTGATGAATTGAATGTATCCATGCACAATCAACACATTCTCTTTTCCTTCTCGGTGACCTATGTCCAGTTGTACCTTGAAATCACAGATAGCATTATTTTTATCATTTTCCAATGTGATGAGCTCCGAGTGGTATTTTACCTCTTTGATAATTTCTCCCCAAATCATCTGTCTGGCCTCCACTAAGGACATATTACCTTTGAGCTGTGCTTTTAAGTCCTTGACTGGCTTGTTCAGCTCTTGGGATTCCCTGAGATTAGCATCCATTTCTTTTTGCAGGGATGAGATCGTCTTTTCCTTTTCCGCAAGGGCAACCTTTACTTCTTCTAATAACCTGCACACATTTCGGGTTTCATCTTCCAAAACCTTCAACTCTGCCTGGGCCTTGGTTAACTATTCTGAAGCATTTTGTGGATCACCGAGCACCTGTATTAGACAAACATGATTGTCTTGCACCTGTTGGAGTTTTTCCATCCACCGCTTTAACTTTGTTATCTCCTCGTCCTTTTGAATGGGCATCTCTGTGAGGGATTCCTTTTCCTTCTCAACTTGAGCCAACTTTGCTGTGTGGATGTGCTCCCAACGAGGGATATTTAACTTGCGTTGCAACTCCTGCACCTCCAACTCTGTCTTCTGCAACATATTTTTAATGGTCGTGTTTTGATCTGTGCCTTTACCTCTTATCATTCTATTGTAATCTACTAACTGATTGGAAATGGCCTTTGAATTTTCCCTTTCTCTCTTTAGGGTATTCGACATCTTGGTTAGCCGACTCTGAGCTTTCTACAAAGCCAGAGTGTGCTTCAACCCCTGAGTATGCATCATCTCCTCAATAGCCCTGTGTAGGTTTATCTTTTCAGCGAATGAAATGGAAGCAAGCTCGAGTATCATTTCTAGGGCTTTATACTTGGAACCTGGAGGTAAAAGGTGAGAAGCTGAATGTTGCACTGCAACTATCAGCTGATCATTCTCTACATCAAGAGTTGTCAAGAGTTTGGTATGGTGCATGTCCACGAACTAAGCCATATCTAGCTTCAAATTTTCCCTAGCCGATTCGTTTTTGGCTTCAGTCTTCTCTCCTTTGGGCCAATCCATTCTCAATCTAGTATCCCTTTCTAAGGGCCTTCCCTCGGGGTGAACACCTGTGAGTATTATTAAGGTGACTTCGAGGACGAATAGTCGAAAGACACTTGGAATCTCGGCTTGTCTTTTCCCCGATCAATATATTTTGGGACCTCCTCGTCGGGCTACTCCATGACCTGTCATTCAGGCCCCTCTCTTCTTTTATTTTTGTTGGGCTAGCCCTCCTCTTCTTCATCCATAGAATACTGTACCTTTTGATAACTTCCCTGATCCTGGATCTTCATCTCATTATGTGCAATGTCTCCTGTCCCTTCAAGAGTTGGGGAGTCGACCTCCATATTTGTATCTAAAGGCCACAAATCACAGTTAGCTTTCCATTCTACTAGAGGTCTAGGCTCATGTTCATATGTCGAAGACTTAATCTTGTTCCTTATGTGTGTAATGAATCCCTTAGGGTCATAGCCATACATCTCCTTGTAGGAAATACATCTCCTTGTAGGAAATTCATCCCTTGGGGTCATAGCACCATAGGGGAATTTCATGCCTTGAGATGATAGTAAAAGGCCCTACCACATTCACGAGAGTCAGAATATATCCCTTCTTTGCGGGCACAAAATGAGTTTGGTGTGCACTCAAGACTTGTCTGATGAACTCGAGGGTGAAAATTCTCATGGACATGAAAGCTGGCACACGAAAAGGAAGAATTTCAGAACCATAAAACTTAATTTCAATGTGATCCTTGAAAAAATACAAATCCCCGACATAATTTGTCTCACTGAAGTGGACACCTCCTTTTGTTGAGGAAGAATCCTGCGCGGAGGGTTACCATGTATAATTTCATAGGTCCTGGACATGAAATCTGTGATAAATTTCGTGTATCCCCTTCCTTTGGGGTGTTAACGTACTGAGAGGGTCCATTCAAAAATGGATTTTGGCTTTGCACCTTGCATACAAAACTTGTCCAGGCTTAAGCCCTTGAACTTGTCTGTGTGCGTGAACAAGAACAAATAGAACACCAAAGAATAATACCTAAAACAACTTGAAGTTGATAGGTCTTGGAATTGAGCTTAAATAACAGAGTCGAGGAAGGTGGGGATGTCCAGTAGAATCTCGGGCTACATCATGAGGTCTAAAAACCCTAGACAGGTGTTAGTTACCCAAACCGCATTATCTAAACCCAACATCCCTGAAATGACTACTACGATGGCTAGATAGTTTTGCGGAAGAGCGACAGAGGCACTGTTTCAGTGGGTGGGAGAGTGGACATGTGAGACATGGTAATTTACTCGAGGAAACCCCTCTACTTTTCAATGGGAAGGTTTGAGAAATGGCATGAGAGGGTGACTTTGGTGAATTCAACGCACTCATGAGAAGAGGGATAGCACAGGGCTTTCCTTATCAGTTGAGGGGTGATTTCAAGAATTTTAGCCCCCTGTGTGGAAAGAAATATACCTCTTCTCTCAATGTAGGTGTCGGCGAGCGAGGCTATAAACTCAGGGAAAGGGTGGACGGATGGGGGAATCTGGTAGTAAAGCCCTGAATCGACGGCCCTGAAAAAGTCTGCGCCCTACCATTTGCAACCCAGAAGCTTAGACCGCATATTAGCTACATTGAAAGGGCAGATGGTGTCACCAAACTGGGCTTGAGAGTCCATGAGTGGCTCAGGACCGAGGGCAACACTAGCTTCTCGGGCTTGCAGGGTTTCGAGAGAAGTTTTCTTCATTTTCTCAGTGATAATTTTGACGAACAGTAAAAGAAAATAGAAAGATATTGATGAAATACCTAAGGCAGCGATGAGAGTGACGTGAGGAGGGAACTCCACACACTGCTAATTTTTACCCATGTGCTCAACGTTGTAAGAACTGTAAATGGTAAGAAACAATAGTCAACCAAGAAAACTCGAGGGGTAAATGGTCCTTTTTAGGATAAACCCAGAGGTGACAACTGGTGAGAAGAGACGTGACGTAGCAGGATTGGCCAACAGTGGCCGGGTGAGTGAGAGGCCACGTGCCCGACATGAGGTACTCGCTTCGTACCTCGACAATTACCTTACCTTACTTACCTTTGTGCTGCTTCGTCCCCACGGCCAGATCGAAAGTTCGATGGCGGATCACGGTCTTAGCCGCTGGAGCTCTCCTGATTAGTCAGCGGGATGGCTGACGTCACTCCCTCCGGCGGGCAATTTCCGCCGCTTCCCTCCCGCCTAAAGGCCGTCAGAACGGGTGTTGTGTGTTGTTTCACGAGCTGCGCCACCGCTTTATGGGTTGCGCGGCCGCTGTGAGCTGCACGGTTGGGGAACCCACCACCTGTGCTGCATGGAACTCCTCTTGACCACCTTACATAGTAACTTGCTTGCCTTATGGCCTTATGCTTCCATACAGACTTAGGCTCGTATGCTCACAGGCCAACAGAGGGAAGCATGGGAAATAGGTCTCTCAGGTTCATTAGCCGAAGAATGGAATGAGTATATACTTCAATTAGCATTGGCAGGTGTTGTCTTGACAGCAAAGGAAGATCAGTTGACATGGAATGGTAGTATGGTCAAGAGTTAGTTGACGTATGTGGTGATTCTAAAGGGATTATTGAGAGGAAACATCTGAGAAATTCATTAGAGGCTCCAGCTCTGACGCTGAATTATTGTCAAAAGAAGGATGCAGCCAAGTGTCGGGCTTGATAAGTTATTCTGTATTTACTAGTGGTGAGTTCCAGCGATCTGGGAACATTTAAATCCAAGGGTAGTCTTGACAGAATACTATTTCTATTCTGGTTTTAACTGGATCTAGTTTTGAATTATGTATTTACAGTCTCGAATAATTCCTTAGGAGTGTTAATGGGATCCTTACAAGTCTCAGATCAGTTTACAAATGTAGGAACTGTGAATATGGATCGAGCAAGTCAGCAGAGTTTCCTTGCTGCTTTGATAACCAATTTTTTTTCTTTTCGGATGGGTTGGGAAAAAAAAGAAGAAAAGCTATGTAAATGAAAACTTTCTTTTTAAATGAAAGCGAGTTCTTTTTTTTTTCTTTTTGAAAAAACATTCGATTTTAGATCTCGAGGAATGACAAACCAATTTCAGAAGATTCGTCGGTATCCAAATTTCTTCCACTGCAGGACTTCATCTCGAATCTTAAACCATCAGATTAACTTTTAATGTCGGACTTATGCTCTGCACGGTTCTATCAATTTCCTCATTATCCTGGCCCCGCACGCATCGATCGTGAAACCATTGAAGCAACTTTATTTAATGCAGCTAAAAGGCTCCATATAATTTCTCCATATTTCATGCGCTTTTACACGTGTATGATGCACGATAGTTGAATTTCTGATCATTATCAATATTTATTCTTTGTATGAAATTTCTTTTAGTGATAGATGGTTTTTAATCGCAATATAGGGAATAATGTCGACACCCTCGAATCTGATCCTGCAGCACGCGATCATTGATTTGAGAATTAACAACATTAGATAGGAGACTTTCACTTGGCAAGCAATTGCCACCAGTCTGATACTAGCTCCACCGCCTCAAAATTTATACAAATCCGTCACATATGTATGCACCGTTTCGAATACTACATTTATATGCTGTACTCGTATAACCTTTACAACCTTGTCATGAGAATCGTAACGTAGATTTAGCTTTTTGATAAATATTCTTGAAAGTTTATCACAGTAGGGCTCAGTTGACATTAACTTTCAATTTTAAAAGGAATGGCCATTCATACATTTTAAGAAATGCATTATGCAAGGTGAACGCACTTCTCTTTCGCTCTTCCTATTACCTGCAACTTTCTGCCCATAAGATGGGCTTGTCAAATCACCAAAACGCATTGAATTGGATATTTTAGCAGCTAGTCGTTTGCTTTCCTTCCATGTTTATGGGCCCTTTTAGCTACAATCATAATTTGGTTGCATGCTTATGGGCCCATTAACTACAAATGTAATGCCTACACACAACTTAGAAGTACAATTAACTCATCTTCATTTTTAAATATTTGGACCATTCTTAAATAAGAGAGTAACAATTAGTTGGCAAATGGATATAAATTAGTAAAATACAAATTTATCAACAAAGAAAATGACGTTTCAACTGTTGAAAATATTAAAGTCACCTGTCAGCCTTTGGGCAAGAAGAACAAAGTACAGCAGCAGCAGCAGCAGCGCAGAGTTTTTAGTGCACAACATTCTGTATTAAAGAAGAATGAAGAACGTAAGGAGAAGAATTTACTGAAGATGGGCCACAGCCAAGTATGACAGAGAAATGAATTAATTTTGAAGTATGGGCGAAGTCATTTTTGAGAGAGGAGCGAAGATTTCCCGTAGTTCAAGTCTACGGAGGAGCAGGTTTAATTAAAACAGTCAAGTCAGGCTTTAAAGCCCTCAACAGCCAAAATGAATGAATTGCTTATAAACAGGCGGAAGTCTTTTATGAGGAGGAAGGACAAGTGGTCCCTACCACTTAAGCGCTTTAGCGCAGATCGCAGAGCGCAATTTTCAGTTTTCAGATGTGAAGTGTCTTGTTGATGTGGATTATTTGCGATGTGCGATCGTTGCACCATCGCACGATCGCAACATCGCAATGTCGCAAATCGCCCTCTGCCCATTCCATTTTGTTGATCGCAAATATTGAAATTTGCGATATGCGATATGCGCCGTCGCAATATCGCATATCGCATATTTCAAAGTTGTCATCGCTCTCCGCCATCGCAAGTTAGTTTGTTGTGATTGTGCGATCGTCGCGCCATCGCAAGATCGCACAATCGCATATCGCAAAGTTGTTCCGCTACATATATATGTGTTGATCGCAAATGTTGAAAGTTGCGATGTGCGATCGTCGCACCATCGCAATATCGCAATATCGCATTTCCATTGTTCGTTTTCGCCATGTGTTATCGCAGATATTTGCGATGCAATCCCATCGCACATTGCAAATATCGCAAATCGCACTTTTGCCGTTCCTCCATATCGCATGTCGCAACACTGTTAATTGCGATGGCCGACTACGATGTGGTCCCCACTCGTACGTCGCGCCAATGTTAAAATTTTTATGTCCGCAAAGGTTTTCCTTTGTATTTTGGTTTTATTTATTTGTTTATGTTTTATATGTAATTTGTGCCGCCGCGCCATATATAAAGGGAAAAGGCCCGCGTGCATTGGTAATGAATGTAATGTATTGTTATTGAAAACGCTGTGTGAGCCCGCAGGCAAAGAAAACACAGTAGGATCATTACAACACTGTTTTGTGTGTTTTGAGAGAGACAGAGAGTTGTTTTAGAGCACTGCGTCTGTAGCAGTCTTACTTTGGTGAATCCCTCCATTGAGGAAGAAATTTGTAACAGTTTTTTTTAAGTTCTGTTATTGAAATAGGAAGCATTTTAATGTCATCTCTGTCTCCTGTCTGAAAAGCAAATTTTGATTTATATTCTCTGTGTTGATAAAGGAGAGGAGTTTACTCTCTGTTGTTTGGAATTTCTCAATATTCCAACATGGTATCAGAGCTAGTTCAGGCTCTTTGAAGGTTTCAAAGAAGCTGAAGAAGAAGAAGACTTGTTGAAGCGTTTTCTCCAACAGTGTGAAAGCTCGACAGAAGTCACAGTCAGGTATTTCTCAAAGATAACAGAATTGTTATTCTTGTCTTAAAGGAGTTTGTTCTTTCAGAGAAGGAAAGACAGTTTATTTAAGTTCAGAGTTCAGTTTAAGAAGCAATGGCTGGACCAAGCACAGGAATGAACATTGGAAATGTTCAGCTTCCACAATTTAATGGAAGGGACTATGATTATTGGGTCATTACCATGAAAGCCTTGTTTGTTTCACAATACTTATGGGAGTTTGTAGAAGATGGTTTTACAGAACCAGCTGATGAGCAGACTTTTAATGCCTTAACTCAAGCAGAGAAGGATTTACTGAAGAACAACAGAAAGAAGGATGCTAAGGCCCTCTTCTATTTGTATCATGCAGTAAACGAGAGTGTGTTTCCAAGGATAGCAGCAGCTAAGAGATCCAAGGAGGTATGGGAAACTCTGAAAGTAGCCTATCAAGGTATGGAGAAAGTTAAGACAGCAAAACTTCAGTTGCTGAGAAGAGATTTCGAAACTCTTTGCATGAAAGAGTTAGACAGTGTAGACACATTTTTTACACATGTGATTGGGATTGTAAATCAGATAAGATCCCATGGAGAAACTCTTGAAGAAGGAAGGATAGTGGAGAAATTTTTGAGATTCTTACCCTCAAATTTTGATGTTATTGTTACCACCATAGAAGAGACCAAAGATCTCTCACAGTTCACAGTAGATGAACTTCATGCCTCACTGATAACTCATGAACAGAGATTGAGCAGAGATGAACACTCATCTCTTGAGCATGCCTTCAAGACCCAGATGCCTTCAGGAAGAGGAAGAGGTCAAGGTAAAGGAAGAGGAAGAGGCAGAAGCCAGAGCAGAGGTGGAAGGAACAACCCTTCACATTCACATGGAAGGAGCAATAGTCAAAGTCAGAGCCACGGCCAATTCAACAGCCAGCAAGGTGGACATCAACACCATCATACTCATGGAAAAAGGTATGAAAAATTCAATGTCCAATGTCATTATTGCAAGAAATATGGGCACTATGCCAATGAATGTAGAAAGAAGCAAAATGACATGAAGAATAAGCAAAATGCTAATGTAGCAAAAGAAGAAAAGAACCCAAGTAATGTGCTATTAGCTTGTAATGTAGCACAAGATAGGGAAGATAATGTTTGGTTCTTAGATTCTGGATGTAGTAATCATATGACTGGCAACAAAGCAGTGTTTGCCAATCTAGATGAAGAAGTAAAATCTGAAGTGACCACAGGAACTGATACTAAGATCTCTGTCAAAAGAAAAGGCAGAGTTAGTATTTGAGCAAGAAATGGGGAGCAGAAATTTGTCCCTGATGTATATTATGTTTCGGGTCTAAAATGTAATCTTTTGAGCATTGGGCAGCTCATAAACAAAGGTTACAATGTAATGTTTAAGGATGATGTGTGCACAATAAAAGATATTCCTCCAAGTAAGAAAATTATTGTTGAAATTCAAATGACCAGCAATAGGATGTTTCCACTCAAGCTCAACATTGACTTGAAGGGAAAAGGAAAGAATATAGCAGCCGTAACACAAGAAGCCTTCCAGAAGGAAGAGAAAGATGAAAATTGGTTATGGCACTTGAGATTTGGACATCTCAATTTTGGAGGATTAAATTTGCTGCACAGAAAAGGAATGGTAAGAGGTTTACTATTGATTGAGAAGCCTGACAGCCTATGTGAAGGCTACATCTTGGGAAAGCAACACAGAAAAAATTTTCCTTCAGGGAAAAGCATAAGGGCAAAAGCACCCTTAGAAATCATTCACTCAGATTTATGTGGGTCGATGCAAACAACATCTGTTTCAGGCAGCAATTACATGCTGACCTTCATAGATGATTTCACAAGAAAAGTGTGGGTTTATTTTCTGGAATATAAGAGTGAAGTCTTTCAGAAATTTTGCCACTTTAAAGCTCTTGTAGAGAAACAAAGTGGGCAGTATATTAAAGTCCTCAGAACCGACAGAGGTGGAGAATACATATCAAAAGAGTTTCTACGTTTTTTCAGAGAGAATGGCATACACAAGCAGTTTACCACAAGGTACACACCGCAACAGAATGGAGTTGCTAAAAGGAAGAATCGAACCATAATGGAAATGGTGAGAAGTATGCTAAAGGCAAAACATTTGCCGAATGAGTATTGGGCAGAAGCAGCAAACTGTGCTGCGTATATTTTGAATAGATGCCCTACAAAAGCAGTGATGAACAAAGTTCCAGAAGAAGCGTGGAGTGGCAGAAAACAGGGAGTCACCCACATGAGAGTTTTTGGATGTGTAGCATATGTACACATTCCAGACAAGTTGAGAAAGAAGTTGGATAGTAAGGGGGAGAAGTGCATTTTCCTTGGATATTGTGAGGATTCCAAAGGATACAGATTGTATAACCCATCCACAAAGAAGTTTGTGATAAGCAGAGATGTGCAATTCATTGAAGAGGAAGCATGGGATGGAAGCATTGAGAAAACAGTCAATGTTAAAAGTTGTTTATCTCATGATGAAGATGAAGAAGATGTGATTGAAATTAACAACTCATCGACAGCACAACCTCCACCAACACAAGGACAGCAAGGGACACCTCAAGCAGCAGCGAGAACACTCTTGAGAAGAAGCGGGAATGCATCTCCAAGAACACCACGTGGAGCAGATTCAAGTGCTTCATCAAGCACGACTACACCAGATGAAAGAGGAACAAAGTTCAGAAGTATTAGTGAAATTTATGCGCAGGGAGCAGCAAATGAAGGTATGAATTCCCTATTTTCTTTGTATTGTCAAGTTGATGATCCTATACATTTTGAAGATGCAATTAAAGATAGAAAATGGATAGAAGCTATGGATGATGAAATTAATGCCATAGAGAAGAACAAAACATGGGAGTTGGTTGATCTCCCAGAAGGTAAAGAAGCCATTGGATTTAAATGGGTCTATAAGACCAAAAGCAATGTTGAAGGAAAAATAGTAAGACACAAGGCCAGACTTGTTGTCAAGGGATGTAAGCAAAAGCATGGGATTGATTATGAAGAAACTTTTGCACCGGTTGCAAGAATGGAGACAGTAAGAGCAGCGATGTCCATAGCAGCACAAAACAAATGGAAATTATACCAGATGGATGTAAAATCTGCATTTTTAAATGGATTTTTAATGGAAGAGGTATATGTGGAACAACCTTTCGGATATGAGAAGAAAGGCCAAGAGCATAAAGTCTGCAAATTGAAGAAAGCTCTTTATGGGCTGAAGCAAGCTCCAAGAGCATGGTACAGTAGGATAGATTCCTATCTACTGGAAAATGGATTTGAAAAGTGTGAGGGAGAACCCACCCTCTACATCAAAGAAAAGGATGGTAAGATGTTAATTGTTGTTTTATATGTTGATGATTTAATTTTTACAGGTAATGATGATTACCTTGTTGAAAATTTTAAAACAGTCATGAAAAATGAATTTGAAATGACTGACATGGGTTTATTAAGATACTTCTTGGGAATAGAAGTGGAGCAAGGTGAGAAAGGAATTTTTATTTCTCAAGAAAAGTATGTGAATCAAGTTTTGGAAAGATTCAACATGCAGGAGTGCAAAGCTGCAATTACTCCCACAGTAATGGGATTGAAGTTGAGTAAGAATGACAGCAGCAAGGATTTCGATCCAAGTTTGTATAAAAGCATAGTTGGTAGCCTCATGTATTTGACTGCAACTAGGCCGGATATTATGCATGCTGTTAGTTTAATTTCCAGATTTATGGAGAAGCCAAAAGAAGCACATTGGCAAGCAGCAAAGAGAATTCTGAGGTATGTGAAAGGAACTAAAAGATTTGGCATTTTATATACTACTTCAGAAAATTCAGAATTAGTTGGATACACTGACAGTGATTGGGCTGGAAGTGTAGATGATTGGAAGAGCACTTCCGGTTATGTTTTTCATATGGGTTCAGGAGCCATTTCATGGGCTTCCAAGAAACAGCCTATTGTAGCATTGTCTACAGCAGAGGCAGAATATGTGGCAGTTACAGCAGCAATGTGTCAAGCAATTTGGATGAGAAGAATGTTGAGAAGTTTGTGCCAATAACAGGTAAAGGGCACTGTGATTTATTGTGACAATAGCTCAGCTATTGTATTATCAAAGAATTATGTGTTTCATAAGAGAACGAAGCACATAGACACAAAGTTTCACTATATCAGAGAATTGGTGAACAATGGAGAAGTTGTTTTACAGCATTGTAAAACAGAGGAGCAATATGCAGATATTTTAACAAAGCCATTGGGACATAAGACATTCGATTTTTTTAGAAAATGCCTGGGTATGATGGATAACCCAGCAGCAGACTTTAAGGGGGAGTGTTGAAAAAATTAAAGTCACCTACCAGCCTTTGGGCAGGAAGAACAAAGTACAGCAGCAGCAACAACAACGCAGAGTTTTGAGTGCACAGCACTCTGTATTAAAGAAGAATGAAGAACGTAAGGAGAAGAATTTACTGAAGATGGGCCGCAGCCAAGTATGACAGAGAAAGGAATTAATTTTGAAGTATGGGAGAAGTCATTTTTGAGAGAGGAGCGAAGATTTCCCGTAGTTCAAGTCTACGGAGGAGCAGGTTTAATTAAAACAGTCAAGTTGGGCTTTAAAGCCCTCAACAGCGAAAATGAATGAATTGCTTATAAACAGGCGGAAGTCTTTTATGAGGAGGAAGGACAAGTGGTCCCTACCACTTAAGCGCTTTAGCGTAGATCGCAGAGCGCAATTTTCAGTTTTCAGATGTGAAGTGTCTTGTTGATGTGGATTATTTGCGATGTGCGATCGTTGCGCCATCGCACGATCACAACATTGCAATTTCGCAAATCGCCCTCCGCCCATTCCATTGTGTTGATCGCAGATATTGAAATTTGCGATATGCGATATGTGCCGTCGCAATATCGCATATCGCATATTTCAAAGTTGTCATCGCTCTCCGCCATCGCAAGTTAGTTTGTTGCGATTGTGCGATCGTCGCGCCATCGCAAGATCGCACAATCACATATCGCAAAGTTGTTCCGCCACATATATATGTGTTGATCGCAAATGTTGAAAGTTGCGATGTGCGATCGTCGCACCATCGCAATATCGCAATATCGCATTTCCATTGTTCGTTTCCGCCATGTGTTATCGCAGATATTTGCGATGCGATCCCATCGCACATCGCAAATATCGCAAATCGCACTTTTGTCATTCCGCCATATCGCATGTCGCAATACTGTTAATTGCGATGGCCGACTACGATGTGGTCCCCACTCGTACGTCGCGCCAATGTGAAAATTTTTATGTCCGCAAAGGTTTTCCTTTGTATTTTGGTTTTTTTTTTTTTTTTATGTTTTATATGTAATTTGTGCCGCCGCGCCATATATAAAGGGAAAAGGACCGCGTGCATTGGTAATGAATGTAATGTATTGTTATTGAAAATGTTGTGTGAGCCCGCAGGCAAAGAAAACACAGTAGGATCATTACAGCACTGTTTTGTGCGTTTTGAGAGAGACAGAGAGTTGTTTTAGAGCACTGCGTCTGTAGCAGTCTTACTTTGGTGAATCCCTCCATTGAGGAAGAAATTTGTAACAGTTTTTTTTAAGTTATGTTATTGAAATAGGAAGCATTTTAATGTCATCTCTGTCTCCTATCTGAAAATAAAATTTTGATTTATATTCTCTGTGTTGATAAAGGAGAGGAGTTTACTCTCTGTTGTTTGGAATTTCTCAATATTCCAACAGAACGTATAAGTTACATATCGTCACATACTTGAGTATTGCATTATAAATTTGGATGAAATAATTAGGAGCTGTGTTGTTTATATTATCATTCATGGTGTTACCTTGATTCTATATATATGGGCGTGTTATAATGAGACTTCTTACACATAGTCATAGTTATAGTGATAAGAGGGAGTTTTTGATGTTTCAAGTATATATATATATATATATATATATATATATATATATATATATATATATATATATATATATATATATATATATATATATATATAATTAAATAAATTAGTAATGAAGTAACATTGTATAAATAAATAAGTACTTTTAACTCTTTGCATGATTAATGAGTAATTTCTAATTCAAATTAGTGTTTTATAGATAAGAGTTTTTCACGATTACCTATCACATTTTCTGGGTCATTTCCATGGTTTCTTCCTCCCGAGGATTAAATATACCTTGATACTACATCTCCCCAAGTCGACACTATATCTCCTTGGTACTACAATCCCCAAGCCGATTATGTACTTCCTCTGATAGGTATTATTTTTTTGGCTGGTGTGACCCATGGGGGATTTGAACCTTGCATCTCATGGTTCACATAATACTTCATAAAATGATAATCACCATTTGTGCTGTCCCCCGTGGATTGGGTCGATATTATTAAAGCAATGATAAAACATTAATTTAATGATGACTAACACTCTACAATTATGAATACTAATAATAAAGGTATTAAATTAAATATTACATACATCATTCAAAGTTTAGAAGAAATGTGTTATTTACAAAGAGCTATTCATTTCATTTCTCATCATTATTCCCAAACACATTAGTAAACTATAATGCTCACTATTTGACTTCTGATATATTCAACTACTCTGTAAAAGTTATAGTAACAGTCAACTAAGCATGAATACATAGTACTTCTAACTATATAAGCGGAATTTGAGCCAATATTTCACACATTACTAATCTTATGAACAAATTGAGCTATGTATATGTAATATACATATTTCTATGTCTTAAACTGGTTAGCAATTGAAGTAGAGACTTCGACACTCTACACCTAACCATAGGTCATCTACATTCCATTTTTGTTCCAATTGACCACCCTCAAGCAAGATCAAATGTTTAAGGAATACTTGCTTAGGGAATTCATGCCAAAGGGTTGGTTAAACACTCAGAAGATGGAGCCCATTATCTTGGTGGTTTAACAACTACTCTATAATAGAATGTACACAAGTTTAGACTATTCTTTGGTGGTCCAAGCATATCTTCAAATATGTATGTGTTTTAATACAATGAACGAGACAAAGATTTTTATGTCATTTAACAAAAAAATTCCCGTGCTGAAACAGTAGTGGAATAAGTGTAACGACAAGCGAGAGACGAAAAAATTCTATGACAAGTAACTAGAAATTTACCACATGGGCTTCACTCAACGAACTTTTGACATAGCACGTCCATTTGTGACATATTAAACAATACCCTTAATTTGACTACATACTCAAAAATGCCTCTAAAAATCAGATTATTTAATTCCATAGAAGTACAAACCCAATACACATTCCGAGTTTAAAAAACCCATACTTTCATTTTTATACCCCTTTATAGTTTTTCATTAACTTTGAACCCCATTTTTTATACCTGCCAATATAAAAACCATTTACCCTTTATTATATGCTAAATATATTATGTCATTTTTTCCTCAATATATACCCCCAATATAAACCCACATGGTATAGTATTTCTCTCCTAGTGAAACCTCCTAGTGAAACGCGTGTGTTACCGTCATGCTAATAAGAATTAAATATGTTAACAAATAAATGACACAAACCAGTTTTACCATGTAAAAATGGAGCTAAAAAAAATCTAAAGAAAATAAATTTACATATATAACAAGAAACCAGAAATGAAAAAGTCCTACAACAATTAACAAGGAATTTATCATCACACCGCAAATGTTGTACAAAATATGTTCAACTAATTATGAGAAAATTTATCATCACACTCCAAATGTCATGTAAAATGTATTTAGTTAATTCTTAGCACTAGCCCCACACTTCCTTAATCATACCAACATACAGATAACTACCAAAAAAAAGACAAAGGCATACTCTTATGCAACTACGTTATTATATTCTAACTTTAATCACTAATCTAATTTCCAATCTAACATACCACTATAACTCTTTTATATCCTACTTTCGATAAAGTTTTCCAAAATTAACCCATTCAATTTCCAATCTAACATATCTCCATAACTCTGTTTTGATATCATAATCTATTTATTTTATAATTTATAGTAAAATTTACTTACCAAAGTACCAAATGCTTAAAAAATTAACCCATTCTATGAAAGAACTTTAGGCCATGATGTTTCTCTTCTCAATATCATATATGGGATATTAACAAAATATAATTATTAAATATCAAGCAAACCCAGGTTAAAACTTATTTTATGTCCGAGGAGACATTATCCTCGAAATATCACACTGTAAAAGAAAGCACAGTGACATTCTAGACATTCTACTTAACGTCGAACAATAACTCTACGGGTAGGAGGATCCCTCCCCTCAATGGGGAAAGCCTCATAGTTTGGCTAGCCTGTTACTGGCAACTTCATTGCGATCTTGTTTACCAGGCAGGATTTCTTATTTGGGTCGATGAAACCCTGGCTCACATACTGAGCGGTCTCATTATCTTTCAGTTTCCTGGCCCACTTCACTTGCCTAGATGTATCACTCCCTGGCCCAAAATGCTGGCCACTTGTATTCATAGAAGGATGCAGTCCCTTCTTTCTCTCGCGAATCCCAGTTATACCAACCCTCTGACTTGATGCAAGCATCCATCCACGTGTAAGCGCATACAACTCTCGCGAATGGCTGCCATGGTTGCCCCAGATATGCATAATTACTCTGTCCAGTACCAGTAATGACGCACCTGCACGACAGCACTACTACAGCAAGGGCATTTTAAGACATTTGTTCAAGACAAAAAAAATCTTTTGTCTTAAAAAGTTACTTTTTATTTTAGTTATTTTATATTAAAATTTAATATCAATTGAATTTTTTTAAATATAAAATTTAAGACAAAAATAGTGTGAGACAAAAATAATTTGAGACAAAATTTTACATTTAAGACAAAAACAATTTGAGACAAAAATATTTAAGACAAAAAAAATTTGAGACAAAAAAATTTAAGACAAAGTATTTAAGACAAGTATTCTAAGACAATTTTATATTTAAGACAAAACGAGTTTGAAACAAAAATATTTTAAGACAAAACTTTATATTTAAGACAAAAGCAATTTGAGACAAATATATTTTAAAACAAAAACAATTTGAGACAAAAATATTTTAAGACAAAATTTTAGATTTAAGACAAAAGCACTTTGAGACAAAAATATTTAAGACAAAACTTTATATTTAAGACAATGGCTACTTAAGACAATGACAATTAAGATAAAACCCATTTAAGATAGTTAGCAATTGAGACAAAATCATTAGCATTGAGAAGTTTGCATTGAAATATCCATGAGTGGATAGTGGATAAAATTATATTTTTTATTTTTGAAAATCGATATTCAAACCACATGAAATTTAATCATGTCATATAATTTATTTCTTTTATATTATATTTTTATTTTTTCACTAAACCACGTTCTAAAATTTTAATAAATAAATAGATAAAAAAATATTATTTTTTGGTTAGAAACTCAAGGGGATTTGAACTTTGAATCTCGTGTTTTAACCATAGCTGCTTCAACACTAATATTCTTGGGCATATTATGTTTTTTCCTGCTAATCACTCCAAATATATACAACCTCTAAGAACTAGTAGGGTCCAAGGAAAAGAGCTACAAGTTCCCCAAATCCGATCTACATTTCATGGACAATCACATTTCCCCCAAATGTCCTCCACATATTTGCCTTGGTGTATTGGAGTTTGAAAAATACATAGGATGCCACAAGTAGTCCTAATCATAAGACTCAACTTTCCTAATGACTAGGAGGCCTTACAAATAAAAAAACATCTTAACTTATAATGCCTAAAATTACTAAAATTTCCTATCCCAAATATGAAATTAGAAATTCTACAAAATTATAGGGCAACAAGGAAACCAACTTCCTCTTCCAAAAATATCTAAGACCTTATGGAGGACAAATACAAATTTTGAAATAAATTGTTGAAATTATGCTCTTACAACAATAGCTACCAATGTATCCTTGTAGCCCACCCCCTTTAACAATAGTAATACCAATGTCCTTTACCAGCTAGAAGGAACTCCTTACATAATTCTCTCTTAGATCCCCTTAACCCATTGCAATGATTGTCTTTGATGCCTACCTAGTTGCAAGCGCATTAAGAAGCAATGTAGCATATTGCTGGTTGAGGATTTCGATATGTGATTTTGTTGACATCTTGTGACTGTCCCATATGTGAATATATAAAATCTTGGATGCATGTCACCTTGACACTATAACATGACTTAGTATTGCCTATCATACCGTGTCACTCCCTCCTCGAGACACCTAGAACTCGCTAACACTCCCTGTCACACACTCTTATTGATTCATTTATGAATTTTGACCTAGTGCACCTCTGTTATGTTTTCCTGGCACTCCCTAACACTCCTTAGCACACATTGGCACACCTAGACACTTGGAACAACTTTGTATGCTTCCCTAGCACTCTAACATGCCTTGGTACTTCCTATATTATCATGTCACTCCCTTCTTAACACACCTGGAGCTGGCTTATACTTCATTTCCATGCATTTTAAACTATTGCCCCCTTGTGTCTCCCTGGCACTTGGCCCTCACACTCCCTAGCATGTGTTCATGCCACACCCTGGCACCTGCCACATCTTAGCATGCCTATCATGCCTTGGAACTGCCTAACATGTCTTAGTACTTCTAGGAATTCCCTGACACACCTTGGTATTCCTTAGCTTTCATGTCATCATAGATAAACTTGCTTTTTTTGTGACTTGGGAACCTAACCAAGTCATTGGAAAATCGATGTTATGCCCAACCCAAAGTTTCCCTTTGTCTGAAACTAATTTGTCCAACCCTTTATGTAACCATAGGCTTACCTCCTACAAGTCTTATTATGACCTTCCCCTAACACACTTTATCCTTGAGACACTTGGAATTTGTTGACACTACTTGGCACACACTCTTATTTGTTCATTTCCATGCATTTTGACCTAGTTCTCCCTTGCAATGTCCTGGCACTCCCTAACAGTCCTCAACATCCATTGACACTTTTCTGGCATGTGTTAGCATGCCTTTTCATTCCTTGGCACGCATTGACACTCCTTAGTTATCATGCCCTCACAATTACCCTTACTTTTTTGGAACTTGGGAACCCAACCAAGTCTTGCCTTGAATATAACAACTTGACCAAGTTACGGTTGCTACAACTAGATTGTGCCTTGTTCACCTAAGAAATGACTATAACCCCTCACCCATTTAACCCCCTAAACGCTAAACCCCTAACCCATTTAACCCCCTAAACCCCTAACCCCTAACCCCTTAAACCCTAATTCCCGACCCCTAACCCATTTAACCCCCTAAACCCCTAAAACCCTAACCCATTTAACCCCCAAACCCTAACCCCTAACCCCTAACCCCTAAAATACTTAACTGCTAAATCCCCTAACCCCCTAAATCTCTAAAACCCTAACCCATTTAACCCCCTAAACATCTAACCCCTTAAACTCTAACCCCTTAACCCCTAACCCCTAACCCATAAAATCCTTAACTGCTAAATCCCCTAAACCTATAAACCCCTAAACCCATTTAATCTTGTAAACCCTAAATGTATAACCCTTAACCCCTAACCCCTTAAGCCCTAATTCCAAACCCCTAATCCATTTAACCCCCTAAACCCCTAAAACCCTAACCCATTTAACCCCTAAACCCTAAACCTCTAAACCCTTAAACCCCTAAACCACTAACACCTAAACCCCTAATCCCTTAACCCCTAAACCCCTAAACCGTTACCACTTAACCATTAACACATTAACCCCTCAGCCCTAACCCCTAAAATCCTTAACTGCTAAATCCACTAAGCCCTAAGCCCCTAATCCCTAATCCCTTAACCACTAGCTCATTATTCAGCTAACCCCTAACTGCGCCTAAATCCCCTAACACCTAAGCCCCCAATCCCTAATCCCTTAACAAATAACTCATTATTCCTCTAACCCCTAAATGCGCCTAAATTCCCTAACCCCTAACCCCCCAATCCATAACCCCTTAACCACTAACTCATTATTCCCCTAACCCCAATCCCTAATCCCTTAAATACTAATTCATTATGCCCCTAACCCTTAAGCCCCCAATCCCTAACCCCTTAACCACTAACAAGAATATACCACAGTGGGCATGCACAAGAAGAAGAACCAAAGAAATCAAATTCAATAAATAAAGCACAACCACCACTCCAAACTCGCTTCTCTAAAACACATACAACTGCAATAAATCCCACTGAAGCTTACAAATTTATCAAGCCCTAATTAACTTACTAACAAATTCAACAAGCCGGCATGCTACAATTTGTTGAGTCAACCCCAAATCAATTAGTAATTATTGCATGAATGTACATTTGTTTGTAGTTTTATTTAAAAGGCTGAAATTCTCTCAAGAGCGTATAGAATATATCCAAAAGTTTAAAAAATGGAAATTTTGCTTACCTCCACAAGGTATCATCACACCCGGATAGGTGAAAACATACAAGTCTAAATCTTCTACCTCTAAGTCTCCATGGCACTTCAACATGTCAATAACATACTTGCAACAATGCTTAATGAGTTTTGTCTATTGGCTAAAAAGATGTACATCCATCCATCCAAAAATAAACATCTCAATCAATCGAACACCATAAATTGTGCTAAATAGTTCATCATGTTATTTCAAATATTACAATATTTTCTTATATTAGCTCACATATTCCTTGAATATTTGAAAGCCAAACTACCTTAGCACAATATACCAGAAAGATTTGTACTCTAAAAGACAGAAAAAGACAACAAACTAAAATAGGAACTTTAACTCTAATCCAGACACTTCATTCTTAGCAACATGATATCTAATGAAGATGATATGTGGAAAAAAAGGCTTCACATATTGTCTATCACATGTCAAACCGAGTGAACAAACACATGCATAGAAAACATTAGAAATAGGGTTCATAGATCGACTTATATTATATGGTTTCAAACCCTTCTTGTCTCCTTCAAGAGGGTTTCTGAAGATCTTAAAAAAGACTTCCTTCTGCTAGCCGAAAGGATTTTTTTTTTCACAAATGTATGGAAACTTACTTTCCAAATCATATTGTAATAGATTGATAAGGTGATATTATTGTTATTAACTACACCTTATTTGGAGACATCATTTTTATTGTAGGGGTTGGTACCTTTCTATTGGATGTGGTTGGTGATGTGAAGACTACTCAACCTCTAGTAAAGATTCATACTAACTCTAACAAGCTTATGGATGCTTTTTTACAAAGGGAGACCCCTCTAAGCTTATCTCATTAGATTCTTTGTTTGTTCATGCCAATTATTGTTCTCAAATTTCCTTCTCCAAGGGGTTGAGACTATTTGTTTCATTTATTTTACATGGCCCAGTGAAAGAAGAAGAATGGAGATTGTCTCCACATCTTTTCCATTTCACTAAGTTACAAAAAAAGAGTCAAATTCTATAGCCAATAGACTAATAGTCTCTTGATACACCTTTAGTGAGCTATGCATAGCTCTCACCTATCACTGTAGCTCAATGAAATGACATCTAATAGCTCCAAGACACCATTATAAATGGAGTAGTTTTGAAGTTGTTGTTAAATGATCGCCTCCAAATGTTCAATTCTCATGAATTTTGGGGGAGGGGGTTATTTTGGTGTATTGAGCGGGGCAAGGGGACATAAGGGTAGCATGGATGGGTATAAGTGAGAGGTTCGAGCATGGTTTACTGAGATCTATAATCCTAACATTAGAGAATGAGAAGGAGCCTTAGGGCCTTATGGCATAGGGGCTAGGGGACCTATAGGTAAGGCAATGAGAGAAATTGATAGGGGAACCCCCAATAGTTGTGACAAGGGGTTAGGGGCCACATTATCACAACCCATATGCACTTAACCCATAACCACTAAAGTCCCTATCCCTTTAACCCCAAAGCCACAATCCCTTAATCCCTACACCCATAACTCATAAAAAATTAACCCCTTGATCCCTTAAACCCAAAGCCATTAACCCCTTAACCCCTAACCACTAACTTAGAATCCTTGAACCCCATAAACCCTAATCCCATATCCTCTTAGAGCTTGACCCTTAACCCATAACCCCTAACCGCTAAACTCATTAACCCCTAAACCCTTAACCTTATGACACCTAAATAACATAACCCTTAGGCACTTAACCCCTAAATCCCCTGACATGTAAGCCCTTGATGGTTAATAGTAACCCCTAAATCCCTTAACCACTAAGCCATTAACCTCTAACCCTTAAACCCCCTATACCTCAACCCCCTAACCTCTAAATCCCATAAGCCCTAACCCTTTACCCTTTACCCTTAACCCCTTGCTCCTAAACCCTTAAACCCATTAACTCCTAGAACCCCTTATCATTTATCCCGAACCATAGGTGCTCCAACGCTAATATTCTTGGGCATATTATGCTTTTTCCTGCTAACCACTCCAAATACAACCTCTAAGAACTAGTAGGGTCCAAGGAAAAGAGCTACAAGTTCCCCAAATCCGATCTACATTTGATGGACAATCACATTTTTCCCAAATGTCCTCCACATGTTTTCCTTGGTGTATTGGAGTTTGAAAAATACATAGGATGCCACAAGTAATCCTAATCATAAGACTCAACTTTCCTAATGACTAGGAGGCCTTAAAAATAAAGAAACATCTTAACTTATGCCTAAAATCACTAAAATTTCCTATCCCAAATGTGAAGTTAGAAATTCTACAAAATTATAGGGCAACAAGGAAACCAACTTCCTCTTCTATAAATCTCTAAGGCCTTATGGAGGAAAAATACAAATTTTGAAATAAATTGTTGAAATTATGCTCTTGCATCAGTAGCTACCAATGTATCCTTGTAGGCCACCCCCTTTAACAATAGTAATACCAATGGCCTTTACCTAGAAGGAACTCCTTACATAATTCTCTCTTAGATCCCCTTAACCCATTGTAATGATTGTCATTGATGCCTACCTAGTTGAAAGCACATTAAGAAGCAATGTAGCATATTTCTGGTTGAGGATTTCGATAAGTATGTGACTTTGTTGACATCTTGTGACTGTCCCATATGTGAATATATAAAATCATTTTTTTGTACCAGTTTAAGGATTGATACCATCAAGTGTATACGCTAACATGGATGGAACACTAACTGCATGTTGTATATATTGTAATGTAAGTAAATAATCTCTTCTGGAAAAGGCTCCACTCATAATTCCATTTCACAAATTCTTGCACTCAGTAATCGTGGTCAGATTTTAAGATGCCATGTTCTCGTAAGGGTAAACCTACCTATCCATCTCTTTAAATGCACACATCGCACATGTTGACTTGATCTTGTGATTGTTGTGGGGAAAATGTTGTTGCAGTGGAACCCCCAAATCAGATTTATTTGGGTTGACCCTGATTTGAAGGGTAGATTATAAAGGTTCTGCACAGTACACATAAAAAAAATATGTTGGGTTCTCCATAAATTTCCCAAGAGAAACTCCCCAACACAACAAGTAGAATACTTTTTGCAATCAAAGAGATTAACTATTGCTAGTCCTTTTTCGGAACTAGTACAAACTATAGACAATCCAAAATGCCTCATTTTTGGGCTATCAATATAGTATCCATTTAAATAGACACAAGCATAGGTTAATAATAGATAACTAGCACAATCTCAATGAAATACCGTGAGTAGAGAGAGCCACAGTTATATATATGATTTAGTCGAAAATGGATTGATATCTTTCTCAATGTGGACTGCCAGCTTGTTTTCCACTTCTTCAATCAGGTCATGGTTGTCTTGGATTCCCTTGTGATAGTATGAAAATACCAAATCAAATGCCATCAGCTTTATCCTAGTGACCTTCATTTCTTTTTTCAGTTCTTTCAAGCCCTTCTTGTTTCTGATTTCTCTCTTCCAATTTATAAACACATACAAAAAGGCATTGACAGACCTCTTGCTTTAATGCAATGGCCACAACATAAATAATTCTCCATGGACAAAAATTCTCGAGGTCCTGCAATGGCTACAACGTAAATACTTCTCCAATGGCTACAATTTAAATGCTCCCTTATGTTTCCCTGACAATCCCTAACACTTCCTAGCACATGTTGGCACACCCTGGCACCTGGCACATCTTGGATGCATATCGCCCTGACACTATAACATGACTTAGTACTGACTATCATACTGTGTCACTCCCTCCTCGAGACACCTAGTGTAGAAATTATATAACTAATGTGTTATATATCATAGATTCTCCTGATCTCCAACTATTTAACTTTATGCAAAATATAGAATCATTCCACCATTGATCATTTGTGGAAATTCAAAACTAGATCACAATGCATACACATGAAGCAACAAAAATCAACACACATAACACAGTTGTTTAACGGGAAAGCCTGAAGCTGAAAACCCCAACTATCTGTATAATATATGTCATAGAGATCATGTAACAATCCTCATACAAAGTTGAACATATCAAGCTCTCAGTACAATACAATCGCTACACACTATCATGAAATCTATGCATCGATTTCTTACCTCCTGATAGCATGCCTCTACTGCACAATCCTTGCTGAAGAATAGCTCTGAATGACTTCAAATTACCCTTGCCTTGACTGGGAAATATTTATTGGCATCTCCAATGGATGTGTGATGCATTGGATGCATCAACATAGTCACAACTGATAGTCACACTGCCCTTTCACCTATCTCTCCACTAAGTCTCCACTGGAACTCCCATGCAAGTAGTTAACTGTTATCTCTATTCAGTTGATTAATGAGTTATTATTTGTGAGTTAATTTAACTAATTAATTCACTCCACTCCCACTAATGTATCAATAAGTTAGAAATAGACACAATTAGTTCAATTGAGTTTAACTCCAAGGATCTAGTTAAACTGAAACAAACTCCATGAACTACTTCACCAACTCCATCATAACTCTACCACTTGAGTCCTGACTTGAGTCCTCCATGCATGAACACCAGTAAACCCTAGGAATTGCGTAATTCCTTCAGCTAGCTGATCTACCACACCTGTTAACTGAAATTAAGTGCTCCAAGAGAATAAGTTGTTATTTAGGGTCTAATACTATTAAGAGCTAATAATAATCGACACTTCTATTTTTAGATCAACGATCTATAAATAGAATTCGCCCAATATGTATAAAAATAAAAATACTTCTATTTTTCCAACTTCACCAACCATCCACAAATAGCATCCTACAACTTCTGAAATATGGTCTCCATGTATAAAAATAGACTTGCGCCAAAAATAGCCTGCGGGCCCACTTAGTGAAGGCGACTCTTTTCACTAAGCTCATCATCTTGTTGAATCTCAACACCTAGAACTCGCTAACACTCCCTGTCACACACTCTTATTAATTTATTTATTAATTTTGACCTAGTGCTATGTTATGTTTTCCTAGCACTCCCTAACACTCCTTAGCACACATTGGCACACCTTGGCACTTGGAACATCTTTGTATGCTTCCCTAGCACTCTAACATACCTTTCCAGTTGCTAGAATACTGTGTCATTCCCTTCTTAGCACACCTGGAACTGGATGATACTTCATTTCCATGAATTTTAAACTAGTGCTCCCTTGTGTTTCCTTGACACTTGGCCCTCACACTCCCTAGCATCTATTCATGCCACACCCTGGTACCTGCCATATCTTGGCATGCCTATCATGCCTTGGAAATGCCTAACATGTGTTATTACTTCTAGGAATTCCCTAACACACCTTGGTATTCCTTACCTTTCATGCTGTCATAGATAACCTTACTTTTTTTGCGACTTGGGAACCCAACCAAGTCATTGGAAAATAAATGTTGTGCCCAACCCAAAGTTTCCCTTTGTCTGAAACTACTTTGTGCAACCCTTTATGTAACCATAGGCTTACCTCCTACAAGTCTTATTCCGGCCTTCCCCTAACACACTTTATCCTTGAGACACTTGGATTTCGTTGACACTACTTGGCACACACTCTTATTCGTTCATTTCCATGCATTTTGACCTATTTCTCCCTTGCAATGTCCTGGCACTCCCTAACACTCCTCAACATCCATTGACACTTTCTAGCATGTGTTAGCATGCCTTTTCATTCCTTGGCACACACTGACACTCCTTAGTTCTCATGCCCTCACAATTACCCTTACTTTTTTAGAACTTGGGAACCCAACCAAGTCTTGCCTTGACTATAACAACTTGACCAAGTTATGATTACTACAACTATATTATGCCTTGTTCACCTAATAAATGGCTATAAACCCTCACCCATTTAAGCCCCTAAACCCTAAACCCCTAATCCATTTAACCTCCTAAACCCTAAACCTCTAAACACTTAACCCCTAACCCCTTAAACCCTAATTCCCGACCCTAACCCATTTAACCCCCTAAGCCCCTAAAAACCTAACCCATTTAACCCCCGAACCCTAACCCCCAAAACCTAACCTCTTTAACCCCTAACCACTATAAACATTAACTACTAAATCCCCTAACCCCCTAAACCTCTAAACCCCTAACCCATTTAACCCCCTAAACATCTAACCCCTTAACCTCTAACCCCTTAACCCCTTAACCCCTAACCCTTAAAATCCTTAACTACTAAATCCCCTAACCCCCTAAACCTCTAAACCCCTAAACCCATTTAACCCCGTAAACCCTAAACATCTAACCCTTAACCCCTTAAACCCTAATTCCCAACCCCTAACCCATTTAACCCCCTAAACCCCTAAAACCCTAACCCATTTAACCCCCTAAACCCCTAAAACCCTAACCCATTTAACCCCCAAAACCCTAAACCTCTAAACCCTTAAACCCCTAAACCACTAACACCTAAACCCCTAACCCCTTAACCCCTAAACTATTAACGCTTAACCATTAACCCATTAACCCCTCACCCCTAACCCCTAAAATCCTTAACTTCTAAATCCCCTAAGTCCCTAATCCCTAATCCCTTAACCACTAGCTCATTATTCACCTAACCCCTAACTGTGCCTAAATCCCCTAACCCCTAAGCCCCCAATCCCTAATCCCTTAACCACTAACTCATTATTCCCCTAACCCCCAATCCATAACCCCTTAACCACTAACTCATTATTCCCCTAACCCGAATCCCTAATCCCTTAAATACTAACTCATTATGCCCCTAACCCTAAATGCGCCCAAATCCCCTAACCCTTAAGCCCCCAATCCCTAAACCTTAACCACTAACACATTATTCCCCTAAACCCTAAACCTCTAACCCCTAAGCCCCTATTCCCCTAACCCCTTATTATGCCAGGCTCATGGTGCTTTCTTGAGGCCATACAAGGATTTTACCGCTTGCATGCTTTATGTTCCTAACCCTTCTCAAAAAATCCTTCTGGTTGGGACACAAAAACATTCTCTTTCATATCTCCATTCAAGAAAGAAATTTTACATCCATTTGATAGAATTTCTAACTTTTCGAGTTTCCAGGGCAAAGAATGTCCATATGGTATCCCATTTTTCTATGGGGGGAAAAGTATTCTCATAATAGACCCCTTCTTTTTGTGTAAAACCTTTTGCCACAAGCCTAGATTTATTCTTTTCAAGTGAGCCATCTACTTTATACTTGTTTTTGAAAAATGTTAGCGCTTAATTTAGCAAGGGTCCTAGGAGGGGTTCCAAAGGGACTACTACTAGATCAAGTGGAAACAATGGGACAAGGACCCATTGTCACCTCATTCAATTTCCCCTGCTCTTTATGAACTTTCATTGATGGAAGGAGTCTCGGTATAGGGAAATTACTAGAATGATGAGACCAATAATGATGCACAATGTGATTTCCAATGCCCATTCAAAGAAGAGGATTAGATAATAGGTTCCCTACTTTAGAAGCAAAAGAAGGACTCTCCAAGAAAGGCTTGAGGGAAAGATGATCTCGGGTTTAGGAATATTAAAAAATGATGAATGCCTAAGATCAAAACTTCCAAAATCCCTCTATTGTGATTGACGTGTTTATACTGGGCTTCGAAGTGAGGCAAGTAAAAATTCAATTAAAGTATGAGCTTTGGGAGAATCTAGGGTGACTTTCCATGAATTGTTTTTTGAGAGAAATACTATAAGAGACTAAGGTTTGGGAGATATACCGTGGTAAAGGCTCATCCAATGATCATTTATAGTTAAGATAATAGGTTTTGAATGATGAACTATAAAGTGCAAACCTTCAAGAAATCCTCAAGTCAAAGGAGCATCAAGGGTTCCCTCTTGGTGTGATAGTTAGGGCATCAATTTATTTGAAATTCCACCATTGTATTTTTTTCAAAATTGGAGGATTCCTAGAGCTCTAATTCCACCATCCCCTAACCTCCTAAACCTCTAAACACCTAACCCATTTAACCCCCTAAACATCTAACCCGTTAACCTCTACCCCTCTAACCCCCCTTCAACCCACTAACAAGATGTGGATGACACTCTACTTATGGGATTTCCCTCGGTCAAAGAATCCCTTTCCTAGAAAAACAAAGAAAACATTGAATGGAGGGAATGAATCGAGGCCCCGGAATGGGTCTAGCAAAATCACTCTCAAGATTGGACTAACCTAGAGCTGATGAGCTTAGGAAAAGGAAGATTCAAAGGGATGAAAAGTTGGGCAAGCTAAGATGGGGCTCTAATGCAGCTGGCCACTTCAACATAGAATAATCCTACGGCCTCTTATATAACTCCACTCACATCCCCACTCAGGATATATGGTGCGTCCATCCCTTCACGTCGCCGAACTTTTGCACGTCCCCAAACCTGGAAAATCAATGAACTCACGCAGCCATATCGGGTGACATATTTTGGATGATTTACCAGTCAACTGATTTTAAGATGTATAAAAATATAGGTGAAAAACAATATGAAACATTTTATAAAACTTCAAATAAAAATACGGATTGATTAAAACTTTTGGGATGAGGCTAAGGAATGCTACATAATAAAGACTCTAAGAGCGCATTGGTTGCCTGAATATATGGTAGTTGTTCTTTTCCTTTATTTTTTAAGCATCCTGCAAAGAAAAAGGTTATGAGGAATTATGAGGTGATGTGGATAAATGTGATATATTTATATAACTTAAAGGTATTAATTTATAATAAGTATTAAATCACTCAAATTTTTTATTTATTTTATTTTATTATATGTTTTATAGTGATAAAATAAAAAAAATTATAAAAAATAAATGAATTATATTTTTAATTAAAATTATTAGTATTAGTAAAGGCTCCTTCTAGGTCTCTAGATTGCTCTACCTCTTCAATGATTGAGAGGTTCCATTGAGCTCACGGGCTCTGGATGAGAGATTTGTGTAGTGGTCTGACTTGTCCGAGGTCGATTCCTGGAAATTCTCTCTTGCAACCGAGCTCTTCCATCAAGGTCCAGACATGCCAGGGAAGAATCGTTTGTTTGTGTGCAAGCTTTGAAACATTATGGAGGCAATTAACTAAGGATGTGATTATGTGAGCAAGGTGCAGATCAATAACTTGTTGTTCGAAATGGTTGTTGGTCTACATCGGTTTCCTTGGCTTTCATGGGAGAATTTGTTATCTTTATTTCTCTTTGGTGCTCTTCATTCGGCCTTTGTTAGTCATTGGTATTATCTCGTGGTGATTGGTAGTCAACCACTCATTATTTTGGCAAGAAATTGGGAATTTGAAATTGAACTAGTTAGTGATAGAGTATGCAATTGGAAAGACCCAATGATGGACAATACTAGTTGTGAAGGTGGAGCAGTGGGATCCTCAAAGTTCCCCCTCGATCTACACCTTCCTATAGTATAAACTCTCACTCAGTACAAACAAAAGCAATAGATATATATGGTTACTAAAGGAAAACAAGAAGTTATTACAAATGGGGCACCATAGTGAACTATTTATAGTAGGTTGGAACTTCATAATAAGAAAAAAATAGATATCATGGAGTAGTGCCACAATGTTGTGTTGACTTGTTTCTCATACATTTAATGCACTATTCTGAGTATTACATGCTAAAATAACACATATTTTAGAAGACATGTGCCTCACTAAAGATACTTTAAACACAATTGTCAATTAAAGGGAAAACATTGGCTACAAAGTTCTTTGAGGAGATGTGTGCTTTCAACAAACCTATTTTTGAAAGAGAGAAAATTCACTAGAGAGAAGTTGTGATATCCAAAATGATCTAGCACATAAGCCTTTAACCCACAATTTGATCCTCTTCTATTTCATCAATTTCATTCTCTATCTTCATATTTTGTTCTATAAAGGAGAGGTGAAAGTCCTCATTCTACAGGGTGGCTTTACTACATAGGTGTCAAGAGATTCTCATCATCTGCCCGCATCCATTTCATACTTGAGAGCACTCCCACTACATGCACTTGATAGGGTAGCCCATGGTATATTGTCTCTATGATTTACTTTTCGACACTTAATTCACATATCAAATGAATTATAGTATACTTATTTTATAGCTCTTTGAGTTCATGTGTTTGTTTTGTATATGTTATCATGCTAGAAGGATTATGTTGTCATTACAATGCACTTATTTGAATGTTACTTTCATATTGGATGGATAATCTTTGCCACTTTTCCATCTAATCACAGGAATTTTAATTAGGAAATTCATCACTACCCTCTATAATTTAATTTGTACTCAAAGACACCATTGTATATTGGATTATTTTAGACTTACACCAACACAAATATCTTAAAATAATCCTTATAAATAAAAATAAATAGTAATAATCTTCATTAATTAATAAAGTTACTTAACTATTGATAAAAACACTAAAAAATGAAATAATAACAACAATTATATCACTAGCATATAAAGATACTTTAAAACATTTTTTTAGCCAAACTAAAATTTTGTTTTAAAATCCTAAATTATCATTTGAATTATTTTAATTTAAAAATTAAAACTTTTTAATTAGAAATTAACACACAATTCATTCAGAAATTAACACAATTCATTCAAAGAGGTGGCAAAATTCTAAAAAAGAGGAAAAATAAACAAATTCACTAATTTCATTTATTGCCGCCAAGTCTTAATCCAACGTAAAAGAGGCCACATATATAACACTCCCATGAGACCGTAAGTCATCTGGATGAAGGCGGTAGAGAGAACTCAGGCCCAGCACATGTTCATTTGTCCCCCAGCTGCTTTGAAACATTTGGTTTCTCCTTTACTGTTTTAACCCATCCCTCGCTTTACCCTGGATCATTTCGCTTTCTCTGCAACAAATATTTTCCCGGCGAACAGAAGTCTTCAGGGAAAAAGTCCATATTCATTGAGTATATCATCTCTGTGTTGAATGCAAGGGCCATGAAGCGGGCGAGCTATGGATGCATATCGGACGAGGCCCTGGAGTGCGTTATGGGCCACCTGGAGGATCCGAGAGACCGTGGCTCGGTCTCTCTGGTATGCAAGAAGTGGTATGATGTGGATGCCTTCACAAGAAAACATGTGACTTTGAAGGGGATACATGCCAGCGACCTCACCCGTAGGTTTACCAGCCCGGAGTCCCTTACGGTGAAGGGGAAACCTAGGGCGGCCATGTATAATATGCTCCCTGACGATTGGGGGGGTTATGCCAAGCCCTAGATAGACTAGATCTCCTTCACCTGTCTCTACCTCAAGGCGCTCCATATGCACAGAATGATTGTAACCGATGATGATCTCGCCACTCTCATCAGAGGCCGAGGTCACATGTTGCAGGAGCTCAAACTCGAGAAGTGCTCTGGGTTCTCTACGAGGGGGCTTGAGGAAGTGGCTCATGGTTGCAAGTATGTGGGTACTGAATTTTTCCGTTTTGAAGCTCAGGCTTGAATGCAAATCTGTGTCAGGGATTTTCAATTATTGCAGTTGACCTGCTCTAGATTTTGGTGATAAGTGATGTACTAGTTAAAGGTTGGAGACTGTGATATACTGGAGATGAGAGGTGTTCTGAAAAAGGCTACTTCATTGGAGAAGTTTGGTGGTGGGATATTTAACACCAGTGAACAACATGCGATAGATACCAATATGTCCCAGATGATTACATTTCCTCCAAAGTTGACATCATTGCTAGGACTAAATTTCATGATTGAGGCTGAGATGCCTGCTATATTCCCAAGAGCTTCTGCCCTTAAGAGATTGGATCTGCAGTGCACATTTTTTAGCACAGAAAATCACTGTCAATTGGCAGGGCTCTGCCCTAATCTTGAAGTTCTTGAGGCGAGATCCTAACCCATTGCTTATGTTTTTTTTCCTTTCTTTTTATTAATGTTAATAGTACATCTCCTTTACAGAAAAACTACTTGCACACTCTCATAAACATAGACCTTCCTCCATAGCCCTTCATTAGAAATAACTAATAAGCATCGGAATGTTGGGAATGTTTTAGTCGTCCGATATAGTATGGAAATGCCTTAGATGCAGGGGTGCTCTATGTCCATTTATATACTTTCTCTCTATTTTATTTCCTCATTGACTACGTCAAGGCGATTAAAATGAGAACTTAATGTTTGAGTGGCAACATATTTTTTGATGATCTAGAATGATAAATAAAACTATGTTTTCAGTATACTTGTATGAGTACTTTGACTCAGTAGAGGCCCTTCTGCCAAACTGATTTTAAGTTCTTATAGCTTTTATACAAACTATGAACTTTAGTGGTTCCTGTATTTTGCAGTATCTACTGTATTTACTATTTTGTAGTGTGGAAATCCATTTTAACATTACAGTCCTCTCATTGACCTCAGAAAAATTATTGGAATAGAAAATGTTAAAGTCAATTTCTTGAAAAGATCTGCTATTTACATGTAGAGTAGTAATAAGGGAGACACATTTCTTTATATTTCTATTGTTTGGACTGAAAATAGTTTTTTTTTCCATCAAACAAGAAAAAGTAGTGTTGATGTAAAGCACATGTATACAAGAATCCCGATCGTCAGCTCTATAAAAGAAAAGGATGGGTTGAGACAAATATACCATATGCCAAAGGCATATTATCAATGTCCTCTGGGCTATTACAAAACCGAAAAACAAGTCTATCTTTCTAATGGTGTTATTGTCCATTCCAAAGTATACTGGCATCATTGATTACATTAACTTAGATTCGCATGGAAATTGGAGGGTATGTTCACATATTTGGGAGTCGAAATTGAGCACAATATCCCTCAAAAGGAACAGGAAATTGAGCACCATATCCCTCAAAAGGAACATACATGTAGGCTTTATTCATTGTTGAGACTGAAGATCACTTAATCTTCCCATTGTCATCTTACTATGTGATTAGAAGCAGATATTTCTCTCTATAGGATATTGTGGAGCCATTGACCACCCTCGTTGCATCAGAGGATAAAATATATCAAAAAACACAATCCTGTGTCCAAGATGCTCAGCCACTGACTTTATCATTGTTAGTAAATTGCATACAGCAATTGCAAAAAGTTCACACTAGAAAAATGAGAGAGAGCATATGAAATGTCATAGCATTACTTTTTGAAAAAGTCATTTATGTGAGTATAAGAAAAAGTGAAAGAAGATTCATTTTCAAGCTCATAAAGAACATACAAGGAATTCTTAAACATGGAATTTTTAACTCCGATTCAATTTGCATATTGCCTATTCCATCCACATAATGTGCTCTTTCATTGCATAGAATCACTGAATATGACCTCGAATTTTAGTTATCAAATTCAACAAATTAGTAAGTTCTATTAGTTACGTGGTTGGATGCAGTAGAATCAAAATACCAGTCACTTGACTTGCCTCGTGTCTGAGAAGAAACAAAGAACACAATTCTTTTTCCTCTTTTTGCACAATGTTCGCGTGCTTTTGTTAAAGTTTTTCATGCTTTAAATTATAGGAACCAAGCCCACTTCCATTTTGATTTGTTGGTTGGGATGTGGTCCAGCCGTAGATCTGTGGAAGTTTATTACAACTGACTAAGGTTTAGTTCATAATGCATTTTGTATGGCTCTACCTAAGAATCCCTAGAATGACATGTCCAATGTGATTGACCCCACTCCAGCTAAAAAAAAAATGGGGAGTTTCTGTTAGAATTTCTTTATTTTATTTCAAATTATGGAAAGCATAATATCTTTGAAGAATAATTTTCATTATGGCCAAGGACAGACAAACGATGAGATCTCTGTATAAATAAACGTTCTCTCGGATTTATCTATTTAGTTGGAAAGTAGGTCAGGATAAATGCATTGTTTGCTTAGTATAGTGCTTGGAACTGATGATTTTATGTGTGTTTTAATGGTGGTTTTGGCTTTTTAGCATCGTTACTTGAGTCCTATGTTTAGTGCTTCCCAAGTTTGGTGAAGTTGCATATATTAGAGTACATGAGATAATTTATTTCTGAAATATGAAACTGGCAAATGGACCTGCCCCCAAAGGACATGCTCAGCTAGTTGTAGGTCTCTAGTTTTATGTTGACCCAGTTCTGTGTTTGGGTGTCACACATGGTAACCAGGTCCTACCATTTCTTTACTCTGTGACACTTCCCTGTAAAACTATTCCAAGAAATTTCAATCATTCCTAGTGCATTTGGCAGGGGCTAGATGTCATGCTCCTATCCGTAATGACGTGAGAGATGATAATCCCTTTCCTGAGGATTCTTGGTCCAAAAGAGAACTGGTCAAATACACATGGAGTTTGTATTTTGTTTTTAATGTTTTTTATTCTTTCATACCAAAGTCTTTATCTAGTTAGTTTAAACGAAATGTTGTAATGTCTTGTTTTGTTATGTTATTTAAATATTTGTCTAGGTCAAATTACATAAAAATAAAAAATAAAATTAATAATTAAAATAAAATTGGGTCTAAATAATTAATTTTTGGACATTTTTTTGCCAATGATACTTTTATGTAAGAAGAAATATATGTATTAAACCAGCCTAGATCAGTCTTAACTCTTGATCTTTCTTACCAAAGTTCTCAAATGAAATTCTAATCAACACTATATTTTATTTGTAGGTCTCTTAAGACCTTAATGCTGGACGAGAGTCAAATTGAAGAGGAAAGCAGGGACTGGCTACATGAGCTTGCTCTTAAAAATTCTTCTTTGGAAGTGTTGAACTTCTACATGAAAACATTAGAAATGATCAATACCGGTGATCTTGAGCTAATAGTAACAAACTGCCCCTCATTAACATCCTTAAAGGTTGGATACTGTGATATACTGGAGATAAGAGGTGTTCTGAAAAATGCTACTTAATTGGAGGAGTTTGGTGGTGGGACATTTAACACCAGTGAACAGCATGCAAGAGATACCAATATGTCCCAGATGATTACATTTCCTCCAAATTTGACATCATTCCTAGGACTAATATTCATGATGGAGGCTAAGATGCCTGCTATATTCCCAAGAGCTTCTGCCCTTAAGAGATTGGATCTGCAGTACACATTTTTGAGCACATAAAATCACTGTCAATTGGCAGGGCTCTGCCCTAATCTTGAAGTTCTAGAGGCAAGATCCTAACCCATTGCTTATGTTTTTTTTCCTTTTGTTTTTATTAATGTTAATAGTACATCTCCTTTACAAAACAACTACTTGCACACTCTCATAAACACAGATCTTCCCCCATAGCCCTTCATTAGAAATAACTAATAAGCATCGCAATGTTGGGAATGTTTTGGTCATCCGATATAGTATTGAAATGCCTTAGATGTAGGGGTGCTCTATGTCCATTTTTATACTTTCTCTCTATTTTATTTCCTCATTGACCACGTCAAGGCGATTAAAATGAGAAGTTAACGTTTGAGTAGCAACATATTTTTTGATGATCTAGAATGATAAATAAAACTATGTTTTCAGTATACTTGTATGAGTACTTTGACTTAGTAGAGGCCCTTCTGCCAAACTGATTTTAAATTCTTATAGCTTTTATACAAACTCTGAACTTTAGTGGTTCCTATATTTTGCAGTATCTACTGTATTTACTATTTTGTAGTGTTGAAATTCCTTTTAACATTACAGTCCTCTCATTGACCTCAGAAAAATTATTGGAATAGAAAATTTTAAAGTCAATTTTTTGAACAGATTTGCTATTTACATGTAGAGCAGTAATAGGGGAGATAAATTTCTGTATATTTCTATTGTTTGGACTAATTTTTTTTTTTTTTCCATCAAACAAGAAAAAGTAGTGTTTATGTAAAGCACATGTATACAAGAATCCCGATCGTCAAATCTATAAAATAAAAGGATGGACCGAGACAACTATACCATACACCAAAGGCATGTTATCAATGTCCTCTGGGCTGTTACAAAACCGAAAAATAAGTCCATCTTTCTAATGGTGTTATTGTCAATTCCAGAGTATACTGAAATCATTGATTACATTAACTTAGATTCCAATGGAAATTGGAGGGTATGTTGACATATTTGAGAGTCGAAATTGAGCACAATATCCCTCAGAAGGTACACGCAATTGAGTACCATATCCCTAAGAAGGAGCAGGCATGTAGGCTTTATTCATTGTTGAGACTGAAGATAACTTAATCTTCCCATTGTCATCTTACTATGCGATTAGCAGCAGATATTTCTCTCTACAAGATATTGCGGAGCCATTGACCACCCTCTTCGCATCAGAGGATAACATATATCAACAAACACAATCCTATGTCCAAGATGCTCAGCGACTGACTTCATCATTGTTAGTAAATTGCATACAACAATTTCAAAAAGTTCACACTAGAAAAATGAGAGAGAGCATATGAAATGTCATAGCATTACTTTTTTAAAAAGTCATTTATGTGAGTACAAGAAAAAGTGAAAGAAGATTCATTTTCAAGCTCATAAAGAACATAAAAGGCATTCTTAAACATGGAATTTTTAACCCCGATTCAATTTGCATATTGCCTATTCCATCCACATAATGTGATCTTTCATTGCATAGAATCACTGAATATGACCTCAACTTGTAGTTGTCAAATTCAGAAAATTAGTAAGTTCTATTATTTACGTGGTTGGATGCAGCAGAATCAAAATACCAGTCACTTGACTTGCCTTGTGTCTGAGAAGAAACAAAGAACACAATTCTTTTTCCTCTTTTTTCCACAATGTTTGCATGCTTTTGTTAAAGTTTTTCATGCTTTAAATTATAGGAACCAAGCCAACTTCCTTTTTGATTTGTTGGTTGGGATGTGGTCCAACAGTAGATCTGTGGAAGTTTATCACAACTGACCAAGGTTCATTTCATAGTGCATTCTGTATGGCTCTACCTAATAATCCCCAGAATGACATGTCCCATGTGATAGACCCCACTCCATCTAAAAAAAAATGGGGAGTTTCTGTTAGAATTTTTTTATTTTATTTTAAATTATGGAAAGCAGAATATCTTTGAAGAATAATTTTCATTATGGCCAAGGACAGACAAGCGATGAGATCTCTGTATAAATAAATGTTCTCTCGACTTTATCTATTTAGTTGGAAAGTAGGTTAGGATAAATGCATTGTTTGCTTAGTATAGTGCTTAGAACTGTTGATTTTTTGTGTGTTTTAATGGTGGTTTTGGCTTGTTAGCATCCTTATTTGAGTCCCATGCTTAGTGCTTCCCAAGTTTGGTGAAGTTGCATATATTAGAGCACATGAGATAATTTATATCTGAAATATGAAACTGGCAAATGGACCTGCCCCCAAAGGATAGGCTCAGCCAGTTGCAGGTCTCTAGTTTTATGTTTAACCAGTTCTGTGTTTGGGCGACAGACATGGTAACCAGGCCCTACCGTTGCTTTACTCTGTGACACTTCCCTATAAAACTATTCCAAGAAATTTCAGTCATTCCTAGTGCATTTGGCAGGGGCCGAATGCCATGCTCCTGTCCGTAATGACGTGAGAGATGATAATCCCTTTCCTGAGGGTTCTTGGTCCAAAAGAGAATTGGTCAAATAGACATGGAGTTTGTATTTTGTTTTTAATGTTTTTTATTCTTTCTTACCAAAGTCTTTATCTAGTTTAGTTTAAAAGAGATGTTGTAATGTCTTGTTTTGTTATGTTATTTAAATATTTGTCTAGGTCAAATTACATAAAAATAAAAAATAAAATTAATAATTAAAAAAAAATTGGTTCTAAATAATCAATTTTTGGACATTTTTTTGTCAATGATACTTTTATGTAAGAAGAAATATATATATTAAACTAGCCTAGATTAGTCTTAACTCTTGATCTTTCTTATCGAAGTTATCAAATTAAATTTTAATCAACACTGTATTGTATTTGTAGGTCTCTTAAGACCTTAATGCTGGACGAGAGTCAAATTGAAGAGGAAAGCGGGGACTAGCTACATGAGCTTTCTCTTAACAATTCTTCTTTGGAAGTGTTGAACTTCTACATGACAACATTAGAAATGATCAATACCAGTGATCTTGAGCTAATAGTAACAAACTGCCCCTCATTAACATCCTTAAAGGTTGGAGACTATGATATACTGGGGATGAGAGGTGTTCTGAAAAAGGCTACTTCATTGGAGGAGTTTGGTGGTGGGACATTTAACACCAGTGAACATCATGCGACAGATACCAATATGTCCCAGATGATTACATTTCCTCCAAAGTTGACATCATTGCTAGGACTAAACTTCATGATGGAGGTTGAGATGCCTGCTATATTCCCAAGAGCTTCTGCCCTTAAGAGATTGGATCTGCAATAAACATTTTTGAGCACAGAAAATCACTGTCAGTTGGCAGGGCTCTGCCCTAATCTTGAAGTTCTTGAGGCAAGATCCTAACCCATTACTTATGTTTTTTTGCCTTTTATTTTTATTAATGTTAATAGTACATCTCCTTTACAGAACAACTACTTGCACACTCTCATAAACACAGATCTTCCTCCATAGCCCTTCACTAGAAATAACTAATAAGCATCGGAATGTTGGGAATGTTTCAGTCGTCCGATATAGTATTGAAATGCCTTAGATGCAGGGGTGCTCTATGTCCATTTTTATACTTTCTCTATATTTTATTTCCTCATTGACCACGTCAAGGCGATTAAAATGAGAACTTAACATTTGAGTGGCAACATATTTTTTGATGATCTAGAATGATAAATAAAACTATGTTTTTTGTATACTTGTATGAGTACTTTGACTCAGTAGAGGCCCTTCTGCCAAACTGATTTTAAATTCTTATAGCTTTTATACAAACTCTGAACTTTAGTGGTTCCTGTATTTTGAAGTATCTACTGTATTTACTAGTTTGTAGTGTGGAAATTACTTTTAACATTACAGTCCTCTCATTGACCTCAGAAAAATTATTGGAATAGAAAATTTTAAAGTCAAATTTTTGAACAGATCTGCTATTTACATGTAGAGCAGTAATAGGGCAGATACATATCTATATATTTCTATTGTTTGGACTGAAAATAGTTTTTTTTTCCATCAAACAAGAAAAAGTAGTGTTGATGTAAAGCACATGTATATAAGAATCTCGATCTTCAGCTCTATAAAAGAAAAGGATGGGCCGAGACAACTATACCATACACCAAAGGCATATTTTCAATGTCCTCTAGGCTATTACAAAACCGAAAAACAAGTCCATCTTTCTAAAGTTGTTATTGTCCATTCTAGAGTATACTGGCATCATTGATTACGTTAACTTAGATTCCCATGGAAATTGGAGGGTATGTTGACATATTTGAGAGTCGAAATTGAGCACAATATCCCTCAAAAGGAATAGGCAATTGAGCACCATATCCCTCAAAAGGAGCAGGCATGTAGGCTTTATTCATTGTTGAGATTGAAGATCACTTAATCTTCCCACTGTCATATTACTATTGGATTAGCAGCAGATATTTATCTCTAAAGAATATTGCGGAGCCATTGACCACCCTCTTCGCATCAGAGGATAAATATATCAACAAACACAGTCCTGTGTCCAAGATGCTCAGCCACTGACTTCATCATTGTTAGTAAATTGCATACAACAATTTCAAAAAGTTCACACTAGAAAAATGAGAGAGAGCATAAGAAATGTCATAGCATTACTTTTTGAAAAAGTCATTTATGTGAGTACAAGAAAAAGTGATAGAAGATTCATTTTCAAGCTCATAAAGAACATAAAAGGCATCCTTAAACATGGAATTTTTAACTCCGATTCAATTTTCATATTTCCTATTCCATTCACATAATGTGCTCTTTCATTACATAGAATCACTGAATATGACCTCGACTTGTAGTTATCAAATTCAACAAATTAGTAAGTTCTATTAGTTACGTGGTTGGACGCAGCAGAATCAAGATACCAGTCACTTGATTTGCCTCGTGTCAGAGAAGAAACAAAGAACACAATTATTTTTCCTCTTTTTCCACAACATTTGCGTGCTTTTATTAAAGTTTTTCATGCTTTAAATTATAGGAACCAAGCCCACTTCCATTTTGATTTGTTGGTTGGGATGTGGTCCAGCCATAGATTTGTGGAAGTTTATCACAACTGACCAAGGTTCAGTTCATAGTGCATTCTGTATGGCTCTACTTAAGAATCCCCATAATGACATGTCCCATGTGATTGACCCCACTCCAGCTAAAAAAAAATGGGAAGTTTCTATTAGAATTTTTTTATTTTATTTCAAATTATGGAAAGCAGAATATATTTGAAGAATAATTTTCATTATGGCCAAGGATAGACAAGCGATGATATCTCTGTATAAATAAACGTTATCTCGGCTTTATCTATTTAGTTGGAAAGTAGGTCAGGATAAAATCATTGTTTGCTTAGTGTAGTGCCTAGAACTGATGATTTTATGTGTGTTTTACTTGTGGTTTTGGCTTCTTAGCATCCTTATTTGAGTCCCATGCTTATTACTTCCCAAGTTTGGTAAAGTTGCATATATTAGAGCACATAAGATAATTTATATCTGAAATACGAAACTGGAAAATGGACCTACCCCCAAAGGACAGGCTCTGCCAGTTGCTGGTCTCTAGTTTTATGTTTACCCAGTTCTGTGTTTGGGCGTCAGACATGGTAACCGGGCCCTACCGTTGCTTTACTCTGTGACACTTCCCTGTAAACTATTCCAAGAAATTTCAATCATTCCTAGTGCATTTGGCAGGGGCCGGATTCCATGCTCCTGTTCGTAATGACGTGAGAGATGATAATCCCTTTCCTGAGGGTTCTTGGTCCAAAAGAGAACTGGTCAAATACACATGGAGTTTGTATTTTGTTTTTAATGTTTTTTATTCTTTCGTACCAAAGTCTTTATCTAGTTTAGTTTAAAAGAGATGTTGTAATGTCTTTTTTTGTTATGTTATTTAAATATTTTTCTAGGTCAAATTACATAAAAATAAAAAATAAAATTAATAATTAAAATAAAATTGGGTCTAAATAATCAATTTTTGGACATTTTTTTGTCAATGATACTTTTATGTAAGAAGAAATATATATATATTAAACCAGCCTAGATCAGTCTTAACTCTTGATCTTTCTTATCAAAGTTCTCAAATGAAATTTTAATCAACACTGTATTTTATTTGTAGGTCTCTTAAGACCTTAATGCTGGACAAAAGTCAAATTGAAGAGGAAAGTGGGGACTGGCTACATGAGCTTGCTCTTAACAATTCTTCTTTGGAAGTGTTAAAATTCTACATGACAACATTAGAAATGATAAATACCAGTGATCTTGAGCTAATAGTAACAAACTGCCCCTCATTAACATCCTTAAAGGTTGGAGACTGTGATATACTGGGGATGAGAGGTGTTCTGAAAAAGGCTACTTCACTGGAGGAGTTTGGTGGTGGGACATTTAACACCAGTGAACAACATGCGACAGATACCAATATGTCCCAGATGATTACATTTCCTCCTAAGTTGACATCATTTCTAGGACTAAACTTCATGAAGGAGGCTGAGATGCCTGCTATATTCCCAAGAGCTTCTGCCCTTAAGAGATTGGATCTGCAGTAAACATCTTTTAGCACAGAAAATCACTGTCAGTTGGCAGGGCTCTGCCCTAATCTTGAAGTTCTTGAGGCAAGATCCTAACCCATTGCTTATGTTTTTTTTCCTTTTCTTTTTATTAATGTTAATAGTACATCTCCTTTACAGAAAAACTACTTGCACACTCTCATAAACACAGATCTTCCTCCATATCCCTTCATTAGAAATAACTAATAAGCATCGGAATGTTGGGAGTGTTTTAGTCGTCTGATATAGTGTTGAAATGTTTTAGATGCAGGGGTGCTCTATGTCCATTTTTATACTTTCTCTCTATTTTATTTCCTCATTGACCACGTCAAGGCAATTAAAATGAGAACTTAATGTTTGAGTGGCAACATATTTTTTGATGATCTAGAATGATAAATAGAACTATGTTTTCAGTATACTTGTATTAGTACTTTGACTCAGTAGAGGCCCTTTTGCCAAACTGATTTTAAATTCTTATAGCTTTTCTACAAACTCTGAACTTTAGTGGTTCCTATATTTTGCAGTATCTACTGTATTTACTATTTTGTAGTCTGGAAATTCCTTTTAACATTACAGTCCTCTCATTGACCTCAGAAAAATTATTGGAATAGAAAATTTTAAAGTCAATTTTTTGAACAGATTTGCTATTTACATGAGGAGCAGTAATAGGGGAGATACATTTCTGTATATTTCTATTGTTTGGACTGAAAATAGTTTTTTTTCCATCAAACAAGAAAAAGTAGTGTTGATGTAAAGCACATGTATACAAGAATCCCGATCGTCAGCTCTATAAAAGAAAAGGATGGGCCGAGACAACTATACCATACACCAAAGGCATATTATCAATGTCCTCTGGGCTATTAAAAAACCGAAAACAAATTCCATCTTTCTAATGGTGTTATTGTCCATTCTAGAGTATACTGGCATCATTGATTACGTTAACTTAGATTCCCATGGAAATTGGAGGGTATGTTGACATATTTGAGAGTCGAAATTGAGCACAATATCCCTCAAAAGGAACAGGAAATTGAGCACCATATTCCTCAAAAGGAGCAGGCATGTAGGCTTTATTCATTGTTGAGATTGAAGATCACTTAATCTTCCCACTGTCATCTTACTATGCGATTAGTAGTAGATATTTCTCTCTACAGCATATTGCGGAGCCATTGACCACCCTCCTCGCATCAGAGGATAACATATATCAACAAACACAATCCTGTGTCCAATATGCTTAGCCACTGACTTCATCATTGTTAGTAAATTGCATACAGCAATTGCTAAAATTTCACACTAGAAAAATGAGAGAGAGCATATGAAATGTCATAGCATTACTTTTTGAATAATTCATTTATGTGAGTACAAGAAAAAGTGAAAGAAGATTCATTTTCAAGCTCATAAAGAACATAAAAGGCTTCTTAAACATGGAATTTTTAACTCCGATTCAATTTTCATATTGCGTATTCCATTCACATAATGTGCTTTTTCATTGCATAGAATCACTGAATATGACCTCGACTTGTAGCTATCAAATTCAACAAATTAGTAAGTTCTATTAGTTACGTGGTTGGATGCAGCAGACTCAAAATGCCAGTCACTTGACTTGCCCCGTGTCTGAGAAGAAACAAAGAAAACAATTCTTTTTCCTCTTTTTCCACAATGTTTGCGTGCTTTTGTTAAATTTTTTCATGCTTTAAATTATAGGAACCAATCCCACTTCCATTTTGATTTGTTGGTTGGGATGTGGTCCAGCCGTAGATCTGTGGAAGTTTATCACAACTGACCAAGGTTCAGTTCATAGTGTATTCTGTATGGCTCTAACTAAGAATCCCCAGAATGACATGTCCCATGTGATTGACCCCACTGCAGCTAAAAAAAAGTGGGGAGTTTCTGTTATAATTTTTTTATTTTATTTCAAATTATGGAAAGCAGAATATCTTTGAAGAATAATTTTCATTATGGCCAAGGACAGACAAGCGATGAGATATCTGTTTAAATAAATGTTCTCTCAGCTTTATCTATTTAGTTGGAAAGTAGGCCAGGATTAATGCATTGTTTTCTCAGTATAGTGCTTGGAACTGCTGATTTTATGTGTGTTTTAATGGTGATTTTGGCTTTTTAGCATCCTTATTTTAGTCCCATGCTTAGTTCTTCCCAAGTTTGGTGAAGTTGCATATATTAGAGCACATGAGATAATTTATATCTGAAATATGAAACTGGAAAATGGCCCTGTCCCCAAAGAACAGGCTCATCCAGCTGCAGGTCTCTAGTTTTATGTTTACTCAGTTCTGTGTTTGGGCATCAGACATGGTAACTAGGCCCTACCGTTGCTTTACTCTGTGACACTTCCCTGTAAAACTATTCCAAGAAATTTCAATCATTCCTAGTGCATTTGGCAGGGGCCGGATGCCATGCTCCTGTCCGTAATGACGTGAGAGATGATAATCCCTTTCCTGAGGGTTCTTGGTCCAAAAGAGAACTGGTCAAATACACATGGAGTTTGTATTTTGTTTTTAATGTTTTTTATTCTTTCGTACCAAAGTTTTTATCTAGTTTAGTTTAAAAGAGATGTTGTAATGTCTTGTTTTGTTATGTTATTTAAATATTTGTCTAGGTCAAATTACATAAAAATAAAAAATAAAATTAATAATTAAAATAAAATTGGGTCTAAATAATCAATTTTTGGACATTGTTTTGTCAATGATACTTTTATGTAAGAAGAAATATATATATTAAACCAGCCTAGATCAGTCTTAACTCTTGATCTTTCTTATCAAAGTTCTCAAATGAAATTTTAATCAACATTGTATTTTATTTGTAGGTCTCTTAAGACCTTAATGCTGGACGAGAGTCAAATTGAAGAGGAAAGCGGGGACTGGCTACATGAGCTTGCTCTTAACAATTCTTCTTTGGAAGTGTTGAACTTCTACATGACAACATTAGAAATGATAAATACCAGTGATCTTGAGCTAATAGTAACAAACTGCCCCTCATTAACATCCTTAAAGGTTGGAGACTGTGATATACTGGGGATGAGAGGTGTTCTGAAAAAGGCTACTTCATTGGAGGAGTTTGGTGGTGGGACATTTAACACCAATGAACAACATGCGGCAGATACCAATATGTCCCAGATGATTACAGATCTGCTATTTACATGTAGAGCAGTAATAGGGGAGATACATTTATGTATATTTCTATTGTTTGGACTGAAAATAGTTTTTTTTCCATCAAACAAGAAAAAGTAGTGTTGATGTAAAGCACTTGTATACAAGAATCCCGATCGTCAGCTCTATAAAAGAAAAGGATGGGCCGAGACAACTATACCATACACCAAAGGCATATTATCAATGTCCTCTGGGCTGTTACAAAACCGAAAAATAAGTCCATCTTTCTAATGGTGTTATTGTCCATTCCAGAGTATATTGGCATCCTTGATTATGTTAACTTAGATTCCAATGGAAATTGGAGGGTATGTTGACATATTTGAGAGTCGAAATTGAGCACAATATCCCTCAAAAGGAACAGGAAATTGAGCACCATATCCCTCAAAAGGAGCAGGCATGTAGGCTTTATTCATTGTTGAGACTGAAGATCACTTAATCTTCCCATTGTCATCTTGCTATGCGATTAGCAGCAGATATTTCTCTCTACAGGATATTGCGGAGCAATTGACCACCCTCTTCGCATCAGAGGATAACATATATCAACAAACACAATCCTATGTCCAAGATGTTCAGCCACTGACTTCATCATTATTAGTAAATTGCATACAACAATTGCAAAAAGTTCACACTAGAAAAATGAGAGAGAGCATATGAAATGTCATAGCATTACTTTTTGAAAAATTCATTTATGTGAGTACAAGAAAAAGTGAAAGAAGATTCATTTTCAAGCTCATAAAGAACATAAAAGGAATTCTTAAACATGGAATTTTTAACTCCGATTCAATTTGCATATTGCCTATTCCATCCACATAATGTGCTCTTTCATTGCATAGAATCACTGAATATGACCTCGAATTGTAGTTATCAAATTCAACAAATTAGTAAGTTCTATTAGTTACGTGGTTGGATGCAGCAGAATCAAAATACCAATCACTTTACTTGCCTCGTGTCTGACAAGAAACAAAGAACACAATTCTTTTTCCTCCTTTTCCACAATGTTTGCATGCTTTTGTTAAAGTTTTTCATGCTTTAAATTATAGATTCTTTTCTTGCACACAACATTCATATTCCTATTTTGCCACAATAGTAGCACTTCAAGTTCTTATCTTTACTTAAATCTAAAATGGTAAAGACTCTTTCATTATTACTTGCCTGTTCCTGCCTTTGTTTACCTTTGTACTTCGTACCTTTATACTTCGCTGGAAAACATTTTCAAAAGTGATACTTTTGTTTTCAAATTGCTTTTCCATCTTTCCTTTTGACCTGTCGAGACCTCAAATTTGTGTCAGTGGTTTCATTAGCGATTTTAAGCATTTCTATGAAGTTTTCAAATGAGGAAGGGAAAATTTTCTATATCCTCTTCAATTACCTCTCTTCCCATGGCTAATAACGAATTTCTAATATATTTGTACTGAGATTGCCTATATACCTAGTTGAGTAGGCAAAGATACTCATTGAACTAAAGATATAAACTCAACTGATTTTTAGAGGAAACTTCCAGCCTAACTGAAAAGACAATAAGAATGTGGTCTTGATGTTTCGTTATTAGTTCAGTAACCTTGGTCTACATGGGTTACCCTTGGATATTCGATTGAAAGGTTTCTCTATTTTTTTTTAGTTCGGCAGTGGTGAGGTTACATCATGGTTATGGCCAAGAATAACACCTGAATAAGACATGGAATTTAATCGGTAACTTAAAATTTAGAAGTGCCTTAACAGCTTAACAATGCGCCTGATCCTTGTCTATTCAAGACCCATGGACGATTGAAAGGCTTCTCCATTGAAATTAGTTTTTTAAGTTTTTAATTGCAACTTATGTTACTTAAGATGTGCACTTAGAGCTACAGCAGGAAGACATACAAGTTACCTGAAGATCCTCTCCCTATGCAAGCTAAGAAGGCTCATATGAACCTGTGGCCCAAGGGGAAAGGAGTCTACATCCTTCTGTGACATATTGACTTTAGCTTTGACATGAACTGCTAGATCACTTTTGAATTTTCTCAATCTCCTATAGTTGTAGCTGTGAATTGTCTCCTTGAAAAGTTTTTGTACACCTCCTATTCCAAAGAGGAGAAATAGCAGACAACCATATTATATGCCATAAAATTCTTTAGTAATCCTTGATCATCCGGGCATTGCTCAAGAAGAGACCTCTCTAACTTCTCTCCAAGCTGGGGGGCGGGGCAGTGAACAGGAAGCTGAATTTCGCTTGTAACCAAAACGTCTTGGAAATTGGACACCTCCACAAGAAATAGCCAACTGGTTCTTCTCTCTAACATTGAAGACAAATTCTATTGAAAGTATTTGTTTTACTGAGCTTTGTTTTAATTTCTAGACCTTGATAATGACCTGTTTGACCTGAAACCTTTTATTGAAATGCACTATCCATTTCAGCCCGAACACACCAAGAAAGCTATCAACTTGGACACGAAAAACTATTCCCATACAACTGGTATCACAACTAGTGAATCTCTTGATACTGTCATTTACCATGACACACACAACAATGAATCTAGGCATCATGCACCATTTACCAATCCTTGACACATGTAGGAGAGAAAATGGGGAGACCATAATTGTCTAGATTTCAGCCTTATATGACACACATAAGCTCAACATTTGCAACAACACCACTACTTCACTGTTGCAATTTTGATTTTACTGTCTAGTAACACCATATACCCCATACTCTGCTTCCCCTGGGGCTATCCTCATCCACGTACCAGGAAATAATTGCAAGTCAATACTCCATGCAAGAGATGGCAGCGGCTTTAATAAAAACACACAACTCCCAATCCCATGCTTCATCTCAAGTTTTCAATTTTCACCCTGCTATATTCAAGCACAGAGAACACTCATGTAGATGCTAGGAAGACCTCGGGCTTCCTGTGCTTGGTCGGTGGATCAGATTTTCTTGCAGCATTGGCAGCGATAGCTGTGATCGCAGTCGCCTAGAAAGATATGTCTAACCTCATGAGACCCCTGGTGGCTAGACTTTTTTCAGGAATCAGATCATGCAAGACTGGAGAAGAGTGACCGTGTCGCTAACGAAGCGCCATCATACATTCCTGTGGATCAAGAGGAGCCAGAAAGAAGTGGTCCAAGATCTTCAGGATCAGCTGTAGAAGCTGCCATGGGAGGGGAATTCTCGCACCCTTGAGACTGCAATCTTCCATCCGCCCATCTGATGAGGAAAAGTTATGATGATGATGCCTTGCGGGGCTGCCATTTGCAGAGGCTATGTTCCCATGGATACTGAATTTCGTTATTCCATCAATTAGGGCTTTATCAATGGGGCTAATATTTTCTGCAATCTCTTCTTCCTCTTGGAAATTAGAAACAGACAAAGTCCGCCTGCGGTCTATCGTGGATCCGATCATTGAATCTTTGTGCGCAAGTGCAATTCTGGCCGGCACAACCCTAAAAAAAGTGGAAAGTGTTGATCTTGGGCTTGGTGGGCACGAGGGCAATCTTCCTGCTTTAATTTTCTAGTTTGATCCATTGAGGCGGTCATCAAGAAAAAAAATATTTCATATATTTTCTTTTTATCTTGGTTCAAAATCACTATTCAGTGGAGCCAAAGGGTCAAATTATTCACAGAATCAATGAACAATATGAGAAATAGCCACACATCTCTCTCTATATATATAATAATATCCCATCTATATCAGGTGTTTTCCATTGCCCATGGAAAAAATATTTGGAAAATACTAACTCAGAAACAATAAGTTGTTACTGTTAGTGATTATAGATAACAAGCCTTTCTTATCCATTCCACAGAATAGAAAACTGGAAGTCCTATGGATGAAATTTTAATGTGCAGCTACTTAATTTCGCTATACTACTCAACAAAACCTGAGGCTGTGCAAGACGAATTAACTTAGTATGAGATATTTGAAATCCATATAGCAATAGGCATATAGTATTCGGATGGTTTTGTCAACTGTTGCACTTACTCGCATCCTCTTATGGCATATTATTGTTAGTGACTTAGTGCATACCATCTCTATTTTTATACTCATTTTTAATATATTTTAGATTTGTATGTTAAAATGAAAAACTAATTTTAGTGTATTTGAAAGTGCACAATACCCGATTAAAGATGAGCTGGTAATATTTACTGGAACTTTTCAATTGACAAACAGAATGCACTATCTGATGCTACTGTTGAAGTCCTTCAAAATGAGTTGGGCCTTCCAGTTATCTATGGTAATCAAAATGACCTTGTACCTAGAAGACACATAATTGTCAAAGATGGACTACCTAACCATACCAATGATCATCAAATAGTTAGTGATAGGATTTCAAATCATGAAGAGGACAGAAAAATTGGCAGTAGATTTGAAATCTCTGCAATTGCTCTACAAAAGCCTCCAACCATTGAGAGGCTGCGGATATCAAAGAAATCTCTAAATCAGTGGCTGAGGAAAATAATAGATTTAAGAAGGCAAGGCAATGCTGAGGTGCATGACTGACCATCTGTGTCTTGTAATGGATGAACTTACAAGTAAAAGGATGCAGAGAAATTCATCAAAATAAGATCGTATATTAACAAAATTGATTGTTGAGTTCTTACCTGTTCCGTAATAATTTACCTTGCCTTCGCAATAATGAAATCTGATGCACATCAAAGGCCATAGTATTGGGAAACAACAGTTGTCTACATAGTCAGGACAGTTTTAGTCATGGGAAGAGTCACTCACACTGGGTTTGAACCGTTGAAGTGCATTGAGGTGCGTGGTATAGTGCCCATATAATTATATATGAGCGTTAATTGAACTATTTCCCTTTTTGTGCAAAGACCCATCAGTGTTTTATAAATAATGACGGGTTGACTAAGTCTTCACGGTTAGTCCTTTTTCTAGCTCAACTGGGCATTGTTAATTCTGCCATGCCATACAGTCTTCAATATTTTTTGCTCTATCCAGTGCAGTACAAAAGATGTACTGGTAACCAACATTTACACATACTCGATATCTATCTTGTCATTTTTTTGTTTTACGATGTTGTATTTACTCTGTTAATTTTTTATTTCCCTATGGAGAAATTAAAAGCAGGGAAACAAAATCGATTAGTGAATTTTACAAAACTCAAAATATGTAATATAGAAATTAACTGTAAGTTGGCAGAGGAGAAGAAACTAAAATGATTGTGTGCAGAATGAAAGGAAATGAAACTGAATTGGAAAGTTCCACTTGCTTCAGATAGTAGCACAATCATCAACACAGACAATTTTGTATTATATTTTGGTACAAAGAAGCATCCTTGAAATGTATGCAGGATTTTCAAATTTAAATCCAACTCATATGGTTGCCCTTTATAATCATTCCTTCTATCCAAATATGAAGAAATGAATGTGATCCAAGAATTTGATTGTTTTGTACAGGAAGCAAAAGAGAACTACAAGCATAGAAATGGGTGGGTTTTTAGTTAAATTATTTTTTTAGCGTATGAAGAATAAGCCTTTTTGTTGTCGCAAGCAACTAACTTGGAGAGAATTCAGTTAAAAGTATTACTTTTTGGCAAATATTTTTATTATATATCCCTTTTCCCATTAACATGACTCTGCAGCATGACCTATTGTTATGCCTAACTACTGATATCATGCATTTGTAATTTGAGATAATCTTTCAACCAAACAGACTGCACACGGTGTGGTCTTATTGTTGGGGAGTAAAGTGAGCTGAATTGTTATGTTTCTTGATTACAAGACAAATACAATGTTATCCTCCGATCTGTTGGCCTGCTCTTTTGATGTGGTTTGACAAAATTATGATAAAAGTAATAGATGGCATCTTACATTTTTTATTTGAGATGGGCAATGGTTGGAGTAGAAATGCAATATACATGTTGATGCTTCTTTTGTGGTTATGATTTTGAAACATTTACAGATCACTAAGCTTCCTTTATTCCTTCCATTTCAGTACTTGAATGCTTAGGTATTATGCTTTGTCAAACTTGTGCGCTTAGCTCATGGCAAGTGTAAGGCGTTCCTGCATTTCCTTCTAATCAAATGCTGAGTTCAAAACTGAGAAACCTATCAGTTTTCATTTACAATTGGAGATATATTTGATAGATGCAGAAAACTGTTAATTGCCTCGGAAGTTCATTTTTAAGTGGTATAATTGATCTGCACATCAGCCCTAATCTTTTAGGCCCTAGACAAAGTCGAACTTATTTTATGGAAGGTGTTATCAACCTTTTTCTGCTTGTCCATATGCAAACTATTAAAATCCAAAGATAAACCATGATAATATCTCGATGTGTATTCATTTAAGTAGGATTAAGATTGTCACTTTAACAGTCACTTGCATATCAACTCTTCATTTATGTGTTTCTTGGTTTTTCCTTTTTAATTTCCAATTTTATATGCCTAACTATTCTTTGCTGACATGTTTTATCTTTAGTTCTACTAGTTTAGGGTGCCTTGGTTACCCAATCTTGGTGTTAGGTTGTCATTTTGAAGTATTTCCGATTTTCTGTGCTCTGTGCATGCTGCTCCAAGAGTCATAAGTTCTCCTAGCAGAATTTTATATTTCTCTTATGATTACTATTCTATTATACCCATATTGAAATTGCCTAATTGGATGCATCACAACTGTAGAAATTGACAATCTCTATGGAGTTTTCTAGACCTATTTTTTTTCTGCATGTGTGTGCCTGGCCATGGAATAAACATGGAAATCTTATGTGGGTGTAAAGATGTTGGAGCTCTTATTGACGACATATTTTTTGCATCCTGGTCCTATACTTGTCATGACTTATAACTCTTCACATAATTCTTTAAAGGGTGCTAGCTCATTGGAAGAGCACCTGCCATGTAGGAGGTTGGTGGTTCGATTCCACTATACGCTAACATGAATTATTCAATGATATTGTTGATTTTTTTAATTAAATTTTTTATATTGATTTATTTTAATGGTGAGATATTTTTCTGGATTCATTGTTTTATATTGTCTATACAGAAACAATAGATAAGATTAAAGACATTGTCTCCATAAAGACAATATGTCTATTGTCTTTAATTCCAACTATTGTCTTTGGAGAGACAAAAATGAAATTGTCTCAAGTTAAGACAATTTACCTAGAAATTGTCTTAAACCCCCCCTTTGTGTTGTAGTGCAACTATTGGAGAGACAAAAATGAAATTGTCTCTGGAGAAACAAAAATGATTGTGTTATATATTGTCTTTATAGAGACAATATTTTAAGACGATTTAATTTGAAATACCCACTTAAAGACAATACACAAATTTTCTTTTGTCTCAAATTAAGACAATTTACCCAAAAATTGTCTTAAATATTGTCTTAAAACCCCCTTTAAAACCCCCCTTTATGTAGTAGTGCCATCGGATAGAGGATTGAACAAATTCAGATACATGACTCAACTATGCTATAGAAGGAGAAATGGTGGCTGATGTATATGAAAATTGTAAGCTGGCTCGCTTGATAGTTGCAAATTTAGGCTCACTTGATGTGTCAGCTACAAAGCATCTGGGGATTATAGCAACAGATAGTGTGAACATAATGTAAATAGGCTCCAATACAATGAGTGCATTGGCATATATATGCAGGCTCGCTTGAGATGATATATTTGGAGCCCGGCTCGCTTGAAAATCAAGTTAACAGGGTCTCTTGAACTGTGAAATAGTATCTCATTCAAAATTCCAGACTATGTCTACAGTCATGTACCTATGAACAATGTATCAAGATAGCAGTAAAGAGTGGTAAATGACTGTAGATGGGATATAAAATATTGTCGGCTCGCTTGAATGATTCCAATGTCTGTCTCGCTTGATGTGTGAATAGATGTATTAGATTTGCAGTTGAAAAAAGAATTGATGTCAGTTAGATGATAAAAATATATTTAACAGGGTCGCTTGATAACTTCATATTCCGGTTTGCCTGATGCTGCTGCTATGAATAGATGTGAATAAAAGGAGCAATATGCATGTGAACACATAAAGAGCCGGTTCCTTTAGAAATAGAGATATATAATGTCGATTCATATGGGATGAGGGCATTGGCTCCTTTAGTGGATGTTTGCTCTAATTAGTTACTTCTTACAGGTCTGCTTTTATTTACAAACACCATAGTTCTAACGTCAGTCGTTGTACTGAGTGTAAATGTGTTCAATTGGTGAACGGTATACACATGGTAATTATATGTCCAGCCGCTATACTTAGTTTAGATGTGTCAAGTAGGTATTCAGAGGTCTACTTCTTATTTGTTGTAAGCGCTTCAGTTGGTGACCGCCATAAACATTGGTAATTATAATTTATTTTCCACAACCAGCATATTGGACAATGTGCAATAAAATTTGTGAAAAATCAAAATCATTGGAAATGTGCAATAGCATTTCATACATCGATTTGTTCTGAACTTTTTTTTGGATATTCACCAACTAGATTAGGCCAAAGAGCTTTCACTAATTCTAATAATTATCAAGCCGTAGGCGTTTTTTTCCTGGAAAACATAGGGGAAAATGGTATAATCACCACCTAGAATAACCTAAATGGCTTTCAATAATTCTAATAATTATCGTACAGTAGGTGTTTTTTCTTGGAAAACACTCAGCGGACCGTTGTTTAAATCATCATTTATCTGTGATGTCCTCTAAGTTGTCTATTTGTCATTGAAGATGTTGCTTGATGTGGGATAACGTCAGCATTGATTGGGTTGATGGAATAGGGAGAGTGGAATCTGGATTATGCAGTAGTAGCTAGAGGTGGAGGGAAGGTTTCAGATCGTTCTGAAGGATATTACCCTCCCAACCAGTTGTCTATGTTTTGGAAAGATATACCCAAAACGATATGTTTCTCTATCAACCTTTTACCCTCTTGTTAATGGAACGCTGAAACCTAAATTCAGTAAAACCAGGGAGGTATCCTCCAGTCAAGGGTAGGGATGTTTTTGTGAGATTTTACAAGTTGAAATGAACTTGGAGTTAGCTTAACATTTCAACGAACATAATAAAGAAATATTGAAACCCAAAATTGTTGAACAAGAGAGGTAACCTCTCTTCCACTCAAGTTTATTTCGTCACCATAGGGCTTAGTATTCCCATTTTTTCTCAAGTTGTCACTCTTGAACATTTGGAAAATATTATTAAATTTATTATTAATATTATAAATAAAAAAAAATACTAAGATCTAAAATCCATTTATTCCCTTTTAATTATAATATGAACGCATTTACTCCTTTTAACTATAATATGGAGGGAAAAACTCTAAGCTATCCATAACAATTCAATAAGATTAACAAATCTGTCATAATTATTATTATATAAATAATATTAATATTATAAAGAAAAAAATAAAATAATATTATAATATTTCGCTACTAAAATGTAAAATGCTTTTACTCCCTTCACTATTATTTCGAGTCTAACTATAATATCGGGTGTTATGTGTTCAAAAATTAAAAAAACTTAAAACTAGCTAGGGTTAATACTTCCATTTTGGGTTAAGATTATGCCATATATTGGTATTGTTTATCCACAAAGCCCTTTTTTTAAGGCTTAATTTCTATCATATTTTTTCAAAATATTTTAGTCTAATTTTTATCATTTTTTTCTCAAAATATCGGATTAAGTGAATATTTCAATCAAGATAGGGCACCCAGAATATCTTATAACACAAATTTTTGTAAAAATTTATCAACATATTACCAAAATTTCTACTATTTTCCAAACGAAACTGTCACCTTGTTAAACTGCCCTCTCCATCCATATATATAGCTTCATTGAAAAAAATATACCAAAAATGAAATCCCGGCTGTATTTTAATCATGGTGTTGACCGGTAGAAATGATGCATATAGGCATTCGTTACGGTTTATTAGTGAAGTCCCCATCCCAAATAAATTTCAATGGACGGGATTTGATCATTTATTATTCACTCCCATGAAAATGTGGAGCGCGATGGAGTGTACCGCGCAGCAGATTATCAATTTGAAATACGAATCTTTGCTGCTATCAATGGATAGTCCATTGAAAGAGTCTGACTGTGGAAGTAATTTGAAACAAGAAGTATTTGAGGTGGTGAGGCTGATTTCTGTTTAATCACGACTATCAATTGAGTAAGGGCATTTGGCTTAGTGGTGTGAATTTCGCTCTGGTGCGAGAGGTACCTTTTTCGATGCTCGGAATGACCCTTTCCCTTTGTATTTAATCAAGAAAGTGTAAGTATTCCCAGCTTCTTGGCTATAAGGTTTGCAGGCATTTTACATGGTCATGACCATAATTGTATAACCTAAAAAAGTTCATTATTTTTTACGGGAAAAAAATTATTTATTTTCATGAAAATGTAAGTATTCCCTGTCGGTTGGCTGCAAGAGTTGCAGGCATTTTTCTAGGTCACGGCCATAACTTTTTTACTAGTATAAGCTAAAAATACGTTCAATATTTTTAACAGGAACATTTACTTTTCTTAATACAGGTTGGAAAATTTATTTATTTATTTTGATGAAAATGTTAACGTACCCTGTCGGTTGGCTGCAAGAGTTGCAGGCATATTTCTAGGTCACGACCAGAACTTTTTCACTAATATAAGAAAAAAAAATGTTGAATATTTTTAACAGGAACAATTAATTCTCTTATTACCGGATGGCGAAGACAGTGATTATCAATCTGCGAGTAGTTTATGCTACCATTTGTTTTCTCAGCTGTTGAGATGGCGGAGTTTGTGTAAGGAGCCAGATTAAGGTTCTGGTCCGAAATGGGTAAGTTGGATTCCTAGCCTCAACAATTCCAGTTCTAGTTCTATTAGGGTGACCATGTGGTCTTTTAACGTGGCCATGTCATAGTTGTTGAGATGGCCGAGTTGGTCTAAGGCGCCAGATTAAGGTTCTGGTCCGAAAGGGCGTGGGTTCAAATCCCACTCTCAACATTATCTGTCTGTCAGGATGGCCGAGTGGTCTAAGGCGCCAGACTCAAGTTCTGGTCCTCGATTGAGGGCGTGGGTTCAAATCCCACTTCTGACACCTTTTCTTTGTTTTTTCTTGACTGATAAGGTACTTCCACTGCTCTGGTTCTCGATTGAGGGCGTGGGTTCGAATCCCACTTCTGACACTATTTCTTTGTATTTTCTTGACTGATAAGGCAATTCCACTGCTCTGGTTCTCGATTGAGAGCGTGGCTTCAAATCGCACTTCTGACTCATTTTCTCTGGTCCTCAATAAGGCGCCAGACTGAAGTTCTGGTCCTCAATAAGGCGCCAGACTGACGTTGAGGGCGTGGGTTCAACTCCCACTTCTGACTCAGTTTCTCTGTTTTCCTAAGATCTTCCACTTTCCTGCCCATTCACTGTTTTTCTTATTTTTATGATATTTTCAAAGAAAAAAGAATTCCACTTTCCTGCCCATTCAGTTTAGAGAAAACTAGGGTTTATTTTTAAATAAATTTCATGGTCTCTACCTTGAGTGCAGGAGGTCCGGAGGTCGATGCTTGGAATGCCCGTGTTGCCACTCTCCTGCCAATTCACGTTTGGAAAAATCTCAAGTTCATTTCAAAATATTTTGCATAGTTCTACCTTCGGGTTCATTTCAAAATATTTTGCAGGAGGTTCGGAGTTCGATGCTTGGAATGCCCCTGTTCATGCTCTAATTAGTTGCTTCTTACATGTCTGCATTTAATTAAAAACACCATAGTTTTAAAGTCAGCCGTTGTACTGAGTGTAAATGTGTTATGGGCTTCAACTGGTGAGCGGCATAAACATGGTAATTATATGTCCAGCCGTTGTACATGGTTTAAATGTGTCAAGTAGGTATTCAGAATTCTCTCTTCTTATTTGTCCTAAGCGCTTCAGAATTCTCTTTTCTCATTTGCCTAAGCGCTTCAGTTCATGACCGGCATAAACATGGTAATTATTTTCCACAACAACCATATTGTACAATGTGCAATAGAAATTTTTTAAGTGTTGTCTGCAACAAAATAGCCTCGGCTGCAATTTTTTGGAGTTGTCTTTAGTGTGACTTTTTGAAGTTTCAGGTGCCGGAATCCGGTGAAATTTTTTGAGGTAAAATCTTGGTTTTTTTAATTCAAACTGGTTTTTTGACTCTATATATAGATTCAGCACCCACAAATACCTCTAGGGCACTTCGATTGTGCAAAGTTAGCAATCAAACTTCTCTTTTCAATAAATTCCTGCTGGAATTTAGAGAAATTACACCATAAAAAGTCACTGTAAAAGCCTTCAAAAAGTCGCACTAAAGACTACTCGCAATTTTTTTAGCTAGAATTTGGTATAAGAAATTTCAGAAAATCAGGTAGTTGGAAAGTTTGAATAGTTAAAATAGTCTGGGTTGCAATTTTTTTAGTTAGAATTTAGTAAAAGAAATTTCAGAAAATCAAGTAGTTGGAAAATTTGAATAGTTATTTTTTTAATGGTGTAAATGGATTTAACAGTTTTCAGAGCCCTTGAAAGTTTGACAACTATAACCTAGATTTTCAAAAAATTTCTACCAAAATTTCTCATAATCTTACCAGAATAAAATTTCCATTATCTTATAAAATATTTTGTGAGATTTTTTGAAATTAAAACAAAATATGCAATAGAATGTGCAATTTGTGACGTCCTGTAAGCAGTCTATTTGTCATTCCCACTTGATGTGAGATGATTGCAGTGATTATGTTGTCAGCTTTGATTGGCTTGATGGAATAGGGAGAGTGGATTATGCAGTACTAGCTAAATAAAATATACTCTCAATCAGTTGTCTCTGTTTTGGAAAGATATACCCAAAAGGAAATGTTAATTCTTTATCAAACTTTACCCTCTGGTTAATGGAGCGTTGAAACCCAAATTTAGTAAACTAGGGGTGGGGATGTTTTTGTGAGATTTTGCAAGTTGAAATGAACTTGGGAGTTGGCTTATGCAACATTTGAAGGAACGTGATAAAGAAAATACTGAAACCGAAAATTGGTGAACAAGGGAGGTAATTTCTCTTCCATTGAAGGAACGTGATAAAGAAAATACTAAAACCCAGGGAGGTAATTTCTCTTACACTTGAATGTATTTTAGGGTTTGGTATTCTCATTTTATAATAAGTTTAGTATTCTTATTTTATAATATTTAGTTTACTAAGTGATACTTAAAAAATATATATTATTAATAAATTTTTTATAGTAAAATATAAATAATAATAAATTTTTTTATAGTAAATTATTATTTAGTAATTGTATTAAATAATATAATTTTATACCTAGAGAAATATAAATTTTTTTAATTTATATATATATATATATATATATATATATATATATATATATATATATTCTCTTTTCATTAATAAGATGTGTAATTTATTTTATTACTGTAAATCATAAGTAAAATATTTATTGACCATATTAAATAACCTAATTTTATATCTATTTTATATCGAGAAAAATAAAGTTTTTTTTTTCCTCTTTCCATAAATAAGGAGATGGGTAATTTTTTTTTTTTTCTAATATGAAATTAATACATAAAATTTCAAAAATATAATAAAAGTTTAAATAAAATCTTCCAATACACCATAAGTAAAAGATTTTAACATGAAAATATATAGTGAAGGAAAGATTGAAATAATTTTAATTCAATTAATAGTTTCTTTTTAATTCAAGAGATATTTGTAATTCATTCAATGTTTAATATGGATTGATATGTAATATTTTAGAAAAAATATTAATAATTAAAATAATTAATGTATGCATACAGGAAAAATATATAAGAGGGCATGTTTTTACATTTTAATGATGGATCTAACATGGTTTTAAGAGGGATATTTTACTTTTATTTTAAGAGAGACAAGTGTCAACTCCATATTGATCATGGATGGAACTACACATTGCCCTCATACATATTGGAATATAAGATATATAAATATTCAGGTGAAATACAAATATAATAGATATGAGATTTTGTGAATATTGAAATATTTTTCTAAATATTTTTTTATATATAATTTAATAAAAAAATTATAATATTTATTTTATTAAACATATAATATTTTTGTGTGATAATAAATATTCAGGGTAGAAACTAATAAATAATAATATAAGATAAATAAATATTCAGTTTGAATAAGTAATCATTTCAATCACTATTTATTATAAAATATAGATCTATCTTAACTCCAGATCTACTATAAGTCGAGAGAGATGGATCTAGGCTGATAAATATTAATTTTTAAATAAAAAAATACAAATAACTATTTATATTTATATTTTTAAAGTAATTTATTACAATTTTTTTTTTTTTGTTATTTTTTTCAAAAATACACATCAATTAAAATAATTTACTAATAATTTACAAAAAGTAAAATTTCACTTTTGATCTATTTATTTAAGAAAAACATAAACTCTTATCAAATTAAAAATAATTCGAAGTATTTCTATAAAATTAAAATATAGTTTTTAATTAATAATAATTACAACAAAACCAATATCCCTTTTTATCATTAAAACAACCTCATCACCCTCTTATTTCAAAAATTAAAATGAATTTTGAAAACACAACTACTTTTATTTATATTTTAAAAGTAATTTAGTACAACTTTAATTTATCTTCTTCTTGAATATCGTTAAAACTATTATAACTCATTTGTTAATGGGTAAAAATAATTATAATTTGTTATTAATAATGTAAACTAATTCATCACTATTAAAATAATTTATTAATAATTTATAAAAATAGATTTTGGCTATTAAAAATTTAACTTTTTACACATTATTTTTCGAATTTTGGCTTCTGTGATCCATTGTAAAATTGTATAGAATTTTTTTTGGTAATAATCACATTCAAATGAACTTTTTCGATGCATTTCGAACCAACCAATGTGGTTCATCACCTAGTCCTGATGATGAACCACACTGGTTGGTTCGAAATGCGTGGACAAAGTTCATTTGAATGTGATTATTATCGAAAGAATTCTATACAATTATTTGCTCATTTTCAAAGAACATGGACTCTTAAAAAAGTAAAAATAATTTGAAATCTTTCTATAAACCTAAAATATAATTTTTAAGTAATAATAATTATAACAAAACTAATATTCCATTGTTGAATTTTTAATTTTCTCAACCTAAATGAATATTGAACTTATAAACTCTCTCATGGGGGTGATCAACCGATTGTCCAGTTCTCACATACAAGGCCATTGGGGTCTTCCCTCTCTCCACGCGCTCATTAATTCCTCACGGCGTGATACTGACATTCATTTCTCTTGCACAATGTTTGATCCCACACAATCTATTGTTAAATTCGAGGGTTGGCGTGTGTATCGGTTCAGTTTGGAAGCTTTGGCGATGAATTTTGGTCAGGACGATCGACGAGGTGTGTGGGTATCGTTCCATGGCGGCTCCCTAGGGTTTCGATATTGGTTGAGAGGTGCAATGGAGGTCAACGACACTTTGACATGGGTCTGATTCTGCTATCTAGTTTACCACTGGAATTTGGGCACCTGAATGGGTGGGGAACCGAGTCGACTTCAAGATTTCGCCCATTACAGACTCGCACTCAGAAAATCAACTTCTCAGGGTTTCCAGTCTTTTGTGTGGGATAAGGAATTTGTGTTCTAAAACTCTTCTGCATGTCTTTATGTTTTGAGGGTTGCCTCTCTGTTTGTTCGTGGTTGCGTTGTCGTTGGATCTTCGTTGGCACTCTTTGATTTCTATTGGTGTGAAGGTGCATATGGCCTGGCTAGTGAGTGGTTTGCGTGCCCATCTTGGGTCGATGCCATGAAATTTTCCCCTTTGGTCAATTGTGGTTGTGTTGTCTATGTTGGTGGGTGCTTCAGTTGGTGGGCGAGGTATACACAACCTGAATTTCCGATCTGGATGGTCTATTGTCTTTCCTATCTCATAGCTTAGGTGGTTGGCGCTCTGGCACACTCTTATTCTCAATCTTGGTATCTTGGTCCGGGTAATTGTATTGTTTATTGCAATTTTTCTACACGTTCATTCTCGGGGGCTTGCCATTGCCAGCAGGTAGGCTTGGTCAATTTCACTATGCCCCGCCAGCAGGGTCACCCTCGTCGCGGGGGAGGTCATCATGCCCAGGCAGGGCGTCCCAAGCCCAGCCATAGCTCGTCCTCTGCCAATTCGGTCAGTCAAGACAATGAGGACGTTGAAGCTCTTTCTCCTACTCGCTCGCCTAGCCATGTAATAACACCTGCTACCATGGAATCTATTTTTGAACAACTCCGGAACATAAAAATTAATATGGGCATTCTCAGGGACCACATGTATGAAGACCAAAACAAAATTATGGCTTATTTCAATGATATTCAATACATTCAGAATGAAATTTTGGAGGATTTGGACAACCTATGTCGTAGTCACCTTCGCACCAATGATCGCCTTCGCTACATGGAAGCACGGGTGGAACACTTTGTGTCAGGCTCACGAGTTGAGTCGATGTGTGACCGAGTTTTAGCGAACACGCCCATGTGCAATGAGCGCTAATATTGACCAATTCGGGCGAATGCGATGACCTGGTGCAACATTTGGCAAGGTGCGACGGTGTTGGGTGCACATGACGGGTGTTTTGTGTTGGTGAGTTCCCACCCCTTGGGCAAGTCGTGCTACTTGGTGAGGGCGCTGGAAGAGAGTGTCGTGTGGGTGCGCACCCATATCAGTCAGGTGACGTGTGTAGCGGACGAGTGAGTCATGTATAACGGTCGGGTGCGTTGTGTGTTTATAGCGGCAGTTGGGCAAGATGAGTGAACGAGCAACATAACCGACCCGAGTGACTTGTGTTGGCATCATAGAGTTGTGATGGCGTATATGTTGTGCCAACATGATGAATGGACGTGCAGACCGACCTATGGTGAATAAGCTGACCTTGAAGAGTCGCGACCCTTGACGGATTCATGACCACGATACATCATATATATAAATGGTGGCGTGGGAGTGTAAAGGCATCAACCATGTTCATACTTAATACATCGCAGGGAAGCGAGAAGGAAATTGAATGAAGGACGAAGGAAGGCAAAACCGACGAGCAGGAAGACTTCATGCATACTTCGGTTCAAAGGCGTTCAAGCGAGGGCGAGTCGGGTCGCAGGTCGTGCAGACCATGCACCCGCATTGTGGGTAGGCAACCGAACATAAGAGCTGAAAAGTTGGGCACGGGAAGAATCGTGGAAAGTCGAGAGAACGATGAACTGAACGTGCAGGCGCTGGTGACTCGGGAATAACTCGATAGGCGTGTAGTGCAGGCATCAAAGTTCGAATCAGTTGGGTTGGACACAACTGTGCATGCAAGTCGTGCAGTGTGGGCAGAACATTAAGGAAAGTATGGGCTCTACACAACTGTGCAACTTAACTGCACGACATTTCGAGCAGAGCATGCATATTTATTTTTGACAAGGAAACTTGGGGTTTCCTCAGCAAATTTGCGTGGGAAAGTGGTAGCAAGGTTGTTGCACAACTTTGGCACATATTTGGTAAAATTTGGTTAAGTGTGCAGGGCAAGGAAGTTCGTAGCACATCTTTGTAAATTTGTAGTTTGTAACATATCGTACATTGATATTATTATTGGGAAGACTTTACAGGAGTTGCCCCTCTCCCAAGTATGTATGGGTGTACTTGTGTGATATTGATGAATGTTTAGTGTTTGGCCTTGGAATTGTCATTCACTTCCATTACATTTTCACTTATATTTCCATATTATCACCTTCACTCCACCTCCATTTCATTACATTTATCTTATCATTACCACTATTGGGTTACATTTATGATTTTCCAAACTTTATTAATTCTTACCATTTTAAAGTGAATTTGTGGATAAAAATTAGAAAATAATGTGCATATTCTTATACTTAACAAGTGGGATGAGATTGTTGCCATGTGTAGGTCAAAGGGAAACTTCTAAAAGACCTTTATCTAGCCTTCCAATACCAAATTCAAATTTGAGTGGAGAAGATCATGGGATCATGAGGATATGTGTCTCATTTCCTATTTGTATTGAAACTCTAAGAAAACATGTGTCTTATCATTTCCTGTTTTGATTGTAACTCTAGAGATATGGTGAGAGATTCATGGACTCTCATTAATGAGATAATTTCTCATATTTTTGTATAAATAGGGGAAGCTTTCTCCTATCAAAATATGTGAAAAATAGGAGAAGAAGAAAAAGAATTATAGAATGTTTTGTAACAAGGCTTAAGATGGAATGAGATGTAAAGTTGTGAGTTTATCAAAAAAGAAAGTTATTTTCTATTATTGAGTTTTAGAATGTAAACTTTTGCAAGTTGGAATGCTATTGGACAATGGAAGGGCCCCCATCAACCATGTGCATCCCTTTATAAATTTGTAAGATTAATTAGTTTGTTTTACTTGGATTCATGCAAATAGTTTAATTTTCCATTGCAATTGTTATTTTATTTTCAAAAGTAGATTTACTTATTGAGTAATCTTATGTTTCCTAATAGGAATCTCAAGAAAGTAGTGTCTTATCTATTTTTCAAAATTGGATTGTTTTGGAGCAATAATAATTCACAGTTATCTAGTTTTCTTTACTGTTCTGCCATTTATTTTCTTAAATTAGAATTATCAATCACTTGTGTTAATGGATATTTTCAAAAGTAATTTCAAGATGATGATGATCCTAAATTGAATGGTTGAATGTCTAATTCATACAATGATTGAGTTTACTCTACACATTGTTATTTGATTTCTAGGAATTTAGAAACTAAGGCATAATTGACTTCTTACACATCACTTCAAGAAGGTAGTACTTCATATTGAAATGTTGGAGAAAGTCAAATATACATTAGTTGTTTATGCTTTCACATTTTGCTTTCAGATCCTTACTTAGTTGCATCACAGATATTCCTAAAGATCATTCCAAGGAGATTGATTTAATCATATTTCAAAATTGAATGATTGAATGTTTAATGAATGCAATTAATGAGTTACCTTATGTATGTCTTATTTGACTTTCTAGATCATTATGTATAATTGGTTATTTAATACCATCTCAAGAAGATGATACTTCATAATTGAATGTTGGAGTAACCAAAGATACATTAGATGTTTTTCCTCTGCTTATCATTCTAGGACATTAGAAGTTAAAGTACAGAAAATTGCTTAACACATCATTTCAAGAAGGTCATACTTCATAATTGAATGCTGGAGTAACCAAAAGTACATTAGTTGATTTCATTTTCTGTCTTTACTTTCAAGCACTGCAATTTCATTCTTAGCTTTAAGACTTGAATGCATGAAATAGAACTAATAATAAGATAAACTAGATGCTTTGTTTTCCAAATTAGATCCTAACTAGCCAACATATTTTGGTTTATTTTTATGAAAATTAGATTAACTTAGGAACACTTCCTTTTCTTCCTTCTTAAAATTCATTACATTCATTTAAATCTTTTCATAGTTTTAGATTAAAAATTCTTAGACATCAAAGAACAAAAAAACCCTCCAAAACAATATAAAATACATAAGAATGAAGTAAGAGAAAGGTTAATTAAAAACATACAGTGCACCACACTTCATCAGTTTACTAAACCCGGTCGATAATTTATGTTAGCAATTTAAGACATTAAATTGACTCAACATTTTGGTGTCGTTGCCAGGGAAGTGCAATTAGGAGACCTTATTTCTTACATCTAAAAAATTTTCAAATAATAATTTCTCAAGTATGCTCTCCTTCTGCGCTTTATGTGATTTGGAGGAATAGAAAGATAGAATTTTTATGTTAAAAAAAAATAAAAAAAATTGTTTTCATCATTTCATTTGATTTAATTTTACAATAAATTTTAAAATAAAATAAAAAATGAAAAATTTTAATTTCAATAAATTTTTTTAGTTAATGAAATATATATGTATGTTTTTAAATTTTTGAAAATATAATATATATAATTTTATTAACAAATCAATTTAAAAAAAAAAAAAAACATACTAAAAACAAAATTTGGCTCATGGAAAGGAGACCCGTGGATATGCGTGAGGCGAGCCTTTGGCTTGGGATTATGCATATGTGCAGGTCTTCAATCCACACAAAGACCTATGCACTGCAAAAAAAAAAAAAAAAAGAAGAAGAAGAAGAAGAAGAAGAAGAAAAAAAACCTTCTCTTTTCCATATTCGATCTTCCTCAAGCAGCAATTATTAGAAAACGTTTTTAAAAGTTGTAAATACAGAAAATGAAGGTGTATCACATGAAGAAATTGATGATGAAGAGAAGATCACAGATTCAATTACGGAAACAGACAATAAAAGTTTATCACATGAAAAAATTGTTGAAGAGAAGATTGCAGACTACTGATGAAGAGAAGATTGCAAATTCCATTGCAGGTAATTGAAATGAGGGAGATCGATCTGAACATCTTTGTTAGAGACAAGCCATTACACATCAAAACCTGCAAATAAAAAAATCTAACCACAACAATTTTATTTTGTTACAAAAGTAATTGCCAGAAAATGAAATTGTCAGAAATGCGTAATTGTTAAAAACACTCAATTTTAAAACACATTTTATGAGCAAACCGAGGCGAATTAGAAAAAACTAAAACATGAATTTTTTCAGGAACGGGGTGAATTAGGTAACCCAGTAAAAATTTGCTGGATTGCGCAGCCATTTGGGAGAAATTCAGGGTTCTTCGGAGCTCCGTTTTGCAGATTACGTGAGGAAAAATGATTTGTTTTGAACTGTTTAAACATGGGAAGTTGAAAGCAGAAGAATCCAAGTGAATAACAAACTCTGCTCCACATGGCATGTGGTCTAAGAGTCCAATTTGATTTAATAAAATTGATTTTAGAAGAATCCAAGTGAATAACAAACTCTGCTCCACATGGCATGTGGTCTAAGAGTCCAATTTAATTTAATAAATTTGATTTTAAATACGTGTCTCATCATTAATATATATATATATATATATATATATATATATAAAATAAGAAATAAAAATAAGAAATAAAATAAATAAATAAATTGCATATACAATCAATTTATTGAAGCAATTTATGAGGCAAAAAAAATACTTGCAAAATTTGATTGAAATAATTTTTGTCCAAGTACCTTTTTTTTTACTGCTTCAAATATTTTTGAATTTTGTAGCACAAATGACGATTCAATTTGACAGTGACTTGCAGAACAATTGGAAAATTATTTAGATGATTTCCGAACATTTGACATTAATATTGTTGCTGTGTATTTTTCTATGAAGTTTTATCTTGCAGGACACAACGAATCTTTGTGATGCCAATCGTTTTACTGAGCACAATGCATGAAGTCATTTGACAACAGTGAATTGATTTATTTTTCATGGTCATCTCTTAAAAATAGACTTGGTATTGAAATCATGAATTGGACTGAATATAATGCTTTCAATTTTTCTTAAAAATCCGTTTCATTTGGCATTAACTCTTTTACGTATGTATTAGAAAGGAATTGATCACTTCTTTTTTAACACACTCACGTCTTATGTTTTAGTGCCAAGTTTTTTTTGCATGTTTAAGATGATTGAATGATCAACAAGAAGATTAAATTGTGACGACAATTGGTCTTCAAAAAACCAATCTCATGAGAAACATAAGAACAAGTCCATGTCCATATTCATCAATACCATTACTCTTCCTCCCTTTTGAATTATAAATCCAACCAAGAACTTCAAATCAAGCCACAATTATTTTCCAAGCAAAAGTCAATTGTTCATTTTCCTTCATTCACATACACTTTCCATTACTTTTTGTCTACTCCACAAATAAAAGCAAGAAGTTCACTTACATGCTTATTGCCCATTGTCATTATTATTTTTCATTTGTCATCTTCCATTTCCATTTTCCTTCTCCTATCATTTTCATTTCGCAATTAAACCTTACTTCAATGCAAATTATTGAGTCTATAGTCCCTTGAGTCTAAATTCCTTGCAAAAACACCTTGGGGCTTGCATGCCTTAATGGCAAGTCTTCTTGCCGATGAACAATGGGAATACATTAATGTCCCTTGTTCATCGAATCTTCTAGGTACTCGACAATAGCAAAATTATTCGTACCTAGCATGATGTGTTTGGGCATCTTGACTCTCATTGTCATCAATGGTGAGAGTTCTCGTGTTGACTAGTGGCATCCATTAATGGCCACTAATTCAACAATTTCCAGCTATGTTCGACATCAGAACATCTATTCACATAGCAGGAATTATGCCAACAAGTTTTGAAGACCTAAAGACTATCATTTTCAGCATTTTGAAGCAAACGAAGAAGATATGCAGCTACAACATATCAACGACATTCTACAGCCACAGAATCAGATAACAGCTGCATAATCACATGCCAGCAACAGAATCGCAGAATCATAAGACAGTTGCAGAATCAACATCATTTCGCAGCAAATTCAGCAGTTTTAGTAGAAGCAATAAAAAGACATCTTTACTCTTTTTCTCCATAACTTGCACAATCACTTGAAGAAGATTATGATCAGAATTTTGCAGCCACCACACATGCAACTCATCCATTTTTAAAGGGTAAGTTAAGATACGTCATTTTCTAACTTTTTACCGTAAAATTCCTTGAAAAGCTAGAATGCTAATTTTTGGAAAAAACATTTCTCTTCCTCGTTTCATAAAATTTCCAATACCATCAGTTTTTTTTTTTGAGGGGTGGGGGGGGGTGTGAAGGGAGGGTGGGACATTCATATTTATATTTTTCTATGTTCATATCACATCCAGAAACCCACATAATTCCAAAAGATATTAACTATTACATTACTATTATGAGCATACAATGGCTTTTCAAAAGTACTCAAAATACAAACACAATCATGGTTGTCACACAAGAACCAACCATGATGCAATCCAATAGAAATACACATTGCAACAAATAATAAAATTATCATTATGCAAAGTTCAAAGATCAAAATTGAATGCAACAACAAAATATGGTTGTAACACAAGAACCAACCATGTTGCAATTTAAGCAAAACACTTTGCAGAAGTATGAAGTTATCAAATGATATCACGAAAAGTTAAGTCAAATTTCAAGGATAAAAAAAGATTAATGTAATAGATTGCATGAAGACATGCAATAGCTTCAGTTGGGGGCATGTTTGGCCTTGAAATTGTCATTCACTTCCATTACATTTTCACTTATATTTCCATATTATCACCTTCACTCCACCTCTATTTTATTACATTTATCTTACCATTACCACTATTGGGTTACATTTATGATTTTCCAAACTTTATTAATTCTTAGCATTTTTAAGTGAATTTGTGGTTAAAAATTAGAAAATAATGTGCATATTCTTATACCTAACAAGTGGGATGAGATTTTTTCCATGTGTAGGTCAAAAGGAAGCTTCTAAAAGACCTTTATGTGGCCTCCCAAAACCAAATTCGAATTTGAGTGGAGAAGATCATGGGATCATGAGATATGTATCTCATTTCCTATTTGTATTGAAACTCTAAGAAAACATGTGTCTTATCATTTCCTATTTTGATTGTAACTCTAGAGATACGGGGAGAGATTCATGGAATCTCATTAATGAGAAAACTTCTGATATTTTTGTATAAATAGGGGAAGCTTTCTCCTATCAAAGTATGTGAAAAATAGGAGAATAAGAGAAATAATTATAGAATGTTTTGTAACAAGGCTTAGATGGAATGGGATGTAAAGTTGTGAGTTTATCAATAAATAAATTTATTTTCTATTATTGAGTTTTAGGATGTGAACTTTTTCAAGTTGGAATACTATTGGACAATGGAAGATCCCCCATCAACCATGTGCATCCCTTTATAAATTTGTAAGATTAATTAGTTTGTTTTACTTGGATTCATGCAAATAGTTTAGTTTTCCATTGCAATTGTTATTTTATTTTCAAATGTAGATTTACTTCATTGTGTAATCTTATATTTCCTAATAGGCATCTCAAGAAAGTAGTATCTTATCTATTTTTCAAAATTGGATTGTTTTGGAGCAATAAGAATTCACATTTATCTAGTTTTCTTTACTGTTTTGCCATTTATTTTCTTAGATTAGAATTATCAATCAATTGTGTTAATGGATGTTTTCAAAAGCCATTTCAAGATGATGATAATCCTAAATTGAATGGTTGAATGTCTAATTCATATAGTCATTGAATTTACTCTGCACATTGTTATTTGATTTCTAGGAATTTAGAAACTGAGGCATAATTGACTTCTTACACAACATTTCAAGAAGGTAGTACTTCATATTGAAATGTTGGAGAAAGTAAAATATACATTAGTTGTTTATGCTTTCACATTTTGCTTTCAGATCCTCACTTAGTTGCATCACTGATATTCCTAAAGATCATTCCAAGGAGATTGATTTAATCATATTTCAAATTGAATGATTGAATGTTTAATGAATGCAATTAATGAGTTACCTTCTGCATGTCTTATTTGATTTTCTAGATCATTAAGTATAATTCGTTACTTAACACCATCTCAAGAGGATCATACTTCATAATTTAATGTTGGAGTAACCCAAGATACATTAGATGTTTTTCCTCTACTTATCGTTCTAGGACATTAGAGGTTATAGTACAGAAAGTTGCTTAACACATCATTTCAAGAAGGTCATGCTTCATAATTGAATGTTGGAGTAACCAGAAGTACATTAGTTGATTTCATTTTCTGTCTTTACTTTCAAGCACTGCAACTTCATTCTTAGCTTTAAGACTTAAATCCATGGAATATGACTAATAATAAGATAAACTAGGTGCTTTGTTTTCCAAATCAGATCCTAACTGGCCAATAGATTTTGGTTTATTTTTATGAAAATTAGATTAACTTAGGAACGCTTATTTTTCTTCCTTATTAAAATTCATTAGATTCATTTAAATCTTTATAATTTTAGATTACAAATTCTTAGACATCTAAGAACAAAAAAACTCCCCAAAACAATATAAAATACAAAACAACGAAGTAAAAGAAAGATTAACTAAGCACATACAATTCACCACACTTCATCAGTTTGCTAACCCCAGTCGATAATTTATGATAGCAATTTAAGACATTAAATTGACTCAACATTTAGTATGAAGTATTAAATATTGAAGATAACTTATTATGTTGCAGTGTTAAGAACACTTGTTTAGAAAATTGACTAAGTGTTGAAGATAGATGTAGTCCATAAACTCTAGTATTGCTAAAAATAAAAAGTGTTGTGGTGCCGCATTCACTAAACGTGGTTGGAAGAGCACCACATGTATAGGTTCGTGACTGGTGGCATCAGAGTTTGATTCAAGGTGAGTCAAGTTGCGTTGATTATTAAGGAAGTGTGAAGAACTGACACCACTGCCTCTTCGTGACAGGTGGTATCAGAGCTCGATTCCAATGATCCGGATTTATGCGGGAACGCAACAGAATAAACATATAAACATAAATACAGAGATGCAGCGGAAATAACACTTCATTTCATTAATATCAAAGAACTGAAATTTGCTTACAGACAGAATGGAAATAAAACTAGCTAGGGCGCTGGTAGCTATCTCTGAGAAGAGATGTGGCGGCTACAGGCCTCTGAACTGAGTTACAATGAGGCTCGAGGGCTTATTTATTATTTAGAAACAATGGGAAATCCTAAACAGCCAAAACCCTAACCCTAGGAGATGAAGCGCCAAAACTATGGGCCCCGTTTGGGTAAATTGGTGTTTCAACTTCCCAGGGATGTAACTTTGGCATACGATCTTCGTTTGACGCGTACCATACCTCGTTAGAAAGATATATCTGAGGAATACAAATTTTGAGTGAGAAACATCGGTCCATGGACCCATGTTGCTCCCCATTTTCCAAAAAAACATTGTTTAGGGCCTCAAAACAGCTCCAGAAGTTCAGGACCCGAAAAACTGCTAAAAATAGTAAGTTGTGCCGAAACTGAAAAATTGAAAGAGACAATGGTGGGGCCCCAAGTGGAATAGGAGGGTGACCACCGGTATGTATCCACCTGGATCATCCAAGCAAGTTGATCTTTCATGAAGGAAGCAGAATATGACGGCAATTGATCAGGAGATCAAGTCTCTTGAAGAAAAATGCTTAAAAATGAAAGTGCTCAGAATTGCTCTGAAACAGATCGACTGGAAGGTAGCAAACAAATCTGATCCCCTAACGCCCTGTGACACGACACTCAAATCTAAGCCTTGATATGAGAAAGTTGTTCTGCCCAAATCGCCCAATAACCTTCAATTTTGAAAGGAAATCTTTTAATTCTATGTGTGGAAATTTTTTTTATTTTAATTCAAATTATATTAATGTTTTTTATATATATATATAAATATTTAATATTTTATTTGATTTTAAAAAAATCATATATTATATTAAATTATATATATATAAATTAAATATTAAATTTTTTTTAATTAAATTAATTAAAATACTATACATTAGTTTTTAAAAAAAAAACTATGTTATAACAAAGTTTCAAATTTCAATGTAACAGAGTTTTTATAAAGGTATAAAACCCATAAACATAAAGTTTTATAAAGAGCACGTGTTTCTTGGCAACGTATACGTGGGTTTAAAAAAAGGCACGTGGGCCATATTTGTAACGGTTTTAAAACTTTGGTTATGTGTATATAGTGGGTTTTAATAAAACGTTTTGTATTAATTAAAAACGTTTGAAACTGTTTGCAATAACCGCCAAACTTGTGAACGCGGATAAACATAACATTTATTGCCACGATAACCGTGCGGCCACGTTTGGCGGATTTTTCGGCGGTTGTTCCATTATTGGCGCCATATGCTATTTTTAGCGGCCTTATCTACAGTTCGTCCACAATTGGTGGAGTTTCTCAAGGTGAAACTGGCAGTTTAGTAAATGTGCCATAACTTCTGCTAGGAGAGGCCTTTGAAGACGAATTTTTTTGTGATTTTGGGTGTAGAGAGCATTCTGGAGCTGTTGGTGGTGTCGCAAGCCATCAGGCATTCTATCTAGCAATTTTATAGTAACATGCAATGACCATGGGGGCCAGGAAAATCTTTGTGCAGTGAATACTTCCTCCGTGGAGGTGAATTTGTAGTCTATTTCTACTGATTTGGATATTATGAGTCTGTTTTAGCAGTCTATTTTCTCATTTGAGAAGTTTATACAGATGTAATTTCATTTGAAGCATTTAATCAAAAGAGGACTGAGCCTAATTAGAGGCTTTTGGACCAGCGGAGGTAGCCCAAGAGAGGGGTGAACCGCTTAAACAAATATCTGCTGTTCATCTGTGTATTTTGGCTGTTTATTTCCAGATTCTGATAGTTTAAACAGTAAAATTTCATAAGCATGCTTTCCAAAAACAAGTTTATACAGGAATCAAAACTTGTTGTTTTAACATCAAACCTCTACACTCAAATTGCAGAACATATACTCTTGCTTATTCACACTTAAAACAGATCAATGAACACTTTGAATTTAAAAACAAAAGACTTTCATTGATCTTGTTATTTGTGCTTATATTTTATTTCCTTAGACAGAGTCTGTAGAGGGCCAGGTAGCCTCTGGAACTCATCCTCTCTTTAGAGGTGACATGTCCAGTGAATGCCCCTAACAGTCCATCTCTGTATGGGAAATAGTTTATTCTCTGGTGGATGTTTGGCTCATTGGGAAATGGATACTTGCTCTAAGCAGTACATTCCATTTGGATCAGGTTGGTGCTCCGAACTCGAGAGTTTTTGGCGAAATTGTGAAGGTGTGCAGGTTGTTGTGGATTACCATAAATCTTGGTGCTTACTAGGCTGGCTTTGAAGCGAAGGTCATTTGGTTGAGAGTGGCAGTTAATCCTCTAACCAAGGAGGCTAGGAGTGTGACCCATCCCTGTTTCATCTTTTGTGCTTTAGATGTACAAGCATGTCATCTAGGAAAGTCGTAGGAAATGGATCACAAGGAAGAAAAAGTCTTTAGGCACTCATAGTTGTGAGATGGTTAGGATCCTATACCAGGAGAGAAATGATAGGATTGTTGGAGAAGGGTCTAGAAACCAAAGAGAAGAAGGAGATTCTTCAGGAGGGAAGAAAGACAAGGATGAGTCTAAGAAAGGGAATGGAGGAAATGGTGATCCTTCATCTCCATCGTCATCCTCTTCCTCCACATCATCCTCTTCAACTTCTGTTAATCAGTCACATAAAACAAAAACCTCTTTTAAAAATCCTTTGTTGAAGCTTGATGTAAAGTTTGAGTTGCAAATGTTTAATGGTGATGTTAATGCAGAGAAATTGGATAATTGGATAAGACAGCTGGAAGTCTATCTAAGAATTCAGAATTTGCATGATGATGAAACAAAAATCCAATTAGCCTCTTTGCGAATGGATGGAGCAGCTTTGGTTTGGTGGGAAGCCAGGACTAGAGAGGAGATTAAAAAGCATGGTAAGATAACTCTAACATGGAATGATTTTATTACAACTATTAAGAAACAATTTTATCCTCTTGCTCACATTCAGAAAGCTATCATGAATTGGCAAAATTTTAGGCAGCTTAAAGGTCAAAATGTGCAAGATTATACTCAAGAGTTTAGAAGTAGAGCACTTCTACTTGGGGTAGACTTACAAAGTCAAGAAACCTTATTGAAATACATAGGTGGTTTGCACAATTATCTGCAACATACTATTCTTATGTTTAATCCTACCAGCTTAGATGAAGTCTGTGTACAGGCTACACATTTAGAAGCTAGAGGAAATAATGCTTTTGATGATTTTGATGAGGATAGTACTTTTAAAAACAAAGGAAAGAAGAGAGTTGCTAATTCAAGAAAGGACAAAGGAAAGTTATTTTGCAAGAACTGTTCGAAGACTAGTCATGATGAAGATCATTGTTGGAAGCTTCATCCTGAACTGAAACCAGAAAAGTTCAAGAACAAAAACAAGACCAAAGAAAAGGAGAAAATAGTTGCAACAGTTGAGCAAGACAGATTAGACTAGGGAGATGGACAAAGCATAGGCACATAGTTTTAAAAAAGATAATAAAGGAAAGAAAGAAGTGGTGCAGAACTATAAAATTCCTAGTTAGCTCTTTATTGGAAGAATTATCTAAAAGATATCTTAAATTAGAAAGAGGAGAATGAAACTTTTCCATGTGAGGGTGTTTCAAGTTGCAAAATTGACACACTATTTGTGAGTGGATGCAGCGGAATCTTATTTACGAGATTTGATGCAAGCATTTAACTTGAGACCATTCCACATCTCAAGCCTTATCCACTTCTGGATGGATATGCAAGAATATCATTTCTTGAGGTTTCAGGAAGTGCATATTAAACTTTGCAATAAGCGCACTTTGTTGATATGATGAACTTGAGTGTGGTCAAACACGATATATCTCGAGGTGTGGTTTGAAGTCCTTGTTGATTAATGAGGAAGATGTCTTTTCATCAAACACATGAAAACAAGTATCACTTGTTCAAAGATGGTAAAGAGTACATTGTGAGAGCTCACAAGAAGAATATGGAATCTTCTTTACTCCATGCAGGTCAATTGAAAAGATTGGTTAATGCAAGTCAAAGTCTAACTTTGTTGATGTTGAAATGACCAGATTTTGAGCATTTGCCATTTTATGATGTTGCTAATCATTTGTCTCAATTTGATAACAGTTTGTCTTTGAAAGAAGATGATGTTATGTTGCACGAATTACCTTTTGGGTCAGCCAATGCAGTGAATGAAGTGTCAAAGCAAAGCAGTGCAAGCAAGAAGGACACAAAATTCAGCATGGGAAAAAGTTGGTTTCAGAATGGTACAATTCGCCATGGGAACAGTTTGCATGGTGAAGGTTGTTTTAAGTCTTTCTGGAAGTTTGATCAATGTAGAGAAATTTTATTTTCTGCAAAGTACAATTGCTGTTCTGCAAATTTTAATCATTTGCATCATGACTCAGTCAATCTTAGCAATGGTAGATCAGTTGATTCCAGAGACAGGTTGTCATTTTCTCAAAAGCTTCAGTTGATGAAATCGGGTAGATTTCAGTTGTTCAATGGTGGAAGAGTGGAGAATCAGTCTCCACATCATCAGTTTCAGTAATCAGAAAGCTTTTGAGGGTCCAAAAGCTTCCCATTTGGGAGGTGTGATCAGGAGATCAAGTCTCTTGGTGAAAAATGCTTAAAAATGAAAGTGCTCAGAATAGCTCCGAAACAGATCGACTGGATAGTGCTCGTCTTCCTGATTCCGGCGCCGCGAACGGTAATTGCTCCGAAACAGATCGAATAGAAAGTGCTCGTCGATACGATCCCAGCGCCGCGAACGGCACTCAAATCCGACGCCGTAAGAAGAAGTTGTTGCAGTTTGAAAACGCCCAATAACCTTCAATTTTGAAAGGAAAATTTTTAATTCTATGTGTGGAAATTTTTTTTATTTTAATTAAAATTATATTAATGTTTTTTTTATATATATATAAAAATTTAATATTTTATTTGATTTTATAAAAATCATATATTATATTAAGTTTTATATATATAAATTAAATATTAAAATTTTTTTAATTAAATTAATTAAATAACTATACCATAACATAGTTTTAAAAAAAAATTTTATAACAAAGTTTAAAAAAAAGGTTATACCATTCAACGTAATTTGAAAATCTATGAAACGGGTGTTAAACCCACTACCCTAAGGTTTTTAAATAAGCACATGGCGTTGGATGACGTGTTAATGGCACGTGGGCCATATTTGTAACGGTCAACAAACTTTGGATACGTTATATTATGGGTTATGATAAACGTCGTGTTAATTAAACCGTTAACATTCATTGCAAACGGTTTCAACATATGAACGCGCCTCAAACCAATATTTAATGCCGAGATAACCGCCCGGATAAGATTGGCGGTTCCGCCCAGTTTTGGCGCCTTCCGCCTTATTTGGTGGCGCTAACTGCACTTCCTCCACAATTAGTGGAGTTTCCCTAGGAGTAACTGACTGATTCAGCAAATGTGCCATAACTTCTGCTAGGAGAGGCCTTTGAAGACGAATTTTTTTTTGATTTTGGGTGTAGAGAGCATTCTGGAGCTGTTGGAGGTGTCTGCAGAGCTATCAGGGCATTATATCTGCGAATTTTACAGCGCTTTTGACAGTGACTCCATCAGAGCTAAGGGGAAAGATTGCTGCATTGGGCTACCTTCCTCCAATGGAGGTGAATTTGTAGTCTATTTATACTGATTTGGATCTTCTGAGTCTGTTTTAGCAGTCTATTTTTCCATTAGAGGAGTTTATACAGATGTAATTTCATTTGAAGCATTTAATCAAAAGAGGACTGAGCCTAATTAGAGGCTTTTGGACCAGCGGAGGTAGCCCAAGAGAGGGGTGAACCGCTTAAACAAATATCTGCTGTTCATCTGTGTGTTTTGGCTGTTTATTTCCAGATTCTGATAGTTTAAACAGTAAAATTTCATAAGCATGCTTTTCTAAAACAAGTTTATACAGGAATCAAAACTTGTTGTTTTAACTTCAAACCTCTACACTCCAATTGCAGAACATATACTCTTGCTTATTCACACTTAAAACAGATCAATGAACACTTTGAATTCAAAAACAAAAGACTTTCATTGATCTTGTTATTTGTGCTTATATATTATTTCCTTAGACAGAGTCTGTAGAGGGCCAGGTAGCCTCTGGAACTCATCCTCTCTTTAGAGGTGACATGTCCAGTGAATGCCCCTACAGTCCATCTCTGTATGGGAAATAGTTTATTCTCACAATTTCAGATCATTTGAAATATTGGAAAATGGATACCTTGCACAATTAAACAAGTACATTCCAT